>WOXC01011472.1:0-87500 GCA_011680675.1 Gymnobelideus leadbeateri | reverse complement strand
GTTCTCCCCTGACCCACATGTCAATCCTTAGCTTTCCTGCCATTACCGTTATATTCAGGCAGAATATTCTGAGGTGCCTTGTACAACAGCAGTAGGTCTCAGTACACACAGCTGAGAACAGCCGCCCCCACAATCCTCTCTTCTCATTGGCTACATGGGCCAATTATTAGTACAATGGGCCAATTCTCATCCTGTGGAGCTAGCTCTTTGGGGAAAATCTGTAGGCTGGGGAACTGGCCTAGATTTGAAATGGAACAGCATTAAGTGGTCAATTAGCATTGGCTAATTTTTACTGGGTGACCTTGGAGGGGTAGATTCTATAAAGAACCATATCAAAGACATGAGCCACTGCCTCCTATGAACCCTTTGTTTTGAAGTATATGTAAAGGAAGCCAAAAGCTGTTCAGAATGAATGAGAAAAATAAAGACTCTCCACATTGCCAAAGGCTGAGCCACCTTCACCACTAAGTCACAAAGGAATCCTTAGAGGATCCTAAGGTTTAGAGTTGAAAGCAACATCAGGATCATCTACAGATGAGGAAATTGAGTCTCTAGGAGCTTTTGTGATTTTCCCAAGGTCACACAGAACTTGATTGTGTGTATGCTTCAGTGAGAGAACAGAGGGAAGCCAGTGACTCCTGACTGTGAAGAATAATGTTGTGCCTCACACAGCTCCCTTTAAATCCTGGCCACCCACTCCAATGGGGTGCAACCACCCTAGACTTCAAAGAAAGGGGAAGTCAGTCTAGCATTTGCAAAGTAATTAAAAGACTGCTTGGTCCCACTCTGTTCTTGAGTGATACTGATCTGGTCTGACTCCCATTAAGTGGCACCTGGACCCCAGCTTTGGACCTTATCCTGATTCTAACTCTTCCTAATTCTAGTTTTGACACCCTGGATAATGAATTGGGTTCCTGGTCCAATCCTGGCCTCCCTGCCTGATCTTCATGAATGTTCCCAACCTGCTTCCTCTTCACATGCCTGACTCCTTCCTTATCATCATTTCTTTCACTATTTTTATTGAGTTGCTTCCTGCTAGATCCTATGCCTGGGGTGCATTCTGGCTTAGCAGAACTGGAATTGGACCTGAACCCCATTTCAAGTTCTGTCATCCTCTGCTCTGACAATGGATTCTGCTGTTTCATTCATGGCTTTTCACCTGTCCTTGGATGTGTGCCATCCCCTACTGGTGACTGGAAGCACTATCTGGACCACTTAAGGAATCATTGGGTCATAAGATTTAGAACTGGAAAGAATCTTAGAAATCACTTAGTTCAACCTTCTCATTTACAGAAGTGACTAGTAAGTAACAAATCCAGGATTCAAATCTAGGTCCTCTGACTCCAAACCCAGTGCCTTCTCCATTATTGTAGTACATGACTTTCATCAGCAGTTGTCCAGTTCAGGGCCATCATGGGTGCCTTCAGTTGGTTGGGCCTCTTTGAATATCTGTTTCACAATCACCAGGAAAAAGTAGAAACCTATCTTTTGGATCTGGCACAAACATGCAGCTCACTTCTCATCTTTTAAGACTATCATCCAGTTTCTGTGTTTTCAGTCAGAAGGATCACCTATCTACATACCTGATTACCCATTGTGTGAATTAACCAGACATTTGCTCCTTTTTTTCCTATTAACATATCTGCCCCAATAACACTTTCTTTGGAAGACAAGCAAGAAGAAACAAGACAAAGGAAAAATATAAAGACCTAACCCATGGGCTTACTTTCATTGATGGCTCTGGGAGAAGATAAATTAAATGTTGATTCAACTGAAAAAGTAGTTGTTGGATACCAACTATTGTACTCAGTACAGTAAGACCTATAGAAGACACACAACCCACACCCTTCAGGAGTTTATACTCTTGTTTTGGAAGGAATCTTAAAGAAGTTGAACCCCAACTGAACAGAAATCACCTCTACAACATTCCCAACAAGCAGACACCAGGCCTTTGCTTGAAGATCTCTGGTGTTGGAGAACTTAATACCTCCCAGGATAGTATGTTTTACTTGGGAACAGCTGTGCTTGTTAGGAAGTTTTTCTTCTGTTGAACTAAAATCTGCCTCCTCCATATTCTCCCCATTGGTTCCACCCTCCAGAACCAAGCAAAATACATCTGATTCCTCCTCTACATGACAACCCTTCAAATACTTCAAGACAGCCATATCTGCATCCCCTTCATCCTGCCCACTTTTCTCTTCTCCAGATGTTAACATCTCTATTTTTTTCAATAGCTACTCATGTGAGATGGTTTCAAGTCTTAGCCATCTTCATTACTTCTCTGGACCTCTTCCATCATGTCAATGTCCTTCCCTAAATGCGCCATTCCAGACCTATAGAAAGGGCTCTGGACTGGTTACAATAAGAACTGCATGCAATGTGACTTTCCTTCCCTTATTCTGAATCACTCTGGAGCTGTGATTGCAATCTAACATCATTGACTTTTGGGGGCCATATTATCCTGCTGATTCCTCTCTAGTCTTTGTCCTCTAGAACCCTCCAGAGCTTACAAAAGAGGCAGCAAACCAAAGCAAAGAACAGCATAAAAGGGGTTAAAAAAGAACAGATGGAGAGGGGGGGCCTCATCACTATGGCAACTAACCCAAGGGTTCTGAAAGACTGGGTTTATGTTTCTTTTCACCTGTCACTCTTCTCCATACTATCCCTCTCTTCCCCCAGCAGGAGACAAGTTGTGACATTTTCACGCCCACTAACAAGCTGCTTGGCTTGGGGGAGGGGGAACAGGACTATGGGCTTAGATAGTTCTTCTAAGCTAGGGTTGACTAAACAAAGGGGGTCCTAGAAAGAAGAGCTCAAAACCCCCACCACCACCTCTTCTCCAAGACAGCCAAAAGGCTGTTAAAAAGAGATAGCAGCGGCTTCAAAGCTTAGCTGGAAGTTAGCTATCTGGAATGTCTACATCAGCACATGCATATGTCCCCCACGCATATGTGTGTGGTAGGGTAGGGTAGGAAAAGAGAGACAGAGATATAAGCTACAACTCTAGAAAAAAAGAGTGACTTTTAAGTGTTTACTTCTGTTCCATCACAGGGTATACAAGAGTGAAGTTACAGCACAGGGAGGCAGTGAGGGAGCTCACATCTCACACAGTCAGAGGGGGCGGCAGGGACCACATCTAGCACCACTGAAGAAGACAGCTACATTCAACCTAGACAGATATAGTAAAGTGGCTAACACCTATTGCTTCTGGAAGAAAGCTAAATTGCAGAGGTCACATCCATGTTCCTAATACGCATGGGTCAAGAGTCTGCAGACGAACAAGACACATGCCATATAAGGCTACAACCTCACTTCCACCTAAAAATAAATAACCACAGGGAGGAAAAGTATAGTTCCTCAGAATCCAGCGTGGCTAATCCCCAGACACTCATGTTTTCTAGATGTTGGTGGCCAGAAGATAGTGTGTCTGCTCTTTTTCCATATCCAGTGTCTTCCTACAAGAGATATGTAGTCAGCCTCCAAGAGCAGAATAATGCCCATTCAGTTGCATTGACATAGATGGCAGGAGTACAAGAGTGCCCCTTGCATGCCTAGCTGACCTGCCCTGTAGCTTACTCTGGTTCTTACTGCTCTAGGTCTAGCTGGGAGGTTCAGAGTGGGATTCCTGGTGCTAAGAATGGGGAATAGTGTCACTGTGCTTTCCAAAGCTAATTGGAGCTTTTGGCTGGAGCTTTGTGGTGTCCACTTGACTTTTCCAGCTGTGGCATATATGATCCTCACATCAGATGTGTGATTCCCCCTCCTCTATACTCAGGCTGACTTCTCCAGTTGCAGGAAATACAACCCAATTGTTCTCTAGGAAGAGATATGTGCAGGAAGTAACATAGCTGCCATCTCTAAGTGTGAGGCCCATCCTGCCTTCGGCTGTGAGGATACAACCCCACGGTCACCTCTCAGCATGTAACCCCACTGCCTCTGCTGTATCCAGCTCTGGAGGAGATGGTCCTCCAGGCATGACTCTTCCCCATCATATAAACACACATATACACTCAGTGATAATTACAAGAGGAGATGACCCTGTTGCCTTCTCCAGATGAATAAAATACAACCTTATTGTATTCTCCAGTGTTGCTGGTGACCATACTTTCATTTCCAGATATGTGGGATATAGCTGCTCTGACTCTTCAGGGTTGGAGAACATGACTTCCTCACCTCTATCTGCCGCCCCACCTCACTCAAGTAGACCAGTAAGGGATATAAATTAAGCTGTGTGTAGCAGTCTTCCACAGGATCAGTAGGGAGGATGACAAAGAAATTGAAGAGAACAAGTCTCTTATCTTTAAGAGATTCCAATCTAGCTGGGCATGACCCTCCACTGTCTGGAATGCAAACAAGATTCCCTTATCTGACCCAGTTGGGAAGGATGGAGCCACAAAGGACAACTTCAGAGGGGAAGATAAGCTTGGTATGAAATTTTGCTAAAATGCTAAAGCCCGTCAGCTTAAAGGAGATCAGCCCTGGGTCTCATACATCTGGTGCACCTGCTACCTGCTGCCCTCCAGGCATCCCAGAGCCTAGGTAGTGGGCATACAAAGTCAAGGACTTCATTCTTTAAAAAAAACTTACAAAAACAGTTGTGCCCACAATCCTTCCACCCACTCTCAGTGCCATTACTCCAATACTAGGAAAAGACCACATGGAGACGTGACAACTTTGAATGACAAAATAAACGAAACAGTCCAACTTCTGCTCTCACTGTCTTAATCTCAGCCAGACTCAGCAGAATTGTGGAGTTGGCAAAAGTTGTCTTTGGCACTCTTTTCCAGGTGCCTCTCCTGCTCCCTGGCACCTACTTCCTACTTTGGTGCCTACTTTGTATCCTCCTCCCACAAGCCCTTGCTCATTTGCAGTTCGATTTCAACTAATCCCCAGTAATATGTTAGCTGATAAGGGTTTGAGATATGCACTGGATCCCAAGAATTGGAAAGGACCTGAAGCTTCATTCCACCCAGCTCCCTGCGTGATCCGTGAATGTCTTCCACGATATGTATCCATCCAAACTCTGAATGAACAGACTACCTCCTTGGTCACTCAAAATAATGCAGATTTTTAACAAAGGATGCTAAAAGAGCCAAGACTGAGAATCTAAACGAATATCAGGCATGAATATACATAATGGGGGAGATATCTTATGGAATCATAAGGATCAAAAGATACCTCAGAAGTTACCTATTCCAACCCCTTCAACAGATGAGAAAACTGAGTCCCAGAAAGATTAAGTGACTTGCTCAAGGTTACATTGGCAGAGTGGCAGAGCCATTTGGAACCCCCATCATCTCATTCCTAATACCTCCCGCTTTCTCCCGCACTTGCGTCTTTTGAATTACACAATATAGGTGGCTGGCCCAAGATTCATTCTGACATATTTCCTTTGTCCAGTGAGGGAAACCCCATTATATTAGAGCAGGAGAAATACTGCCCTTTGATTAATCATTAATGTGGTTTTTTAAAGCCAGACTCTGGCTTGCCAAGCATAATGCATGTTCAGCTCCATCTAATTTAACAATTACAAGAAAGTCACTCAGGGGTATACACTTGGTACCAAAACAATTTGTAGATTTAAATCCTTCCATTTTACTAGGAAAGTGTAAGTTCTGGGGAGACATTTTTGGCTGTTAGCATTCATATTGCTGAACCCTGCTGAACTTGGGACAACGCACCCAATCCAACAAAGGCAGAAGCCATTAGCTGACGAAATCCATCAATTCTGCATAATAAGGACCTAACTTGTAGATGTCAGGGGGAATCAAAGGGAAGCAAGGTCATGACTGAATCTATAATATATAATACAACACACCCAATAACACAAAAAATGTTTTGATTTGAGTTTATTTGTTTTGTTTCTTAAAGCCCAACCAGCCCCGAAACCCAGTGCTCCCACATACTAACAAATTTAGAAATGTATAGGTGCAAGTGATTTATGCATTTTGCTTGGCTTCTCAGAGGCAAATTATGTCCAAGGTCATCCCTGGGGAAATGTTATAATCAAGGTCATTTTGTTGTTTTTGTTGTTAAGTTAATCACAATAGGTTAATCTTTACATGTAGGAGGGGAGAATTTTGTGGAAATTTTGGTCTCTACTCTAATGGACCAAATTTTTTTTCATTGATTTGGCCTGTCCCATCATGGCTCCTATTTTGAAATGATTTTTTTTTCTGTTCATCAATGAGGCCTGACCCTATGCTGTGTATATATCAAGCCAGTCCTCTGAAGCACCTCCCCTATGGTTCAACAAGAACACCTTTAAACACCACAATGCAGGAATGATCCCAGACCTATGGGAATAGCCAACCATACCTGCTAAATTTTCACCTGGTGCTGTGTCCCAGTAGCAAGAAATTGGACTGGGTAACATTTGCCTCCTGGCCTTGCAGATGATTTCTGAAGACTGTCTTTAGTCCCTTACAATACAGATCTCAAAAGCCCAGCAGTTGGGTCTGCCCCCCTCAAGCTTTTCAACTAGCATATTAAGTACAAAAATGGCACCAATTAAGCCTAATTAATAGGACTTAATAGAGCAATTTCTCTATTTCAATGTTATTTTGCTATTTAAAGCCTTTTTTGAAAACTGAGTCTCCAAAAGCTAAGTTAAAATGTATGCATACATCAATCGGTCTCTATTTCATGAGCAATCCCTGTATTTGAAAAAATTGAGATCAAACAATATCTGGGGAAAGTTGATTCCAAGGACCAGTTCTCAGACTAATACTGAGAGAAACAAACGTAGAGCTGGACCAATGTGTTGCTGAGCAACAGACGGTGCGGGGGATCCAATCTGGGAGGAAAGGGAACAGCATTCCCAAAGAAGAGTTGGGGGGAGGGACCAGCAGTGGCTGAAGTCCATTGCCACTGAGATGGGGGAAGGTGTTTCCGTACATAATTGAGAATAGATATTTGGGGCCTAGGGACAAATCCAAACCTAGAATCTAACCAGAAGGAGTCCCTCATATACATACGCAGGAGGTCATTAATATTTCAACATAAAAGATGCTTTAGAACCATGGTGTGTGTTAAAGAAGGGTGGGGGTAGGGGGAGGTGGGGAATGAAGTGCCTGTGTGTGTATATCTCTCTTATATATGTATGTCACAAGATTTTTCAATAGCCCTTTGGTTCACTTTTTTCTTTCTCTCCCTGGTTCCCTCTTCCTTTCTTTTCTTAGGATAAAACAAGTGCGCTGAGCCTCAGCAATGTTGCCGGGGTGTTCTACATTCTGATCGGAGGCCTCGGACTGGCCATGCTGGTTGCCTTAATCGAGTTTTGCTACAAGTCTCGTAGCGAATCCAAGCGGATGAAGGTGGCATTCCTTTTGCAAGCCCAGTCTTACCCTTTCTCTAGTCCCCAAGTTCCCATGGGAGCCTTCAGGAATGGAAATCTCTTTTATTAGAAAGATGATGGGAACATAATAAGGAAGGAAAATTGGGGGAGGGAATAAGCATTTATCAAGCTCCTACTATTTCCCAGATACTGTGCTAAGCACTTTAGAGATAATATCTCATTTGTTTTCATTAATAGTCCACAAAGATAATAGCTTTCATTTCTATGGTGCTTGCTATAAGCAGGGGTGTGCTGGTTCAACATCCAGCTTGAGGAGAGAAGGGGAATTGTAGACCCAACACATTTTTAATTTTAATCTCCACTATTAACATTTCCTCCATTACTTTCTTAAGACTAGAGGATAATCAACTAAACCACAAATCAAGCCCTGATTTACACTATTTGCCCATTTGTGTGGCATAAATGCTCCCACAAGCCAGTTGGAGCTGGGTCTAGCACACCCCTGGAGATAAGGTTTAGAAAACAAGGTGCTTTTCTCCCAACGGCCTTGAATCACTCTTATTCTCCACTCATTTTCCTGACTAGGAAACTGTAACTCAAGGAAATTGTGTTGGAACCCCCCAGGTCAAATGATGCCAAGTATAGGGATTTTTCTGGTTAGAAAAAGAAAGCCACAAGTGGAAAAGATAAAAGAGATCAATTAGCCAATCAACAACTACCAAGTTGGTCCAAATGCAGACAGCATGGCATAGTGGGCAGTCTGACACCTATTATATCTGAGACCTTTGGAAAGATCATTCATGGAAATGGTGCTAGAGGCAGAGAAACTGGAATCAAACCCAAACTCTTTTATTTAACAAGTATTAAGTACTTGGGAAGTGCTTGGGAAAATCATTGAACCTCTGTTGGACTGTATCCTCATCTGTAAAAGGAAGGGGGTGGGGAAGGAGTAGACTAAATAATCTCAAAGGTTCTTCTCGTTAACCTTTGAGTCTGTGACCCTAAGAGTTGCCCATGTGCATTGATGGAGAGATTTTCCCACACTAGGAGAATTACAGGTCCAAATAGTTTTTAAAATTGTATGTAATCTAAAAGGATATCTTCTTAAGAAGGATATATATACATATATCTACTTATATATACAGACATATAAAAATATATGTATACAATTTCACCCAATTTCACTGTATACATATATACATACATACATACATACATACATACGTACATATTTATGTTGTTTTTCAGTCATATCTGACTCCTCATGACCCCACTTGGGATTTTATTGGCAAGGATATTGGAATGGTTTGCCAATTCTCTCTTCAACTCATTTTATAGATGAGGAAACTGAGGCAAATAGGATTAAGTGACTTGCTCAGGGTCACACAGCTAATTAATATCAGAGGCTGGATTTAAATTCAGGACTTCCTGACTCCAGGCCCAGCACTCTATCCACTGTGACAACTAGGTGTATGCATGTATGTATGTATGTATGTATGTATGTATGTATGTATGTATACACATCTGTATATGCACATATATATAATGTTGGTTTAGATATACAGATATAATATTGGTTTTGACATCTCAATTCTGGCATATGCAAAACCCAAGGGTAGCACAGAGTTGGGTTTTTTTTTCAGTGTATACCTAGATTTTTTTCTTTATAAAATAAATTTTAAGGGTACACTGTCTTTTCAGGGACAGTCTATTCTGACCATTATGTTAACTGTACACTAAAAATAACACTGATTATAGACTGGAGTTCTGGGAATTTCACTGAAACCAAATGAAAATATTTTACTAGCAAAGTCAGCAAGATGTAGAGAAGTGAATTAACTATGCAATTAATCACCATCATCATCCCCATTCCCATCCTAGGGTTTAGAGCTGGAAGGGAAATTAGAAGTCTTCTAGTTCAATCCCTTCCTTCTATAGATGAACACACTGAGGCTCGGATGGTTCAGTAATTGCCACCACCACAAAATAACAGCCAACATCCATAGAGAGCTCTGAGGCTTGCAGAGTGCTTTGTTCCAGAGGCAGTAAGTAGGAGAATAAAGATTTGAACCTGTCTTCTAAACTCAACATCACTGTCTTGCAAGGTCAGGTCATAACCCTGTTCTGTTCAAATAAACCACCACTTCAGTTGTCCCTCCACTACCACCAGCATGCACTGTCTACCTAATAAAGCTCAGACCCTTAAAGTCAGCATGGGCTTCTAGGTGGCCCAATGCATACAGTGCCCAGCCTGGAGTCAGTAAGACTCCTCTCCCTGAGTTCAAATCTGGACTCAGACACTTACTAGCTGGGTGAACCTGGGCAAGTCACTTATTCCTGATGGCCTCAGTTTCCTCATATATAAATTGGGCTGGAGAAGGAAATGACAAATTACTCCAGTATCTTTGCCAAGAAAATTCCAAAACAGGGTAATGAAAAGCCAGACATGATTGAACAAGAAGGACAACAACCAAAAAGTTGGGCATGGACCTCCAAGATCTGGCACCACCCTACCTTTCCAGACTTATCTCTTAGTATAGCCCATATCAGTCAGACTGAGCTATCTACCCCCCTCATTACTGGCCTTAAGCTCTCTCACCCTTCCCCTCTTACTCCTGTTTTTCCCTATGTTGACTGTGCTCTTGCCTCTGTCTACTGAAATCTTATTTATACTGTTTGCGTCACCAACTTCTTTTTCCTATGTTACTTCATTCAATCTTCTTGAGAACTGCAATGGTAGAGATAATATTATCCCCATTTTATAGATGTGGAAACTTATTCAGAGCCACCAAGGGACTTGGCCATTACTGTATAGCCAGTGAGGGGTAGAGCTTGGACTAGAATAGTGCCTTTCATTTGCATAGGACTTCAGAAAAAGCAGAGCCTGGAAGGCAGGTAGGTGGCATAGTGGACAGACTACTGGGCCTGGAAAACCTGAGTTCAAATCTGAGCAAATTCCCTTAAGCTCTAAGCACCCAAGTTTCTTCATTTGTACAATGGGGCTAATAGCACCTCCTCCCTCTATCCAGAGTTCTGAGGATCCAATGAGATCATATTTGTAAAGTTATATAGAAATGCTAGATCTTATTATTCAATTCAGCAAACATTTGTTAAGGGTCACTATGTTCACAGCACTGTGCCAGGCACTGGAGATACAAAGACACATATGAAGAAGACATTGCCTTCAAGGTCTACGCCTCCTAGAATGATCCAACATATAGTACTGGACCTTTAATTTCATTAGTATAGGGAATTTCCTCTGTCAGTCCAGGTAGGTACCTTCTCCACAACTTACTACCTTACTCTACAACTAGGAAAGTTACCTAGAAAGTACCTGAAAAGGCCTTAACCTAAAAGGACCAGGGTCCCCCATTGCAGTAATGTGGAATCCGTCTGGAAAGAAAAGTGAGAGCCAGATTATAGAGGGTTTTAAATGCCAGGCTGAGTATTACAGATTTTATTCTAGAAGATTGTCTCATTTAGGTCTCATAATAATGCTGTGAGGTTATCAAGGTAAAGGTCATATAGAGATAGTGACTTGCCTAAGGTCACACACATCTAGTTAAGTGGTAGAGTTGGAATTGGACCCAAGATCTTTCTATAAGAGTATATCCTCCAGGCTAAAACATAGCCTCTTTGCAAAGTTTAAGACTTAGAATGTAAAAGTTGGAAGAAATCTTACAAGTCTTCTGGTCCAATGTCCTTTTTTCAGAGATGAGAAAACTCATTTGCCTGAGGTCAAACGACAAATTGGTGGCTGAACAGGGACTCACATCTAGATCTCATGTCTTCCAAAGTCCTGAATTTTTCCATCATACCAAGCTAATTACCTAGCTTTCCTCTTCCAAAAATTTAAGTGAAGGTTTAAAAGTTTTCTTTTTGAAGTAATTGTAATACTTCTCTCAGAGATTTCTACCTGGATTGACCTTAGAGGTCAATTAAACCATCCCCTCATTTTGCAGATGAGGAAACTGAGATTTAAAGAGAGTAAATGGTTGGGGGGCAGTGCAGCTAGGTGGCACAGTGAGTAGAGCATCGGCCCTGGAGTCAGGAGGACCTGAGTTCAAATCTGACCTCAGACACTTAACACAAAAACTAGCCTGTAACCTTGAGCAAGTCACTTAACCCCAATTGCCCTCCAAAAAGCAAAGTGAGAGAAAGAGAGAGAGAGAGAAAGAGAGAGAGAGAGAGAGAGAGAGAGAGAGAGAGAGAGAGAGAGAGAGAGGGTCACAAAAGGAATGAGGGGCAATCAGGCTTTAAATCTGTGCTCTCTGATGGCGAAGTTTGGACTCAGTAACTTGATGCCTTCAGTCTCTATCATTCCATCAATCAACCATGATTTCTGTCCAACATATAATTTCATAGACTGAGAGCTAGAAGTAACTTCAGAGGTCATCTAGTCAACCCTCTTTTAGGAAAGCAGAAACTAAAGCTGTCAGGCTAAATGCCTCGCCAAGGGTCACATAAGAATCTTGTAACAGAGATGACGACTTGACCATCTGACTCCAAACCTAATACTGTTTCACTCTACCACATTGCTTCTCCACATACCTAAACTCTTAATATGGTTTTCAATATCTCAGCCTAAGTAAAAGAGAGGGTAGATACATGGTAGAGTGGATAGAGTGTCGGGCCTAGAATCAAGAAGACTCATCTTCCTGAGTTCAAATCTAGCCTCAGACACCAGTTGTGTGGCCCTGGGTAAGTCACTTAGCCCTGTTTGCCTCAGTTTCCTCATCTGTAGAATGCATTGGAGAAGAAAATGGTGAACCACTCCAGGATCTTTGCCAAGAAAATTGCAAATGGGGTCACAGAAAATGTGACATGAGTGAACAACTCCCTAATAGAAGGTACTTTTCACTGTCTTCATTAATCAGTGCGGCCCTTAATTTTCTGTTACTTGGAGGTGATAAGCTGACTCTACTCAGCCAGTCTTTTAAAGTTTTCAAGTTAGTCATTCTTATTATTCTGGGCCTCACCCTCTCTAAAGGCAATTATCTGCTTTCAGAAGTAGGAGGGCTCACCTCAAACGGTGGCCCAAAGAGACCATGACAGGGACTTGTACTGATAACTTTACCACCTGATTCTTTCTTGACCTTCTTATCTCAAACTCATTCTTACAGGACTGCTAGTGAGATATTTTGCCTGAAATCCCTGCGCTCAGAATCAGACCCTCCCCTCAGTTCAGAAAGAGTTCCCCTATGCGATCAATGCCAGCCCTCTTTTTTTCCTACCACTCTCTCATGTCACAAGGTTGTCAATCTGGTTTCAGCTGCAGCTGCTTTTTCTCAGAACAGCAAGGGGATAAAACATAATCTCCATTAGAGTCATGTAACAATCAGATTTAATGGTGGTAGCAAAGCCATCATGGGTGATGTCAGAGGACTTGGGTCCAAGTCCAGGCTCCACCACTTGCTAGCTTTAATAACATGGGTCCCAGAGCTGCCTCCTAAAGACACCAAATGTACCCCCTCCCTCTTAGCCTGAGGGACAGCATGGGAGAGTGAAAAGAACAAAGACTCAGGATCTCAGATCAAACCCTACCTATACCACTTAGAACCTGTGTAACATTACACAATATATGTACTATCTCTAGGCTTCAGTTTCCTCATTTATAAAATGAGAAGGTTGGACTATATGATCATAAGGTCCCTTCCGACTTTAAATCTGTTTCTATGAATGAAATTATAATACTAATACTAATATAGTTAACATGGTGTGCTTTAAGGTTCATAAAGCACTATACCTATCTTTTCTCTTTTGAACTTCCTAACAACCCTATGCAATAGGTGTTGTTATTTCCCTCCATTTTTCAGATGAGGAAACTGAATCTCCATAGAGGTTAAGTGATCTGCCCAGGGTGACACACAAAATCTGAAGCAGTATTGAAATGCGAGTCTCAGACTCCAAATCTAAAACTATTGGCTACATGCTAAAATACAATAAATATTTATCAAGTATTTTTTACCATGTTGAAGGAAGTGGGATATAGCAAAAACAGATATGACTTCGAATTGGGACAATTTCAATCAGTAAATAAACATTTATTAAAGCTAAACATGGGCCAGGCATTGTGCTAAGCACTGAGGATACAAAAAGAGACAAAAGACAGCCCCTTCCCTCAAGGAACTTACAATCTAGTGGGGCTAACATGGAACAGATATATACAAAACAAACTATATACAGCATAATTAGAAAATATTTTAAAGAGGGAGAGTACTGAAATTGAGGGGCTGGGGAAGGCTTCCTTTAGAAGGTGGAATTTTAGCTGGCATTTAAAGGTAGCCAGGGAGGTCAGTGGTCAGGGTGGAGGAGGGAGAACATTCCAAGTGTGAGACAGCCACAGAGAAAATGCTGGGAACCAAGAGATGGAGTCTCTTTTTTGTGGAAAAGCCAGGAGGCCAGTGTCACTGGATAAGAGTACATTTTGGGGAATAAGGAGACTGGAAAGGCAGGAGAGGGCTAGGTTATGAAGTACTTTGAATGCCAGACAAAGCATTTTGCATTTGTTCCTGGAGGCAATAAGAAGACACTGGAGTTTATTGGAGATGAGGGGTCAGAGGGGAAAGGGGCATGATTGGACCTACCTTCAAGGATCAGGGCCTACTTCAGTTGTCACTAGCCTAGAGTGCTCCCCTAGAAACTGAGGTGATTGGACTAAACAACTTTGAAGTTCCCTTCTAGCCTGGAAATCTCTGGCCTTGGGGATGAAATTACTCAAAGATTTTAGATTCTCCGGTCTTTGGGACCCCACTCCCAACTGGGGAAGGAGTGGCCAGAAGGGGCTGCAGGGCTATCATTTGAGTGGAAAGACATCCGGTGTCTTTGCCATTATCACTCAGCTCCCAAAGGAAATAAACCCCTAGCCTCCCCCAACCACTGGCCCTACCCGGGAGAGTTGCTGCCCTTTCATAATTAAGCGCTGCAGTGTTAATAGGCTATGTATTTAAGCCACAGCAGTTGCAATCTGGCATACATGCTCCCTGGAAGTTAATGAGCAAATGGGAGAGGTGGTAGCCCCCTGAGGAAGATCATTAGTCGAAGGTGGCCGCACAGTTCCTTTGCAGAGGCTCCCTGATGAGGTCATTAATGAGGTTGTAACCTATCATTAGGACACTCTTCCCCCTCCCTGTCACAAGACTTCCAGGCTGTGTTCAACCTTAGCTGACCTGTGTCTAAAAGACAAGCTGACAGGGATTAGAATAAAATCTTCAATAGAGTCACAGTGTGATCAGACATGAGGGCAGAGGTCCTGGGGTTGAAGTAGTGGCCAAGAGCATCAGACCTGCAGTCAGATGGCCTGGATTCCACACCAGACTCTACCATTTATGAACTGTGATACCTTGGGCAAGTCATTTCGTTTTCTTCATTTGTAAAATACTTTACATCTGTGAAATGAATATGAGTTATGAATAGTAACTTGTCAGTGGGTGGAATTCTAAACGACCATGTGTTGTTTCTGCGTATCAGTTCCCCAGGATTACAGAGCATTCCACCAGACTGTCATTTATCTTAGGCCTTCCCCACACTCTGCTGGCAGAGGACTTGGGTTTAAATCCTGGTTCTTATTTACCATCTGTGTAACCTTAGGTAAATCACTTTATTGGAGCCTCAGTTTTCTCATCTATAAAATGAGGCATAGAGAATGTATAAATAAACCAGGAGGCCCTTCCAGCTCAAAAACCATGCCCTTATGGCCCTTTCTTCCCCCTCAGTTCTCCAAAGCCCTATATCTTCTGCAAGTAAGTCCACTTGGAGCATCATGGGATATAATGGAAAAGACATTGAACTGATACAGCAGAGAACTAGATTCAAGGCCAGGCTGTACCACTCTGTGTGAGCCACTTGCCTTACTTGCCTTATAGAGTCACCGGGAGGGTCAAATAATGTGACATGTGACAGGTTTTCTATGAAAGTGAGCTACTCTCATGAGTGCTTAACAAATGAGGCAGGTCATTTAACCTCTCTGAGACTTGGTTTCCCCATCTGTCAAATCAACACAATAATAATCACTGCTCTGCTTACAGAGGTAACAAGACTAAAAGTGTTCTGTATCTATAAAGTGCTATTGAAATTGACTTCAGTAAATTTATTTGGCTTTTTTGGTCCATATATGATTTAATCAGAGTAAGAGATTCCTAGTGTGGAAACTCCCTTCAGTGACTGAGATCAACAGCTCATCTCTATCTTACAATGTTAACGCATTGTCTAGAATGATGAGAAGTGATGTGAGTTAGCTGTGGACTCACTTCTAATATATGTCAGAGACAAATCTTGGACCTGTCTTCTCCTGACTCCAAGGCCACCCCCCTCACTCTATGCTGTGTTAAAGCTATCTCTGTGTACAAGATATAAGAAAAGTTTATCCTACAGCAGAAGGAGATGATCTGTTATAAATGAAGGAGATGAAATTTGGAACAAAAGAACCCCAGTCCTAGTCCCAGCTCTTCCCCTTAATTGATTATTCAACCTTAGGTAAGCCATTTAACTAATCTCAGATTCAGTCAATGAATCTGCAGAATGGAGAGAATAGCACATGGTACGTAGATAGTTTTATGAGAAAAACATTTAACTAACCTTAAAGTTCTAGAAAAAAATATCATTTTCCCCATTATCCATAGGGAAATGAGGGTATGTTTTTTATAATATGCAGAATTTTGGTTACTGTCAAACAAGAATTTTACAATAGGAATTGCTGCTAATCTCTGGAATTCAATTCAATAGGAATTTCTTTAATTGCCAAAACAGGCTAGGCTTCATATAAGGCACTAGAGACACAAAAGGAGCTATGAGACAATCCTTGTTTATTTAAGAAGTTTACCATCTAATGGAGATAGGGCAGGGAGATATATACAAAGAGTTGGAAAGTAATGAAGAATGGGTTAAGTGCAGAGGGAGAGGTCCAGGGAAAGTGCTGTCCGAAATCTAAGGAAGGAGGGATCATTTTCATCCAGAACAGTCAAGGAAAACTTCCTGGAGGTGGTAAGGTGTAATAAAATGACCAGGCGTCAAGGAGACTTGGGTTCATATCCTAGCTCTGTCATCTCACAGTTAGTAACTAGGAGAAGGAGGATTTTAACCTAGGTCCTTTGATTCCAAACCCCACATTACTTTTCTCTGCATCACAGTCCTGCTCTAATGCCAAACCTGGAGTGCCCATGCAAATTCCAGTTGGGGATATCTAAAGAGAAGTTGGAAATATGGGCCTAGGAGGTTATAGATTTTTCTTCCCTTCCCTTCCCAAGATCCCCTTTAAAAAGTTTAAGCTTTGGCTGTTTCCTGCTAAGATTTGGTGACCCTTCTACTAACACCCAATGTGGTTGTTCTTTTGGACATAGATACCAGGTGCTGCTAACTTGCATGGAATGTCCCTGGGAGTACAACTTTGAGAATAGAAGCCTGGCATCATTAGAGTCGGTCTGGTAGATCATTTTTCATTAGAGAAGGGATTTGGCTGAAATAAAACTCAGAGAATAGCATGTCGAAGCAAAATCCATCTGGAGCCGTGGGGTGTTCCCTGCCCTCAAAAAAAGTTCCTATTTGTTTTTCAAAAATCTTTTTTCAGTAGCTGCTAATTCCTTGAGTTTCCATTTTCATATTTCGAGGGTTGTAACATCTCAGTTATATTTATAAAGCCTTTGATTTAACTTCTCACATTCCCTCCCAACAGAGGGTGGGATTTAAATAAACCAGGCCAGGGAGAGTTGTGGGGGGAGGCAGAGCTTACTCATGTGGGTGTGGCGTTATATGGGACAAGTATGGCTGAATCATGGGTGTGCCAAAAAAGAAAACCTTCTTGTCAGCATGATTGGTAGTACGAGGATGCCCCCAGCCTACAGATATTTCTTAGTATATGTAGCACCGTAACTGGGGTGGGACAGAAGGAATTAAAAATAAGCATCCTGGCAGAATCATGGCCTTTCTTTTAAAAGGGATCCTAGAGAATACAACCATCCTCAATTCACTTAATGTTTGTTAAGCTCTCTTAAGAGTAGTCCACACCTATAGAGAACCAGTCATAATCATTTGAACCTCCCAGTGACTCCATAAAGCAAGTAGCACAAGGGTGATCCTGCCCATTTTACAGATGAAGAAGCTGAGGGACAAAAGAGAATGGCTCAGCCAAGTCTACACAGCTAGGTAGTGGAAATAAAGACTTGCCTACTAGAAAGGTAGTATGGCATAGCGGACAGAGAGCAAACTACCAAGCCAGGAATACCTGACACATAATGGGTATGTGGCCATGCAAGTCATTCAAACTCTTTCCAAAGTGATGAGTTCTAGAGAAAGCTCTGACCTGCATTGATAGATGGAGTTTCTCCACCTGGGAGTTGTGTGCAATCACAGGTGAGCCAGGCAGAAGGGGAAAATAAAGGAAACGGAAGAAATGTGGGACCTTTTGGAACCTAATATTGATTATTGAAACGTATTGGTCATTGACAAGGACATGGGGAAGAACCCCCTGTCCTCCTGAAAAGGGTTTCTGTTTGATCCCACAGCAATCCATCAATGAAGCCATACGGACAGCAACCCTGCCCCGGAACAGTGGGGCAGGAGGCAGTGGAGAGAACGGCCGTGTCGTCAGCCACGACTTCCCCAAATCCATGCAAGCAATTCCATGCATGAGCCACAGCTCGGGGATGCCCTTGGGAGCCACAGGATTGTAACAGGAGATGATCGAGTCCCCAGGGGAGCAGGGCTGGTCTCCCTAAGCCCCATCCCAAACCCTTCAGTGCCAAAAAATAATGAAAAGCAACCATCACCAGTCACCATGACCATAGCAGGACAATTTGACGGTCTTTCCTGAGGAACTAAGAATCCAGTTTCCTTTCTTTTTCCCCCTTCCTTTTTTGCTTCTGTTACCATTGCTCTCTGAAGGAACCCAGTAAAGAGAATGAATAACTGCATTGCACTGCAATAAGCAAAAAAGTAACTGGATTTAACAGACTCACAAACTCTGAAAATGGAATCACTAATGAGGAGATTGCACCACTTTGTTTTAACTTGGTCATTAATATGTCTGAGTATGTGCAATATTATTTTTTCCTTACTAATCTCCATGCTTTGCAGGTTCAGTTTGCCCTTCTCCTCACCCCCCAACCCTCCTTGTTTCAGGCTTGATTGGAATCCGTACGACCAAGCAGAGTTTCCAGCAAGTCAAAGGAAACCTCCAAGCTAACACCATGGGGGGAGGATTCAGAGTTGCCCTTCATTCATTCCATGGCCCCTAGGCCATCTGTTGCTTTAGCTGTGGCCCAGGGCTGGGTATAGAACTGTGCATAGCTGGGGAGAGTGGTCAGCATTCTCCCCAGGAAGAAGGGCAGAGGTCACTAAGGCACTGACTTAGTCTGATACAAGGAAAAGAGTCAAAAAAAGAGGTAGGCAAGTATCACTGTGAGATGAGGGATAATTCCAGAGGGCTCCCATCTTGGGGGAGCATAGGGAATGATGACTTTGAATTTTTAAGAGCCAGTCAGTCAGACTTAGGTGGGAAGTTAGGTTCTGTACAGGGGCTGGCTCAGCCCTGAGCAGTGCATGTCTGAGTTCAAAGAACTTCTGACCATTGAAGGGAGATAAGTCTGCTGGGAGAAACAGACTTGAGGGTAGTGAATGAACCATGTAGGGAGTTTAGCAAAAAGTCTTCTCTACCTTATAGACAGTTGGCTGGGGTCTCCAAAACTGGGAGAACAGTTTCTTCTGCCCTGGGCCTCTAACAGGACAGGGAAGTGATGGGCAGGGAATTGCAGAAGCTCATAGGCAAAAGAAAATCAGAGGAGTGTTGTGGCTAAGGGAGTCTGGAGCACTGGAGACCATGAATCCTTACTATTCTAGAACAAGGCACAGAGGGGGCATCTCATCCAAGTGTCTCAAGCCTAGCACAAGGGACTAAGTATGAACCTTGGGTTTTAGAACCCAAGTAACTTATTTTTACTTAGATCTAAAAACAAAATAATAAAAAAAATTGTTTGAACAAGTAGCTGGTCTGGCAAGCTAAGTCTTTCCTTTTTTCTCAATTTCAGAATGTGTGATGCCTGAGGGTGAATCATTTTTAAGGAAGTTGGGGGAGATAGAAGCTGAATAGATCTGGGGATTTTAAGACCCCAGGCCCCCAACATCCCAGGCTTGCTAGTCAGAGGGGAACTTTGTGTTTGGGTTGAGTGAGCAAATCCTACCCCTGTGGTCTAAGCAGGTGTGCAAGGCTCAGTTTCTTTTTCTTAAGGAAATAATTGAGCCTTAGAAACCATGAGTAGGTTGGACAGAAAGTATAGGGTCAGAGAAGAGAGCCCCAAGCAGACATATGAGTTCAGTGGGATGGAGGGCGGAGGGTCTCTTATATGAAGCTTCTCCTAGGGCCACCCAACCATTGTGTCGGTGTAACTGGCTTCCAGCAACCCTACAGTCATTCTTGTTAATGCATGACTCGGTGCCGTAATGTGTCACAACTTTTAATGACAACCCCGCTCTGACCTGTTCTGTAGCATCTGCTGACCTGATGTCTTCTCCACTAAGGGTTATCATTGGCAGATGGCAAGCTAAAAAGGACACCTGGTGCCTACCTGATGGCACAGCATGCCTGTCCTCTTGTCTTTGGAGTCTCTCAGTGGATGCCCCCTACATTTCCAGGTTTCTTCCATACCTCTCAAGGGACCATTGTCAGCCGTGAAGAGTGCCCTCTTGAGGTCAAATCCAAGAGATGTTTTTCTGTACAGTGTGTCTGATGTGGGCATGGCACAAAAAAGGACCCAAGATGGACTTCCAATATTCACTGCCGGGAGACTTTCCCTCCAGATTTTTCCCAGCGCACTGCCCCCACCAACACCACTGGGACCGATCAGGACAGGAAATGGGGATATGCCATTTCTGTGGAGTTGGAAATAACCACCCCCTTTCCCCACCTCTCTATCACTGCTCTTCAAAGACAATTTGCCTTTGGCCAGAGCATCCAATCACCCTCTCTCCACCCACTGAACCAGCCAGAGAGATGGTCAGACAGGGAGAGACCTCCTGGGCTAGGACCGAAGGCCTGGGATAACAGGATCTTGTGACTCAATCAAAAAAAAAAAAAAAGGATGGGACAAAAAATGCAAGAAAAATGTTAACTTGTAATATGTATTTTTATTACACTTTTCTTAAAAATAGAGAAATGGGAAAACTTAAAGGCATTGACATTTTTCTCAGCAGGAATCTCTATTTAATAGTTGTGACTCTCATTAAATTTTACTCTTTGGTACCTGGAGCTTTTATTTAACATCTCTCTTTGTTTTAACTTTCTTGGCAGATGTGCAAAAGGATTCTTGTGTGATCAAACACTGAAATACCTTATCTTTTCTTGTTTTTCTTTGAAATGGTCAACTTTTTAGATCCCTTTTTTCTTTTCCTTTCCATCATTTGCATAAAATTGAAATATTACCAAGAATTAAATCACTGTGGATCCATGATCTATTTTTCACACTTGTCTATTCAGTTTTGTCCATTCAGTGCCAAAATTGTTGCAAATGGAGACAATGTCACCCTTAAGGCAGTTTGGTTTGGCTACAGCTAAATAGAATCTCCCTTGGTGACTACCACTCCTGCCTTACAATTAGCAGTCAAATAAATGGTTTCAGGTTAAATTTCAGCTCGGTCCAGTATTTACCAAGGGAAATGGTGGGTTGGAAATTGGGGGAAACCATGAAAGTACTTCCTTTGTGGGGTGTGGTCTAACACACTGGTGTCAAAGAACAGATATTGTCAGAGATAGATGAGTAGAGTCTAAAGGAATCTTGGGGACCACCTCGGAATTAGGGTTAGACATATAGTCCAACCTTCTGACTTTACAAAAGAGGAAACTGAGAACAAGAAACTAGCACAGAAAGTACAAATTGGAAGAAGTGGGATTAAGGCCCCATGTCTCCTGGACCCCAGCCCTGGTCCCTTCGTTCCATACCATGAAAAAGGCACTGGATGTTTCTGGTTTTATTTTAATTTGGGCATCATAGAATATTAGAGCTGGAAGAAACTTGTGAGAACATCCACCCCAGACCCCTCATGTGAAAGATGAGGACATCAAGGCCCAGGGAGGGGAAGTGGTTTGCCCACAGCTCCATGGCAAGGTAGGAACAAAGCAGGAGCTCAAACTTAGATCTCCTGGCTCCTAGTCAATCAATCCATTCACATTCGAAGAGGCAGCATGGTGTAGTGGGTAAAGTGTTGGACTTAGAGTCAAGAAAATCTGAGTATAAATCCCTCTTCAAACACTTCCAAGCTGTGTGACCTTGAGCACCTTCCTGGGCTTCAGTTTCCTTCTTTCCAAAATGAAGGGATTGGACTTAATGACCTGTAAGGTCCCTTCCAGGTGTAAAATCTATGATTAAGACCCTACCATATGTGCCAGGCACTGTGCTAAGTGCTGGGAATACAAAGACAAAAAAAATGAATACTCAATAAATGTTTGTTGATTGACTTACTGATTCCCCTCTTTCTTCCCTTAAGTGAAATATTGATTTAATTTATTGCATTGTCCATTTAATAAATATTCATTAAGGACCTACTATGTACCTAGGCTTCCTTTGAGGTACTATGCAGGATACGAGAAGCATATGCCTCTTTATCCCTAAGGGACAGTCTAGCAGCAATTATATTTCCTCATTCATTGTATATGTGGCCTGTTTCAATTTTCCAATCTTGGTTATAAAGCTTCCCAGCTTGAATCTTCATTCCCTCTAGTCAAGTCATTTTCTTTCCTAGACAGTGAAGCTGACAGTTTTGATGTTTACCATCAATCCTTCCTTACAGAGAGACAAAACCATGAGTAGGATAGTGGGACTCAGAGAGGCAGCCAGGAAACATTTCACACAGCAGGTGCTAAAAGAGTTCAGAGGAGGACACTATGAATCACTGGGGGCTGGGATAGTCAGGGGTGACATAGGTGACCCAGGGCTAGCCACTCTACCTGTGACCTCAGTTCCCACATGTATAAAGTAAGGATAATAAGACTTTCATTCCCTACTTCAGAAGGTTGTGAGGAAAGTATGCGGTCAACCTAAAAGCACTATAGAAAGGTGAGTTGCCATCAAATAGTCCAATATGGAATACTGTATTCTATTCAATTGCCAATGGAGAATGAATCAAAGTTTTAAAATAGGTGAGTGATAAAATCAAAGTGATATTAGAAAGTGATTAATCTGTAGTGGTATGTAGGGAGGAATGGGAAGCACCAGAGGCAGGAAAGAAGGAGATCAGTTAGGTGATCACTGAAATTGTCCAAGTAAGACTAGGTCTAAACTTGGAATGTAGCCATTGGAATGGAAGGGAATAGATATCCCCCCAAAAAAAATAACCAATGGGAATTTGACAACTAATCAGATGGGAAGAGGGAGGCAGAGAGGAAGGAGTACAGGATGATACTCGGGTCATCCAGAAAAGATGATGGTGCTGATAACAATGAGGGACAGGAATTGGGGTGGGGGGAGGGTGATGACTTCCCTTAGGGACATATTGTATCTAAAGTTACAGAAGAATATACAGGTGAACATGTTCAGCATCCAGTTCTAAATGTGGGCCTTGATCTTTGGAGGGATATTGGGAAGGGTTTTGAGAGTCAGGACAAATTGAAAAATTGACTAAAGAAAAAACACTCCAACCCCATGAGCAGTAGGGTAGACTGGGAGTGGGAGGTGAGGGACACATGGTAGCAGCCGGGTGTGGGCAGACCTGGGCACTGACAGTTCTGTTTAATCCCTACAGTACCCAGATGGCACCAGGGAGCCCATGATGCCACCTGTCCTCTCCCACACCTCTCTGTTCCTCCATCTTACCCACTTCAGACAAGCAGAAAGCAGGGAATTGAATAGCTAACCTATTGATCCTGCCTACTTCAGGCCATTATTAGTCCAATATGATATATCATAGCCATCTAGGAGCTTTTCATGCACAGAAACCGAAATAAATCTCCTTCCTGTTCAAATGACTTGAATCCTCCAGATAGTCAAGTAAAGGATGGGTCTTTTACCACACTCCAGGATAAAAGATTTAAAGTTGGAAGGGACCTTAGAGGTCATCTAGTCCAATCCTCTCGTTTTTACACATAAGGAATGGGATTTCTGTAGAGGCTAAATAATTTTCCCAGAATCACATAGGAAGTAGGATACCAGAGCTGGATTTAAAATCAGATTCTCTGACTCCAAATCCATCTCTTTTCACCACAGTATGCTGCCTCTTAGCAAGTGGCTTGACAATGTTTTTGTTTGTATAGTTGTATTTTTTAAGATGAAACCATTTCAATGAAATATTGTTTTCTGGGTCTTGATTATTCCACATGTTCCATCAAAATTGTTTTTTTTTAAAAGTATTTAGGATGGAATTGTGGGATTTAAAGGGACCTTAGAGATTACCTCATATAACTCTCTAATTGTGAAGACACTGATTTTGCCCTGCCACCACCATCCCACCCCAATCCCACCCAAAAATGCACATCTTCATTTCTTTAACCTAAATATTCCCAGTTCTTTCTATTGATTCTTTTATGGCATGGTTTCAAATCCTATCACGTCCTGGCCATTCCACCCTCCCAAGATAGGAGGGAGTACAAAAAAAAATGTATGTGTGTACATATATACATATATATATTTAGTTATAACTTAGAGATCACTCAGCCCAACTCAAGTTCAGTCAATCAATAAGCTTTTTAAGCACCTACCAGTCACTGTGCTAAGCTCTAGTTATACAAGTGCAAAAAATGAAACAATTCCTACTCTCAAGGAGCTTGCATTCTAATGGGGAGATCGCAAGTACATGCGTGTGTATAGAGATATATATACTCACAATAAATACAAAGAGAAAAAATATAAGTAAATACAAAACAGTTAAATACTAAGTAGTTTGAGAGAAAGAGCACCAGCAGATGGCATCAGTAAAGGCATCATGTAGAAGGCAGAGGTGAGGAGAGGATGCATTCTAGGAATAGGGATTGCTAGTACTTAGATAGCCACAGAGATAAGAGGAGGAGCAGAGAGTCTGGAAGGAGCAAAGAGTCAAGGATGGAGAAGTAATATACAATTAGGCTGGGAAAATAGGTTGGAACATATTGTGAGAGGCTTTAAAAGCCAAATAGAGGAACTTACGTTTTATCCCAGAGCCAATAGGAAGCCCTGGAATTTTCTAAGTAGGAGTAGATGAGTAAGATGGTCAGGTCTGAATTTTAGTAGGAATGTGGAGGAGAGATTGGAGTGTGATGAGACTTGAATCAGGCAAACTTATTAGAAGACCATTGCAATAATCTAGAAGAGAAGGGATGAGACCCCAAAAAGAAAGTGGTGGCAAGTTAGTGGCCAGGTGGGAACAAGAACCCTTAGCCAAACTAAGGTTCTAAGGTTCTTTTTAGTCTCCCATACTGTCTCAAGGATGGCACTAGAGTCAAACCACATTGAGCTTCCTCTCATAGACCTCCAGCCTCCTATCTTGTCTTGAACTAGGAACTATAAATCTTACAAGATTTTAGGAACTATAAATCTTACAAGAGCTGGTAGCTTTCCATTGGCAGAGGATGATGGGAAAAAATAAAACAACCCTACTGGGTGGGAGAGTGATGATCTCCTCTGTGATGACCCTTAGCCTCTCCTGACCTCTCTCTTGAATACCTAGATATAATAACAGGTGAGTTCCAGAGAAAGACTAGTTACAGATTCATAACATTTTAGTGTAGAATAGAATCACAGAATTTTAGAGCCAGAATGGACACTATTGATCATTTAGTCTAATCTTAACATCTTCTCTTTCACTAATTTAATCTTTCTTTTTTATTAAGAATTTAACATTCATCTGCAAATATGAACATTTCAATATACAAAGAATAAAAAGAGGATTGTATGCAAAGCCATGAACCTCTGTTACATGCAGCTTGTTTTTTAAATGTGTATTAAATTTAACATGGTAATGACACCATTGCCGCTTGTGTTCCCTTCTGAACTTTTGCTTTTTCTTCTTGTGGACTTTTTGCATTTTATTGATGCTCTTTTCTTCCTTTCTTTTTACACTCCCACTATCACTGACTCACCCACACCCAAAAAGAAGCCCTCCATTATAAAAAAAACCTATAATAAGCAAAACAAGTCCATATATTGACCATGTCTGGAAATGTATGTCCCCATCCAGCACCACTAGTCCATCACCTTTCTGCCAAGAAGTAGGGGGTATACTTCATCAGCAGTCTCTTGAAGTCATGACCACATGCATCAGAACTCTGTAGGCTTCAAAGATCTCTTCCTTTTCACTTTCCATAATTTTTCTAAGTCAGGAACCAAGGCCCAGAGAGGGGAAGTCATTTTTCCAAGTTCATACACCAAGTAATTGCTATATCCCAGGCCTGGAACCCAGTTTACTTGACCCCCTCATTCTACAGTTCTAAACTAAGAAGTTGATGTCCCACCTGTGTCTGGTAATGAAAAAGTTCGCCATTAGAACTGATGTTTAAAAAGACCTTAATTTTATATATGTGCAATAAGCCTTTAACTGTCTCTTAGTTTCATTAAGTCAAGATCAGAGAACCACTGTCCTCTTTCTCCCTGATCCTATAGGATTCCTTTGGAGACTTCTTTTCCTTCCTCCTTTCACTTCAATAAATGGAGGCTGATATGGGGGAGTAGAAAGGCTTGGGTCTGAATCCCAGCTCTCCCACTGAATGAGTTTCGGCAAGTCACCATCCCTGAGCCCTACTATGCATATGGTGAGAAAATTAATGAATAGGGCTCTAAATTACCTCTAAGGTGTTTTTCCCCCAACTCTGAGTCTAGGATTCAATGTTCATTTTAACCTAACTTCATATCAGTATATACCTGTAATAATAATAATTCACATTGTCCCAGGCTTTGCAATTTATAAAAGACTTTTAGTACCCATACCCCCTTCAATATAGATAAGGCAAACACTATTATAACTCTTCTAAAGATGAGTAAACTGAGGCAAAGAGGGGCTGAGACTTGTTCAAGGTCACCCACGTACTCTATTCCAAGAAATCTGGAGCTGTCCTCACTGAGACCAAGGGGAGGAGCCTCCAAACCCGGTAGTGTGTGCAGCAGTAGCAAGCAAACACTCTTGACAAATTCATAGTTTTGAATTTGGGTGGAGGAGGGGGAAAGGAGTGGAATGGGAACCAGTGGCAATCAGTTATCTCTTCTACCATTAACCTCAATCAGTCACCCAAGGAGGGAAGGCAGACACAAAGTGGCCAAGAAGGTATTAGAACCTAGGCTTCAGAATACTGGGACCAGCACTCTTTCTATCATCCTACTGTCCCCCAAAAGGCAATCTCAGGACCAGTAGTTACAAAGTCCTGGTCAGTCTAAGAATGCCCCAGCCTTTCATTGCACTTTGCACCCATCCTTCCCTTTGTTAGCCCTTCCACTGTCCACAACCTAGTTCTAGATTTAAATAACCCTGCTAAGAACTTTGGATGAGGGGATATTAGGTGGTGCAGTGAATAGAGAACCAACCCTGGAGTCAGGAGGACCTGAGTTCAAATCCGGGCTCAGAGACTTAACACTTACTACCCATGTGACCTTGAGCAAGTCAACCCCAATTGCCCTGCCTTCCCCCTCAAAAAAAAAAAAAAAAGAAAGAACATTGGATGAATAAGGTCAGGAAGGCAAGAACCTGATATTTTGAAAGGGCTGTGCCAGACAAATAGTTTGCTCTCTTTGTGAGTGGATGGATGATACTGCTGCTAAGTTTTATCTTTTTAAGTGTCTGAGTCAATTTCCAAAGACTTCAAACAATTGTCACCATTGGGACACACTTATGCTACCCAGATTTTGACACAAAGCAAAGTGCCTTGTGATAAAAGAGAAAGGACATCAATTTATGGGCTACAGGGATGACTCCACGAAGATTCAGATTCTCAAGACAGAAGCAATGTGGGGTCTTGGAAGGAGGGACCCAATTTGGGGACAGAAGGCCCAACCATACCACCTTCTCTCTTGGAGACTGTGGCACCAGTCCTCTCCACTCTCTGAGCCTCAGTTTCATCATCAAAATGTCTGTTATGAGAACCAAAGGAACATAAACTTTAAAAACCATAGGGCCCTATATGAATTCGAGTTGAGGACCTGCCTGCTCATGCCACCAGTTTTTCCATTGGTGACGGGTGGAATGCCCACACCTCTCCTAACCAAATCCTGCCCATCTTAATGACCCTGCCACCTTTCCTGACCAAACTAGACCACAATGACTTCCCTGTCTCCTGCCAAGTCATGTAAGCTGTCTGGGCCTCTGTTTCCCCATTTTGAGAGGAATTGATGGGCCTGAATAATCTCCAAGGCACTTTCCAGGTAACTGAGTCTTTCCATTGACCTCTAGAGATCCTTGCACCTCAAAGTTAATGATCCTACAATTCTTTTACTATCACTGTCATTCATTTGACATTTAGTAGTGTAGGGGATAATACATAAAAACCCTTCCCACTTAAAAAAAACCTAAGTATTCATTTTTAAGAGGGGAAGAAATGAGGAAAGAGACCTACTGCTGTGATTTCACCAATGGAGGGAACATCTGGTGAGGAGCTTCCTCTGCCTATACAGATGGGTGTTTTCCCTGAGATTTATCATCTTAGAGTTGCCTGGGGTCACAAGAGATTAAGTGACATCCCCAGGGTCACACAACCAGTATGTGCCCAAGGATGTGTTTTCAATAGAAAATAAAAATCTTCAGACAATTACCCAGAATTCTGTCCAAAGCTATGCCTTTTAAAATGTTCTTCTCATCTAATTTTCACTAAGGAAAGCACCAACTCAGGGCTTAGCCTTCTTTTAACATGTGCTCTTTTGAAAGGCAACAGGTCTCAAAATGTGTCCCAGATACCATTGGGGATCACTGGTAGCTTTACGGGGAGAGGAAGAGGTGTCTATGAATTCAGTACTATTTTTGTAACTATACTATGTTTAATTTTCATTACAGTAAATACCATAGATGTCAATAAATATAACCCACATAAACAAAATTTTTGAGGACTAGAGGTCCTCAATAATTTTTAAGAGTGTAAAGGGGTCCTGAGACCAAAAATTTTGAGAACTTCTTACCTTGGATTCAAGAAGACCTGAGTTTAACGCCTGACACATACTAATCATAGACTCTGGACAAGTCCCTTAACTTCCCACTGTCCCCTAAAACTCTTTAGATTATAAAATATAGGTGAGTCAGTTTCCATACTCCAAAGTTCTCTCCATAGTGAAAACACATTTCCAGACCTCCTTCACCACCAATACCAGAGACATAGAAAGACAGACAGACAGATAGGTAGATAGATAGATAGATAGATAGATAGATAGATAGGTAGATGGGCAGATGGATGGATGGATTAATTAATGATTTCTTCTAAGTTGTTCATAGACAATTGAAATAAGCTGATAGGTTGTCAAACTTAAAAGGATTTAGAGCCGAGGTTATCTAGTATAATCATTTCATTTTGCAGAGAAGACAACTGAAGCTCAGTGAAGGCAAAATTACTTTCCCAATACTATAAAACTCATAAATAACAGTATTGGGATGAGAAGCCAGGTCTTCTGATGCTTCCTGGCACTATACCACATTGTACAAAACCAGTTCTGTACTGGACTATCCATGTCTTGAAGCTGAGAACTAGGAAAGCATCACTGTAATTTCCCCGTTATTATCTTGTACTCTTATTTGGTTTTTCTATAAGCCCTCCAAGACAAGGGTAAGCAAAGGCACAAAGACAGGAAAGCCCTGAGTCAGAGGAGCCTAGGGTGACTTAAGAATAGGGTGCATAGTGGAGAATACAGAGACTACTTTTGGTAGAAGGGCCTGCACCAACCATCCCTCATTCTCTGGACTTCATCACCATGACTCAGCTGCCTCCTCCCTCTGTCCCTGTGAATCCCTTCTCTCACTGGGGAGTTCTTTCCAGAAACTTCATTTTAGGAAAAGGCCCATCCTCATTTTCCCAACTTAGCCCCTCCCAAGCTGGCCTTTTATATGCTGTCTTCTTTCCATTAGACTACATGTTCCTTGAAAGCAGAGACTGTCCTTTTCCTGGTTTATATTTTATTCTTCAGCATTCAGTGAGGTGCCTGGGACATAATAAGTGCTTAATGACTGACTATACAAGTGAATTAATTAATTTATGTTGAGTAAAATTTTAATTGTGTCTTAAATAGGAGTTGTTTTTTTCTACACTTAACTTTGAGAAAAAGGAGGCAACGGGTAAGGAAACAAGTTGATGTTAGTGATTTAGTCCAAAAATAGAGCTTTAGAACATAGAACATAAAAGGTGAGAAAAAAAGAGACCCGAGAACATAGAACCCAGACAATTAGAGCTAAAATGGGCTTTAATCAATTCCTTATTTTACAGATGAGGAAGAATTCAATTCTCAAAAAGGGAAGGGATTTACCCAAGTTCACCCAGCAGGTTAACAGTCAAACCAAGAAAAGAAACCAGGTATCTTCATTCTCTGCCCAACTCTCCTTCCTCTAAATAGTACTTCAGAGCATGGCACGAGAACCAGTTCATACTGAGCACAATCTCCTATGCTTTCTCCATTTTCATCTCTGTCCTTGAACCACTGATAGTGAGGATGACCAACCTGAGGTCCTACAAAATCTCCAGGTAGCCAGGAAAGATTGATCCATATTCCTTGGTCTCTCCTTATTAAAAAGACTGATGTTTTAGAAATAAGTTCAATAATAAGAACTGACACAAAAAGAGGAGTCTGTCTAATTTCCAGGTAACCAGAGCATTCCCAATGAGCAATCCCCAGTCTTTGAACATTCCATTAACTGAAGTGTAACTATAAAACATGGCTGGTTGCCTCCCAATTGACAAATGTATTTATTTATTTTATGTATTTATTCTTATGATACAGAATGTCCCACATATTTTGCTCACCTATGTCAAAGAAATATGGAATGAACTTGGGAGCTGAAGTGCTCCTTAGAGATCATCTTCCCAACCCTTTGATTCATGCATAAGAAAATAGAGGCCTAGAGAAGGGAAGTCACACCCAACTAATAAGTAATGAAGATGAACTAAAACACTAGGATTTGGGTTCTTACCTGGTGAATTTGTACTTTATCATGCTTCCTCTCTGATTATTAGACCAGCCCTGTTAAGCTTAATAATGCCTACATTTTTCCCAGTTCATTGAGCCATCCATAAGAATCAATGAACAAAATGATGGAAAGGTATTTGAAATTTTTTGGAAATTTGGGGTCTAATTCAATATAATTGAATTCATCCTAGGAGAAAGAGCACTGGAGTCAGGAGGCTTGAATATTCATCCTACATCTACGATTAACCCACTTTCCAACTTTAGGCAAGTCGCTCCGTCTCCCCGGCCTCAGTTTTCTCATCTGTAAAATCAGAGTATTGAACCCAATGACCTCTGAAGTTCCTCCCAGCTTCAGCACCCTCCGATTCCCATTACAAGACCTTAAAGAAAATTTCTATACAAGAAAGAGATGTGTCATTCCCACTCATTTCTAACATTTCTGAAATGCTTTGTGGTCTTAGTTTTGATTACGGCTATTCAGATACCTTCCAAGAAGAGGTCTATTGGGCAAACAGGAGGAGGGCCTCTGAGTCTCTAGGATCTGGGCCAGCATCTGTGGAGGAATGGGATGAGACTCAGGGACATGGCAGTGATCAAGCTCAAGCAGCCAGCCCCTTTCCCTGCATCAGCCCTGCCAAGCTCTACGCTGCTGGGATTCACAGTGCTCCCAGACTATGTCTTTTTAGTGACTGCCTTCTTTATGGTCTCTGTGAAATGTGACTTGCATTGGCAAGTAGTACTGGCTATTTTCACCAAGATCTGATTTTTTGCAGTCCCTACTTCAGGCTGTCCCTCTCCCTGTCAAGAAGCTTTGTTCTAATACCATTCCAAAGGTAGCTTTTGTTATCATAGTAAGGCTACCAGGACAACTGGGCCATGGAGGCAAGAAAGCAGCAACTTTCAGTTAGTAAGTGCTGGGGTGACACCAGACTCTCCCCCTGTGCTATAGATGGCCACAAGAAGCATATAAATACGGAAAGAAACAGGGCATTCCCAATCAGTATCTAAGATTTGCCTTTCCCATCTTATTTGTATAAAACCTTCTAGGACCGAGAGTTAGAAGGAATCTCAGAGATACCCATGTCAATTCCCTCATTTTATAGATAGACAAACTGTGGCCCAGAGAGGTTAAGTAATTTGCCCATGGCACCACAGACAGAGAGTAGCAGAGCCAAAATTTGTCCCAAGGTCCATTGTCTGCTTAGAGAGAGGGAAAGCAGACAATGGAGGACCAGCATACAGCTGCAAGATTCAAGGCGTTCCTGGCTATCTCTCCCTGTGTCATTATGGATGTGTTTCCAGAGTTCTATGCATTGTTTCCTTTAAGGGATCTTATGAGACAGGCCAGGATGCTGAGGCTTAAAATTGCCTGAGGTCTGAGGTATAGAGAACATCAAAAGTAATCTACGGTTACTGTTACTACAATGAGGTAGGCATAGGGAGCTGTGGGGGCAGAAAGGCAGCAGATGACAAGAGAAAGAGAAATAACTTATAGGCCAGTTTCACTAAACTGTGCCTTATGCTGTAGTCTGACACATAATAAATGATTGCCAATTGACTGATTGATTGAAAAGATGGTGATGAAGAGAGTTAGGTAAGACCTCTTCTTAACAAAGTTATATGATTCCAAGACCACCCAATGCACCTGGGTTGTTTTCCTTTTGTGTCTGTCTTTTCGTTCTCCTGTTTTCTATTGTCCCCGAGAAAGTCCTATGCTCCAGAGTATGTCTTGATATGACAAGGCAGCCAAGTGGTACAGTGCGTAGAGCCTGTCTCAGGAAGATTCTAGTTCAAATCTGACTTCAGCCATTTACTAGTTGTGTGACCTAGGGCTAATCATTTAGCATCTGTTTACCTCAGTTTCCTCAATTGTAAAAATGGGGACAATAACAACACCTATCTCACAGGGTTGTTGTGAGGATCAGATAGCAGGAGAGAATATTTGTTAAAGTGCTTAACAGTTTTTGGAACATAATAGGTGCTCTATAAACGTTCATTGCCTTCCCCAAGGCCTTGATCAATTCCTTGATCAATTTAATCAATTCCTTATTTTACAGATGAGGAAGAATTCAGTTCTCAAAAAGGGAAGGGATTTACCCAAGTTCGCACAGCAGGCTAACAGCCAAACCAGAAATAAACCCCACACAGAAGGATGTGGGTGATGATATTACAAGGCAGGTGACAGCTTCATCCTTGACACAACCTTCTGAGGGGTTTTTTGCTTAGAGCATGCCTAAGATAAAGGCCAAGGGACCTTGACAGTCACTAAGTCAACAATACATTAGAAACTATCTCCTCTTCTTTTAAGCTGGTTGAAATCAAAAAACTTAATACTTTCCTCTTAGCCAACAAAGCCAACCACAAGAGCTCAGGCATGGGAGGGGAGGGAATTACTAAAGATCACAAAACAAATTAGAGACATCCCAGATCTCTACTATTTTTCCAAAATATGTAGGATCATAGTATTTTCAAACTGCAATGAAACTCAAAGATCATCCAGTCTAGGGGTTCTTAATTTTTTTGTGGGTCATGGACCCTTTTGACAGTCTGATGAAGCCTATGTGCCCCATCTCAGTCATGCTTTTAAATACATAAACTAGGGGCGGCTAGGTGGCACAGTGAGTAAGAACGCCAGCCTTGGAGTTGGGATGACCCAGGATCGAATCCAGCCTCAGAAAATGAGCACCCACTCAAATAATGACTAGCCATGTAACCTTGAGCAAGTTATTTAACCCCAATTGCTTTAAAAAAAATAAATACATACATACATAAACTAAGATACATAGCATTACAAAGGAATTTGAAATAAATTTATTGAAATATTTTTAAGATGTTCATGGTTAAGAACTCCTTATTTAGTTCAACTCCTTAATTTTATAGTTGCTGAAACTGAGGCCCAGAAACATCGGGTTGACTGGCCAAAGGTCACATGGCAAAAGTTAATAACATCTTCCTCACAACCAAAGAAGAGCCAAGAAATTCATAGACTGGCCACTTCCTTCCACTTGTCACCAAACACCTTTTACTATTGCTTGTATATGAGATATATTTTCTTTACAAGTAAGAACCTAATGATTTAGGTCTTATCTAATTATGAATTCTGCATTAAGCCCACTATCTGTGGCTGCCGGCATAATTAAACTTAATGTACTTTTAATGATGTCTTCTTAACTCGTGCATTCAAATACGATTAGAATCAAATGCAGACTGGCCCCCATTAGGCCAGTTTTGGCCTCCTTCCTGATGAAGCGCCTGTAAAATATGAATCAGTTTGGATTTCAAGGATGACAAATGGGACTTGCAGGCAAAGGATGCTTGTCACATCTGTCAAGTTGAGTCACTGAAACAGTGGTCCTTTCATGGCCGAGGGTGTCCCTCCTGCCCACCCACACTGAGGGAGAACGGGGCACTGTCAATCAGTGGATAGACCAGGGTCTGCAATGACCAGCGTTAAGGATCACACACTGCTCAAGGCTTAACTCAAACATTACTGCCTCCAGGAAGTCTTTCTCATTTTCATGCACCCACCATGACCATCTGAAAGTGATCTTTTCTTTCCTAAAGCCATACATAGTCCACTATTTTGGATTTCTATCATGTTCTAATTTATAGTGGTCCAGTTGCAGACTACTTAAATAAAACATGAGTGAAACCTTAAATCGGTGTTATTTTTCAGGGTATATACTTGATTTTTTTAACCTTTAAAATGCAACTTATTTGAGGGAGATGGGTTGTATTTTAGGGTTCCCATGCTCAATCCAATGTGATACTTTTCTATGCATTTGTCACCTACCCCTGTTAGACTGCAAACTCTGTAATTATTTATGGAATTGTAAAATTTTAGATCTGGAAGGTACCTTCAAATATGTAATGTCAGATCTGGAAGGGACCTCCCAACATAATGGATCATGTTTATTTACACTGGGCTTTAAGATTTGCAGAGCACTTTACCCTCCACTATAATCCCCAATTTCCAAATGAGGAAATTAGAGCTCTCCAAGGTTAAGTTTCTTTCACAAGTACATGTTTGAAGTAAGATTCAAAGGCAAGTCTCCCGATGCCAAATCTAGCAAGCTTCTTACTACCCCTAGTTTACCTCCCAAGATAGATAAAGGCTGAGATGGAAGGACCCTTAGAGACCGACTAGCCCAGCCATTCATATAGAGAAGGAAACTGAAGCCCAGAAAGATTCAACCATTTGACCAAGCTCACACAGCAAATGGGTAAGTCGTATCCCTCAGGAGAATTTAAGCTCCTTAAGGGCAGTACCATGTCATTTTTTTCTTTGCCTCACCAATACCTGGAACATAGTGAATGCCTAATTCTTGATGAACTGATGGGTGGATAGTGGTAGAGTTAGAATTCAAACGTCAATCTTCCAATTCTATAACCAGTGCTTTTTCTAATAATTCTGGGTATGGAGAGGGGAAGGGAGAGAAGAAAGGGAGTAAGCATTTACGTAGTGCCTACAAGTGCCAGACACTGTGCTAAATGCTTGGCCAATATCTCACAATAGTCCTGTGAGGTAAGTGCTATTAGGGGAAGGGAGGGGAGGGAGCTTCCTGAAGGAAAGGGTATTTAAGCAGTCTTCAAGGATTAGGAGAATATTCAGAGATGAAGATAGAGGAGTAGTAGGATTCTAAATAGAATATCATATAATTACAGCGGGAAAGGACTTTAGAGATCATCTAATCCAACTTCCTCATTTCACAGATGAAGATACTGAGGTCCAGAGGGGGCAAATGATTTTTTTAGAAAAGGTTCCACAGTAACAGATCCAACCAAGATTCAAACCTGAATTTCCTATCTACCAATCCCATGAGTCTTCTACTATACCACATTGGAACAAAGCAAAGTTTGGGAAATAGTCCCATCTCTATAGAGTATGGCATATATGAAGGTTAGTAGTATGAAATGAATCTGTAAAAGTAAGTTGGCACCCAAGTTGGGGGTGGGAGGAGGGAGGGCAGGCAGGGTGCACCTTGGATGCCAAGCTAAAGAGTTTGGACTCTACTCTGTACACAATATGGAAAGCCATTGAAGGTTTCTGAGTAGGGGAATGATATTTTCAGAACTATGCATTTTTAAAAATTGCTCTGGCAAAGTGAGCAAAGTGAACTAGATAGGAGAGAGAGACAGACAAATAAAAGTGATATAGGTTACACTTGGAAGTTGCTGGGGGGTTTTTTGTCTGTACCATTGCCAAGAAATATTTATTAAATATCTGGTATGCACAAGAATTTTTCATGGAGCAGAGGTGATATAAAGCACAGCCTCTGCCCCATAGGCTCCAGTTGCTTATTGTTTCTCCAATAGTTGTGTCATATGAATTTAGAGTTGTTACCTGAAAGTGTCTTATTTGTTAAAAATAGGCCATAACTTTTCCCCAAACCAAACGTCTATAAAACCTGAGTGAGTCCTAAAATTGGTATTATTTTGCTACATGTGACTTTTTTAAGTTTCCAAGAGTGCTCATTTTAGCACTCACAAAACACTGTAAGGTACATAGTTCAAATATTTTTATCATTTTACTGATGAGGAAACTGAGGTTCAGTGAGGTGAAGTCCCTTGAAGATGAGGATCATGCCTTAATCTCAACTTTGTATTTTCCTAGCTCCCAGCACCACAGGAGGGGAAGGCGAACAATCATTTATCAATCACCTCCCATATGCTAGGCACTAAGTGCTTCATAAATTTTCTCTCATTTGACCCTCACAACCACCTTGGTAAGCAGGTGCTATTATTAGCCTTATTTTACAATTGAGAAAACCAAGGCAAAAACAGAGGTTAAGTGACTTGTCCAAGGTCACACAGCTAGTAAGTACCTGAGGCCATATTTGAATTCAGGTCTTCCTGACTTCAGGTCCAATCCGTTACGACACCTAGCTAACCCTGAATACATGCCACTCTAATTACTCACATTTTTACATAAAATGCATATTCAAAGTATACAATACTCTCTTTACCAAAGTTCTATGAAGTCAGTCATGTAAATGTTATTATCTCTTTTATAGTTGGGGAAACTGAGGCATAGTCAAGTCATGTGACATATCTGGGATTATGTAGCAAGTAACTGTCAAAGCGAGGTTGCTTGACTCCAAAGTTCAGCACTATCTCCTCATCATATACCGCTTCAAAATCCTGCTCATGGTGGCCACTTATTAAATATTTGCTATATTAAAGGTGTTAAGTTGCAAAGCCAAAATTCTAACCCAGATCTCTTTAATTAGAATCCAGTGTGTTTTTTCCACATAAATGATTATTATTCCTAATTTACATCGGGCTTAACTGAAGCCCTACTGGACTGAATGACTTGCCAGAGGTCCACAGCTATTAGAACCCTGATCTCCTGACTCTTTGTGAAACCCCTTCCAACTAAACCATGTTATTTGTCACCCATCCAAATACCAGCCAGGTTCAGCCCTGCTTAGAATAGCTGAACTCAGAAAAATGTCCTGTTTTATTCAGTTAACATAAACTTTGGCACTTTGTGAATATGGTATAGAAAATAAGATTCTATACTAGGAATCAGGAAGACCTGCATTCATATCCTGCCTCAAATATTTACCAGCTGTGTGATCCTGAACAAATCACTTAACCTCTCTGTCCCTCCATTTCTTCATCAGTAAAATGAGAGGGTGGACCACAATGGCCTCTACCATCCCTTCCAGCTGGAAAGCAACGATCTTTCCTCATTCACCTTTCTATAGCAGTGGTCCCTGACCCAATGTGCCCCCTTTTTAAGAGACACATCCCTTTTCCCATTTGAAACACACTGGGTCACAAAACCAGAAGTCTTTTAAAGGCTTACAAAGTAGTTTTTCCACAAGTATGGGCATTTTTTTTCAAATCACACATTTTGAAATGACATTAATGAGACTAGTGAAATTCTAACTGTACTTAGTCAAAGGTCCCCTTTTCCTGCGCCTGCCCAGCTGAAGTAAGGAAAGCCACCACAGATCTATCTTGGCTCCCTCACTCTGGCTGTTGTTAAGCTGGTATGAGACTCAGCATGTCACAAATGTGCTCTTATTTCTCAGTTTGCTCATCACCAGACAGAAAAGCAGGCTTGACACCAGGTAAATTGCCAAATCCTATGGGGACACAAGTATTGATTTGCTTATGCCATAATTCATCCCTTGCATCATGGAAGCCAGGACGTACAGAAGGCAACGTGCCATTCCTTTTGTTAGGGACCTTGTGCTGTCTTCCCAGAAGGCTAAAAAGATCTAACTAGGCTTAGAGTTGGAAGACATAGGCTCTAGTCCTAGTTCTTCTATCTAGACTAGTGTTCATGACCTTAGCAATCACTTAAATATACTAGGTCTCAGTTTACTATTAATAAAATAAGGAGGCTGGATGAGATAATAACTACAACATTCATATAGTTCTTTTAAGATCGGCAAAGTGTTTTTTATATGCATTTGTCCCAAAAATATGAATAGATGCCAAAAATTATCCTCACTTGCCAGGTGGGAAAACTGGTTTTGCATAGATCTTGGCATACCTATGGTCATACCACTAGTCAAAAGTGAGATTTGAACCCAAGATTTTCCTGCCTGTTCACCCATCATCTCCACAATAACCATATCTCTACTCTTCCTTCCAACTATGACATTCTAAAGTACTTAGTATAGTGCCTGGCACAAGTAAGCACTATGTAAATTTATTTATTTATTTATTCATTCATTCATTCGTTTATTCCATTCCATTTCACTCTGTTCCATTCCATTCCAACTCTAACAACAATTGATGGAGCTGGCAGTGATTTTTCTCCTCTCTGAAATCAAAACAGATTTTTTTTTCATCTCTTAGGTACTTGTATTCTAATTTGCACTGTAGATTACTGGGCATACACTTCATCTACACTTGGTAGGCAGTAATTTTCCTGAGGGCAAGGCTCTCATCTAGTACTTTTTTGTGTCTGCCCCTGTGTGTAGTATAGGGCCTGCACATATTAGGAGCTTTGATAAATGTGTGTTCACTGAATTAATTAGTTGATTAATGCAATCAATCCATTTATTTATTTGCACATGAATTCTATTTTGGGATTGGGGTGGCGATATATGTTATTTTGAGGCTTTCTGCAACATTTCCCTTATTTTTAGCATGTTTTCCTTCTCCTTGGATGTCCTCACTCCTGCCCTGGACCTTGCAAAGCCATCAGATCTGTGTGGCATATTGCTACTTAGTCTGCCCCTTTCCTGAAGGGTTAAACCTTATAAAGGTGGATTCCAGGCCAGGGTCCCCTTTCTTAAAGGTAGCAAATGCTGATTAAAAAGAATCCATGGATACCGACAAAGAAGGCAGGGGCAGGAAAGGATAGAGAGAATGAAGGGTTTCTCCAAACTTGCTCTGTCACATTCATGCTCCCACTTGACCCCTGCTGATCTTAAGCAAATTAGCCAATGATCTTGGAGGTTCAAGTTGAGGTAATTAATACCATTCCGTTACATGACACCGACTTCTCCTGATCTCATGGGGAGGCACAGACACCAGAGGGAAAGATTTCAATACCCCTGACCCCCTCTGAGCCTTAAAGAAATAACTCCCTCAGCAGGGGAAGGCCTTCTATATGAGGAACCTGCCTATTACTGTGTCTGTAATCATCATAAATTGGCTCTATTATCACACAATGACAGGTTTCTCTCCTTCCTTCCATTTCTCCCTCCTTCTCCTTCCCCTAAATAAAAGCAGGCCTTTCAAATCAATGTCCCAACAGGGCTTCTTAATGACCCTTGGGTCTCCCTCATTTGTCTCCTCCCCAAAGGTCCTACTGGCTTCCGAGAGAGTCGGGAATAGAGCGTGGGTTGAAGCCAGTGTTCCTCTATCTCTTGCCAGCTCCTGTAAGGATGGGGGGGGGGAGGAAAAGGGAGATGGGGAGAGGGGGAGGGTGGGGAAGGAAGAGAGACAGAAACAGAGAGAGAGAGAGAGAGAGAGAGAGAGAGAGAGAGAGAGAGAGAGAGAGAGAGAGAGAGAGAGAGAGAGAGACAGCACAGGGAAAAGGGAGGGAGGGCAGCACAGCCACCTGGGAGGTTTTGCTCACCAGCTGGTTTCCTAGCAGGGGTTCTGGAAGCTAATAACACCCATGACCAAGTTATACACCAGGGCCACCTGCTTACACACACACACACACACACACACACACACACACACACACACACACTTTAAGGGACCAATTCTGAGTCTTTTCTGGTATAGATTGTAGGCAGCTAGAAGGTGCAGTAGATAGGAAACTGAACCTGGAGACAGGAAGATCTCGAGTCTTCTCGGTGTGTGACCCTAAGCAAGTCACTTAACCTTTGTCTGCCTCAATTTCCCCATCTGTAAAATGAGCATAATAATAGTACCATTTCCCAGGGTTTTTGTGAGAATCAAATGAGATGTTTGTAAAGTGCTTTCAAACATAAAGGTGTTGTACAAATATATAACTTGTTTTTATAGATTAACCAGTATGTCTTTGAGGAAATAAATGTGGTATTTCCTTCAGGCTATGTACAGGCCCTTTTCTGACTGCAGTAATATAGTATAGTGAAAAGAGCACTGGGATTGGAGTTAAGGGACCTGAGTTCAAATCCCAGCTCTGCTATGTATTAGCTTTGTATCCTCGGGCAAGTGGCCCACAGATTCCTTGTTTGAAAAATAAGAAAGTGGAACTAGATTACCTGAGGTGAGGTCGAAATCTTATGATCCCACTATACCCATAGAATGCTGAATATATATTATCCACATCACAGAATTTAGTACATAAAGAATCATTGGATTTCAAGCTGACAATGATCTTATCATCTAGACAACCAACAGTTTTATTTTACAGATGAGAAAACTGAGGCCTGGAAAGGAGAAACAATTTGCTCAAAGCCACACAGGCAAGAGTCAGCTTTCAAATCCAGAGCCTCCAAATCCAACTTCCTTTCCACTCTCCCACAGGATTATTCATTTCGTGCCTTCAGACTCCAGAGGAACAAATGGGATCCCTTGGAGGCAGATTTAGCCTCAATATAAGGAAGAATTTCCAAATAATCAAAGTTGTTACCCAATGGGATGGGCTGCCATGAGAAGTTATTTGTGCTATGTCCCTGGGAACTGAATGATCACTTATCAGCAGTGATAGATTTCTTGGACACTTATTGGGAACAAGGTTATGTATGGGCACAAAAAGTGGTACAAAGATAAGTAAGACAAAGTCCCTACCCTCTGAGGGCTTCTAAGCTCGTTGGGGCAGTTAAATCATAATAAAAATTCATTTAGATGGCTCTTTCATTTAAAAACAGGTTTCTTCACAACAATTTTTAAGATAAATAAGGCAAGAATAATCATCCTCTTTTTTTGGATGGAAAAACACAGAAAGATGAAGTAATTTGAGGTCACACTGTTAGTAAATGACAAAGCTGCCATTAAGACAGCTTTTCTAACTCCTAATATGCTTTTCCTAAACCCTTTTCTAGTGCCTTTTCCATCACACAATAGTAGAATAGGGCACATTCCAAAAATGAGAAATAACAGAAGAAAAGTCACTAATCTGTTCATATCCTGTTGGACACGTGTCCCCAAGGAGTCAAGATAGAAAGAAAGGTCCAGGATATACCAAAATATTTGTAGCATCCAACAGTAGGTGCATAATAAATGCATTTTTGTTGTATGTATGAGTGAGTATTTTGTGATATCATTGAATGGGAAATAAAACAATTGTCCATCAATTAGGGCATGATCTAAAAAAGCAGTGATATATGTATTATTGTTCCATGAGAAACAACTGGGTACAGTGAATGGAGAACTCTTTCTGTCATTTAGCAAATCAGGAAGACCTGAGTTCAAGGCCCACCTCTGACATATAATAGCTACACGTCCCTCGCCAAGTCACTTGCCTTCTCTGTTTCTCAGATAATTCTCTAAGTTGTTGAACCATTTCCCATCTGCACTGATAGAGCATTTAGGTCACTCAGGTCCAGAGTAGTCAGGGAAGGCTTCTAGGAAGAGGTGAAGGCTGGAGCTGAAGACCTGACAGTATATATATAGGGGTAGAAGAGAGGACATAAAAAGAAACGTGTGAGCTAGGGCCCAATGAGTAGAAAACACCAGATTTATGCCAACATGGCCAAAATGCCAGGTTTCTTTGGGGCATCACAGAGTGATAAACTCTTAGAGATACCTGACCTAAACCCCCTAAACAACATTCTCAGCACTTACTCATCCACTCGGACATCTCTGGGGGTGCCCTTTCAACTTCTGAAACAACCTAATTGTTGTTTTTAATCCCCTCAAGCCAAAATCTGCCTCTTTGTAGCTGCTCCCTGACCCATTCCTGGCTCTGGTTCTGCCATTCAGAGCCAAGCAGAATATGTCTAATGCCTTCCCATGTAAGAGTCTCTAAAAGACTAGAAATCATAGGAAATAAGGCAGTAAAAAAGTGGTTTGGGATGCCAGACTGAGAAGCTGAGCTTGATCCAGGGACTAGAACCCCATTCCTGGACCCAAACATCTAACAGTTCTTGCTGAAGGACCAGAAAATCCTGGCTCATCCACTTCAGCAGCCATCCCAGTCCTGCTTCCTCTCTTCTTCTCTGAAACAAGGAGGCCAGAAGGGAGTGTGTCTCCATAATCAGATTAGAACAACACAAATGCTGGTTTCCATGGAGCTAAAGCCTTGTGTCTGGCACTGCCTGCACTCTCCTGACTCAAGGCCCACATATGCTTCCTGCCACTGATAGGCCTGTGGGGCCGAGATGGCCAAGGGAGTGATGGAAGGAGCTGACTCATTAAGTCGGAGGCGGGGGACACCCAGGCCATGCTGGTGCTGGCAAGCTGCCAGGAAACCCAAAAGGCGAAAGCAAACAGGAGACAGGTGAAAATGGGATGAAAAGATTCACAGCAAGAGCCCAGCCAATTGTGGGCATTTCAGTGTGGGCTGATCTCCATTCTCAGGGTCAAAGGACTCCAAGTTGTTGGTTGGGAAAGATTCTGCTGACACCTGCCTCTAGGTGAGGAGGCGGAAGCAGTTCCGGCTGCTTCAGGGAATCTTGGCTTTCTCCGGGGATTTCCTAATCCCCAGCATTCCTCCTCCCCAGCCCCAGCTGCTAGTGCCTTCTCTCAAAAAAACTACCCTGTCTTTATCTTCTATTGTTGTTTTATTCAGCCATTCAGTCCTGTCTGACTCTTCATGAACCCATGGAACCATACTGTTCATAGGGTTTTCTCAGCAAAGATATTGAAGAGGTTTGATGTTTCTATCTCCAGCTCACTTTGAGAAACTGAGTTAAACAGAATTAAATAACTTGTCCATGGTCATACAGCTAGTCTGAAGTCAAATTTGAATTTAGTTCTTCCCAACTCCAGGCCCAGCATTCTATCCACTGAGCCACCTAGCTGCCTCCTAGGCAAACAAAGGTTAAGTGATTTGCCCAATGTCACACAGCTAGTAAGTGTCTGTGGTCCAGTTTTAACTCAGGTCTTCCTTACTCTGAGCCCAGCACTTTATCCACTGAGTCATCTGACTACCCCTTATCCTCCATATACTTATATATTAATTTCTTGATTGAATGTATAATTCTTGAGAGCAGAAAATATTTGGGATTTTTCCCTTGCATCCACAGTGCCTAACACAGTGCCTGGAGCATAGAGAGTGTAAAATAATGTTTGCTGATTGATTAGTAAAGAGAGAACTGAGTACTTTTTCTTCACTCTATTTTGATGTCACCTGAAAAAAATAGTTTTGGATATGATCTGGTGATCATGAGTGGTTGACAGAGTTTCCTCAAATGGTTTATGGGCAGGACTGGATTTTTTTTTTGAGGAATGGTAATAGTAACAACTTACCTTTCTGAAGAAAGTGACACAAATATTGTATTGGTAAATATGTGGAAGACAGATCAGGAGGGAAGAAAATGGAGGTAAGCAGTCCAATGAGGATGCTAGAACAGTAGCATGGGTAAAAAGCCATAAGGGCCTGAAGTAGTGTAGTGGTCATATACGTGGAGAGAAGAGAGCAGATGGGGAAAATGGTAGAGGTTCATCTGGTTCATGGCTAATCAAAATTTGGCCACTGGTTAGATTTGAAGTATGAGGAAGATGGAAGAGCCAAGGGTGACTCAGAGGTTACAGACCTGGGAAACCAGGGGGATGATGGTCCCCTTAACAAAAATAGATACAGATTTGCTATTTGTCTTTGTGGAGAAGATAATTGAAGCTATGGGAGTACATGAGTCTACTAAGGGAGAGAGCACAGAAAGGGAGAAGAGGGTCCCCACAGAATCTTGAGGGATACCTATGCCTAAGGGAGGGGGAGAGGGTTGATAATCCAGTAAAGAAAAAATGAGGGGGGTTGGAGTCAAGATGGCAGAGTAGAAACAGGACTTCCACGAGGGTCCAGCTTCCACTTTCACCAATCCATGTAAAAGGGGACTCTGAACAAACTTTGGAGCTACAGAACCCACAAAATGACACAGAGAAGCTAACCTCCCACTGAGGACAGACAGGCAGCCCGGCAGGAATCGGCCAACACAGCGCTCTGGGAGCCAAGCATGCCAGCCTGAGGTTTTAGCCCCAGGGTGGGCCTGACCAGCCACTAGCTAGAGGGACTTCAGATCACCAGCAGCTGTGGGAGTTTCCAGAATTATCAACACTTAGATGCTAAGGACAAAGTGAGAAGTCAGTGCAGTGTGGACTTTGGGATCCAGTAGTAGGGAGTGTTGTTGGCCTTCACCCCCAGGTCAAGAAGCCACTGAGGAGCCATGGCCATGCAGCTGCCACCATGTGGAAGCTTCAGCTCCTGGCCTTCAGAGTGTAGGGGGACTAAGCGACCAGTCTGAGGGGTAATCCTTCTTGCTTTAACCTGTTTGGATCTGGATTGCAGTCTAGGGTGGAGGTCTTCAGGTATGCAACCAGCTTGCTAGAGCATGTGGTGGCTTCAGAGAGGGCACCCAACTAATAATTCCGGCAGCTGAGAAGACCCTTTGGGACAGAGCTCCCCTGTCTGGTGGCAGAGTCCTACTATGGCAAAAAGCCAAGGGATCAAGTGATTGAGTGGCAACATGACTAGGCAAAGGAAGCAAAATAAACAAAGCAACCCAACTTTATACTTCTATTTGGGCGACAAAAAGGATCAAAGCATGGAAGAGGAGGAAGACAGTGAAGTCAGAACTCCTGCACCAAAAACTTCAAAGAAAAATACAAGCAGGTTACAGGCCATAGAGGACCTTAAGAAGCAAATAAGGGAAGTAGAGGAAAAATGGGAAGAGAAATGAGAATGCTACAAAAAAATTATGAAATGAGAGTCAACAGCCTGACTGAGGAAAATAACACCTTAAAAATAGACTAACTCATGGCAAAAGAGGCTCCAAAAGGCAATGAGGAGAAGAATGCCTTAAAAAGCCAAATTTGCCAGATGGAAAAAGAATCTCAAAAGCTCACTGAGGAGAATCTTTCTTTCAGAATTAGATTGGAGCAAATGGAAGCTAGTGACTTTATGAAAAATCAAGATGCTGTTAAACAAATCCAAACAAATGAAAGAATAGAAGGCAATGTGAAATATTTCATGGGAAAGACCACTGACCAAGAAAATAGATCCAGGAGAGATAATTCAAAAATTATTGGACTACCTGAAAGCCCTGATCAAAGAAAGAACCTAGAAATCATCCTTAAAGAAATTCTCAAGGAAAACTGCCCTGATGTTTTAGAACCAAAGGGCAAAATAGAGGTTGAAAGAATCTACTGATCACCTCCTGAAAAAGATCCCAAAAAGAAAACTCCTAGGAATATTATAGCCAGGTTCCAAAATTCCCAGATCAAGGAGAGAATATTACAAGTAGCCAGGAAGAAACAATTTGAATATTGTGGAAACACAATCAGGATAACACAGTATCTGGCAGCTTCTACACAGAGGGATTGAAGGGCTTGAAATATGATATTCCAGATGGTAAAGGAGCTGGGATTAAAACCAAGAATCACCTACCCAGCAAAACTGAGTATCATGTTTCAGGGGAAAATATGGTCATTCATTGGAATAGAGGACTTTCAAGTATTCTTGATGAAAAAAAAAGAATTGAATAGAAAATTTGACATTCAGATACAAGAAGCAAGAGAAGCATGAGAAGGTAAACAGGGAAAAGAAATCATAAGGAACTTATCAAAGTTGAACTATTTACATTCCTACATGGAAAAACAATAATTGTAACTGATGAAACTTTTCTCAGTATGAAAATAGTTGAATGAAATTGAAATATATATATATATATATATATATATACATACATATATGTGTATATATATATATATACACACACATATATATACATACATATATGTGTGTATATATATACACACATATATACATACATATATGTGTATATATGTATATATAGGAGGATATATGGGCATATGAATACATATGTGAATATGTGTATATATATGTTTACAGGTATACATAGATAGAGGGCACAGGACCAATTTAATAGGAAGTGATGATACTTAAAAGGTGAAATTAAGAGGTGAGAGAGGAATCTAATGAGAGAAGATAGGGAGAGACAGAATGGTGTAAACTATCTCATATAGAAGAGGCAAGGGAAAATGTTTATAATGGAGGGGAAGAACAGGAAGGCAAAAGGAATGGGTCAACCTTATTCTCATTGAATTTGGCTCAGGGAGGGAATGACATACACACTAAATAGGGTATCTCACCCTACAGAAGAGTAGTGGGGAAGGGGATGAGAGGGAGGATGATGGAAGGGAAATAAGATATACAGGCACTGGGGCATAGAGATACATTATACCCTACTGGAAAAGTGGAAGGGGATATGGGAGAAGATATGGGAGAGAGGAGATTGGAAGAGGGGATATCCTGTGGGACCACTATTTGGGGGCAGTGGTTAGGGGAAAAACAGGGAGAAAACTTGTAACTCAAAATCTGGCAGGAATGAATGATGTAAACCAGAAGTTAATAAAGCATTTGGAAAAAAATAAAATAAAAAATATTGTGGCAGAGACCAGGGTGGCAGTGGTCCTCCCCCCATACAGGTGGTTGCCCTCAAAATCTATCTAGAAGTCCTCACTAAAAATAATCACCTTGATGCCTTTGTTCCTGTTGAAGTCAGTAAACAGTGTTAGAAAAAGAGTCTGGACTGATTCCCCAGGGCAGCCAAAGTCCATTGTTGGCACTGGAGTGGAATAAACATGAACAGAGTTCATAAAAGCCCCCCTTTACTGTTCACATAGTGGACACGTCTGGCATGATTCAAGGAGAGTGCATAGGGAAACTTCCTGCTAATATACTTCTTTTCACAAGATGAAGAAAATAAAACTTTATGGACAAAAGAAGCCCCTTTTGAGGTAGTATTCACTGTTTCCCCAACACCAGGTCTTTTAAAAGGGTTTTCAGTTATTTATAGGTTAACATTCACAATCCCCTCAGGACACAGATAGGTGAAAAGCTTAATTTTCTCCACCAACAGAGGAGAAAATGGAGACCCAGAGATGGTGATGGTGTATTGGCCAGGCCTGCATTCACAACTAGGCTTAGAAAAGAAAGTCAAATTCAGCCAAACCAACCAGAAATGTATGTCAAACAAAACTATAACTTATCATAAACAAGTTATTAACTTATTATTTATTCTTTGTTGAGCTGAGTTCAAGTATTTCCTTTGTAAAGTAGTTTGATTATGGGGACAAATCCTGCCACTAGGTCACAAAACACTCAACCCAGGTAAGTAATTTTGTCCAAGTCACTTCCACTCTGTGGACATTAGTTTCCATCTGTAAAATGAAAGAGTTGATTAAATGATGACTAAGGTCTCTTTCTCTTCCAGCTGTAGCATCCTCAGAGTCTGATTCCGGTTAGCCTATGACTGTCTAAACAAATTCCTATAAGACAGTCTGCACTGGCTGCATCCCCTTGCATCTTCACAACCCACTCACTCTTCAATCTCTTTCCATCTGAGGGGGTATTCCATTGAAACCATTGTCTCTGAGTTCACCAGTAACATCCTAATTTTCAAATACAATGTACTTTCTTTCTTCAGTCTATGGCATGACACTGTTGACCTACCCCATTCTCTCAGCTTCCATGACATTGATCTTTCCTGGTTTCTCTCTCTCTTTCTCTCTCTCTCTCTCTCTCTCTCTCTCTCTCTCTCTCTCTCTCTCTCTTTCTCCCTCTTTACTGCCTTCCCCCCACCTCTCCTTCTCCCTATTTCCACCCAGGTTCTGAACCCTAATTGCTTGGTCCTATGATGTTTGCTTTTGGCCCTGCCTGTCTTAGGGGATACATGCTACATGCAAAACCAAAAGCTCTACTTTTAGACACATACATCTTCTGAATCCTGTAGAATTGTGTATCTTGTCCCCTGGATTTTGGGCCCTTGCCAGCCCTTTGCTAGTTAACTATGGTCCCTTGAATTTACAAATGATACATCTGTTTCTGCCAAAGCTAAGAAGCTTGTATCCAGCAGGAAAACCAAAGTTCCAGCGAATAGTAGAATCATAAGTCTAAAGCTGAAAGGGACCTTAGAGCCCACCCAGCCCAACTCCCTGAGCTTACAGATGAGGAAACTGACACCCATGCCTAAGTAACTTACCCAAGGTCACAGGTAGGAAATAAAGCCAATGAAAATTCTATGCAAAGTTGAAATATAATAGGGATGGGGAGGGAATGGGGAGGAGTAAGATTTGGTCAGGCTTCCAAAGTGATATCAAAGGAATAATTTTCCAGTTCAGGAAAATGACTTATTGAGTTGAAATCCAACCTCTTTGGCCACATTTCCTAATTTTTTTTTAACTGAGGTTTTTTTTTTTTCAAATTTTACTGTTGCTCCCCTCCTCCAAACCAGCACACTTAGAATAAAACTAACTTATATTTACATATAACTCTATATATAGTATTTCATTAGTTCTTCACAAAAGCCCTGTGAGGCAGGCAGATGAGGTCTTTAATGTGCCCTCTTCTCCTTCTTTCAAGCCTTCTCCTCCTCCCCTCCCCCCCAGATCCATCAGTAAAGTAAGATCATAAATAATTGTGCATCTGTGACACAACCTCCATTCATATCCATAGCAATAGACAGCTACGTTGCAAATGCTAAGTTATGATGATGACCTGGCGGCCAGCTCCAGAGAAAGATGCCAGCTCACCTTCCCGTGCAGACGGCCTGCATGATAACAAAGGGAATGGACACAAAGGCTCGCTTAGGAAATTGCCTTTGCTTCTAAAGTGGAGCCCTCCCCCTGCTCTTCAAAGCTTGTTCTAATGTGAAATGTGGCTTTCATTTCATTACAGTGGGCCCTGGTGGTTCCGGGGCAGAATTCTAGCCTCCCACAAGGGAGACCTAAATTGGATTACAGTGGAAGGAAAACATTGGGCAGCAAAGCAATGAGTAGAAGGGGATGCTAGCAGTGGCAGGACTGGGGTTTCCAGGCTCCAACTCAGCTACTAACTTACTGCATGACCTTGAGTAAGTCCTGTTCCTTCCCTGAGATTCAGCTTCCTTACCTGTAAAATAAAAGAGATTAAGTGACCCTCAGAGACAAACTCCTTGATTTACCAATGAATTCTACCACCTCCCTCAACTATTCTGTGAAACAGATAGTATACGTATTTTGTCCCTTTTTGCAGATGGGAAAATTAAATTAATTCTAGAGGCTCGTTGGCTTGCCCAGGGTCAAACAGGCAGCAAACATCAAAACTGGAATTTTAATCCAGGCCTTCTAATTTCAGCTCCAGAGCTCCTTCCACTGCCCCATTCTATTCATACAAACCATTAGGCCCCAGGTCCTGACTGCTTTATGAATCCCTCCTTTACTATCTCAGATTGCTTGGAATATAAAAAATAGGATTTGAACCCATGGCTCCCTGATTACAAATCCAATGCTTTTTTCATGACCTCGTGCTTTTTGGTCTATTAATCAGTGGTTGCTCTAAGTATCAGGAAGCTTCTGTTATAGCATGTCAGAGTGAACAGAGATTGGAATTTCAGCCAGGAGACCTGAGTTCAAATCTCACCGTGTTTCATTACCACCTATGTGACCTTAGGGAAAAAACTTCATCTGTCTCGTCATTTGTTAAATGAGGGGTTTGGACTAGATGATCCCAAAGGACTCTTTCAACTCTAAAATTCCATGATCAGGCCTCTCACTGTCAGTAGCATTTGGTCCTCAGGAATAGGCTAAGAGGCAGCATGAAGTCCCTACTTTCTGGTGTCTCTAAGGGTCAGTGTTATGGTCCACCTTCCACCTGACAATGATCAGCAAGAGACAGGATCATCTCTGCAATACAAACTCAAAACCTATGTTACATGTGGAAGACCAATGTCCAATCAGCCAAGATGAGAGATAGGTGGTTCAAAGCTCCAACAGAATTTAAAACTGAGATAATTTATCTGAGATTAATGTGCTATAGGACATATGAGAAAATGACCATAATTCACAGGTCCTTTCTGAAAACTCAGGGTCTTTTTATGTGGAAGAGTGTGTATATGTTGTCTCCCCATCTCAGCCCATGCCCTCAACTCACAATGCCTTGGAGAGGCCAAGTCCTCTGAAGGCCAAGGAGACTGCTTTTATTGTTGCCTTCATCAGAGGGTTTGGTTTGACAGGCCCCAAAACAAGTCACCAGGACACAGATTGGATTTCAGACTAAGACCTGCCTGAGAAAAAGGTGGCCCACACTGAGGTTTCTCTATGCACCTCCATTAAGCTTCCTCCCAGAAGCCATCACTATATAAAGAAAATTGCAGATGAAATAAGGAAATCTTCAAAGAAGCCAGTTGTCCCAGATTTGTGGCCCTGTATTAAATGCATTGCATTCACTGTGCAAGTTCCCATAATTGGCTAAGAAATCACAGTGAAGGGTATTTCACTCAGCTGAGTGAGACAGAAATGACTTGAAGCTCTGGAGCACCAGCTTTTCTCATGTCTCTCCTCAGGGTAACCTGAATATTTGCTGCTGCACAAAGTGTATGACTGTCCCAATTTGTTGTTTGTTTGTTTTTTTTTTCACGTGCCTCAAGAGACAGGCCACCATAGGAAATACTCCTAACCACCAATACCATGCCAGTAAAAGAAACCCTTCCTTCTGGGTGGAGAACACTCCAGCAAATCTCTGAAGAGAATTTCTGGTCTCTGACCCTTTAGTCTCCTCATAAACTGTGACTACCCTATTCCAAACCTCTTATTTACCTTTGTCTCTGGAGCTTTGCATTTCAATTCCATGCTGCACATGCAGCTTAATTGATTAATTACTTGTTCATATTGATTCCCCACCCTGATCCTATCATTTCCCTAATCAGATAACTTTTGTGTGTTCCCATTGAGGTCTGGGTTCAAATTCAGAATCTTCTACTTGTAACCTTGAGTAAATTAAGTAAAGTAATAAAGTAATAACATAAAGTAAAATACTTCTACAAGTAACCTTGAGTAAATTACTCAACATCTACAGTCCACAGGTTGTTGTTTTTTTTTCCATCTATGCAAAGATTAGATTAAGTAGCCTTCTAATGTCCCTTCTAGCTCTTAATCTATGATCCTTCCAGGAGTTTAAATCAAAGGATTAAAAGTTTCAAGGGTCCTTGGATTTCCTCTAACCCCTCAGTTTATAGATGGGAAAATTAAGGCCTAGGGAAAGGAAATAACATGTAAAGATTACATAACTAGTAAGTGGTATTTCCAGGGTTCAAATCCAGGTCTTTGACTTTAAATACAGTGTTCTTTCCCACAGGATAAAGTTAGGACACAATATCAGCCTGTCATTCTAAACCCCCAACAATCTTCCACAACCTGCCTTTCCACTTTAACCACCCTCCTACTGACCAGCACATATTCTTCAACTAAGCCAAACACCATGGTTGCTCAAACAAACCATGTATTTTTATTTAAATTTTCCTTTTTTTCAATCAACAAAAATCTGCCTTCTCTCCTACTCCCTCAACCAAGGATGAAAAAAAAAACCTACATGCGTAACTGCATGTTAAAAACATCTTTGTAACATATAGTCAAGAAAAACATATTTCTATGTTGGCCACATCCAAAAGGAATATATATATATATATATATATATATATATATATATATATATATATTCTCAAACATGTATGTTCATGCATTACATATACATGCATACACATGCATGTATTTATATATACATATATAAACCACATGTACCTGTGTGGACATATAAAATACATGCACAAACATATATGCAGATATATGCCCACATAGGTACATATACATATATGTACACATATATATCCTCTAGGGTGTACAGGGTATACAGCACCTCTGGTGTGAGGGTTTGCCAAGCTCTTCTCAGGGCTGCTCACCCACCTTTGGTGTCTACCTGGTGCTCAGCTCTCACTGGTGACTCTTAAGAATCTATAGCATGTGCAGCAGCCACGCTCCTCTACACTGCCCCAGCAGATGTGCTAAACCAGGCTGGCAGTAACCAATAGGCCCCAAAGCTGTCTGCGAGTTAAGGATGTCTAGCCAAGCATGTGAAGACCACCAGCAGAATGAAGATGAGAACCATTTGTTCCAATGGTCACAAAGGAGGCTGAAGCAAGTGCCATGTAGTGCTTAGAGCTTGGTCAGACATCCAAGACAACAAGGTCATCCACTGCATCTCAGAACATCATTGGGCATCTTGACTTTTGTCTTGCCGCTAGACTCCAATGACTCTGGAAGACAGTATGAGGCTCATTTCTAAAATATATATAGAAAACTGAGTCAAATTTATCAGAATACAAGTCATTGCCCATTTCATAAATGGTCAAGGGATATAAATAGGCAGTTTTCAGAGGTATAAATTAAAGCTATCTATAGTCATATAAAAATGCTCTATATCACTATTGATTAGAAAAATGCAAATCAAAATAACTCTTAGATACCACATCACACCTATCAGATTGACTAAAATGACAAAACAGGAAAATTATAAATGCTGGAGCAAATGTAGGAAAAGTTGATGCATTTTTTTGGTGGAGTTGTGAACTGATACAACCATTTTAGAAAGCCATTTGGAGCGATGGCCACCAAACAATGTATACCTTTGACCCAGCAATACTACTTTCTAGGGCTGTATCCCAAAAAGATCATAAAAAATAGGAAAATAGGGGCGGCTAGTGGCGCAGTGAGTAGAGCATCGGCCCTGGAGTCAGAAAGACCTAAGTTTGGATCCGGCCTCAGACACACAAACAAACCTTACCGTACACACAAACAAAAAACCTAGCCATGTGACCTTGGGCAAGTTACTTAACCCCAATTGCCCTATAAAGAGCAAAAAAAAAAAAATAGGAAAAGGACCCACAAGTACAAAAATATTTATAGCACCTCTTTTTGTAGCCAAGAACTGGAAATTGAGGGGATGCCCATCAATTGGGGAATGACTGAACAAGTTGTAACATTTGAATGCAATGGAATACTGTTGTGCTATAAGAAATGATGAGCAGGGGAACTTCAGAAAAACCTGTAAAGAGTTTTATGAACTGATGATGAGTAAAGTGAGCAGAACCAGGAGAACATTGTTCACAGAAACAGCCACAGTGAGCAATGACTGATTCTGATAGACTTAGCCCTTCTCAGCAATGCAAGAACCTAAAACAACTCCAAAAGACTCATGATGGAAAATGCCATCCATACCCACAGAAAGAAATATGGAGTCTGAATGCAGATCATAGCATACCATTTGCTCTGTTTAATTTTGCTTTGCTTTGTTTTTTCTTTTTCATGGTCCTTCTAGTTGTTCTAATTCTTCTATACAACATGTCTAGTGTGAAAATATGTTTAATAAGAATGTATATGTAGAGTCTATATCGAACTACACACCATCTTAAGGAGGGGAAAGAGAAGGGAGGCAGAAAAAATTTAAAACTTATGGAACTGAAAGCTGAAAACTAAAAAATAAATAAATTTATTTTAAAAAGAGAGAGCACGAGGTTGACTGATAACTTTGTGCAACTCTTCCTAACTTAAATCCAGTTTATGTATGAGACAAGACATCATTGGTCCTCTTCTAAAATGAAGGACAAACAACGACAATATATATTCTATTTGTTAAATTTGTATCCAACCTGTATTTTTCTTTGAGGCTTAGTTTGAAGATGTTTTTGCAGTCATTCTCTTCTTCTGGGTTTGTGCTTTGAGTGTCCCCATCACTATAATAGCTTTTTGTTATAAGATTCTTTTTTTGCTTGCTCATTCTTCCAGTCTACTTTTTGATCTTGGACTTAATGTTAGGATCAGACTCTTCATACTTCTGGAGGGAAAGTCTAAGCCTAGTGGTGGGGAACCTGTGGCCTCAAGGCCACATGTAGCCCTCTAGGTCGTTAAGTGCAGCCCTTTGACTGAATCCAAACTTCACAGAACAAATGCCCTTAATAAAGGGATTTGTTCCGTAAAACTTGGACTCAGTCAAAAGGCCACATCCTTGGGGGGAACTTAGAAGACCGTATGTGGCCTCAAGGCCACAGGTTCACTGCCTCTGAGAATCTAGGCTGTCTTGCTGCTGTTTTGGAGAGGTACTGCATGTTGTGTTATTCCATGATCTCAGGAACAGCTCAGGCTGGGGACCTACAAGTTTTCAATGCTCCCAAAGTAAGCATGATCCAGGGCAAAGTCTGATTGCTGGTATCCTGGTCTGAGCTCTTAGAGTTTCTGATCTGAGTTTGGGTGTGTGCAAGAGTAGACTGCTACTGGACTAAGCCATGGAGGCCATCTGGGAAATTCTGCTGGTTCCTAGTGACAGAAGAACAAAGTTCCCCTTTAGTCTGGAATTCCTCTCTTAGTCATTCCTCTGCAGGTTTCAGACTGGTCTCTAAACTGGAACTGAAACCCTGCTCTGCTCCTGGGGTAAGTCACACCGCTGCTTCTAGTTCCCAAACATGATTCTTGCTTGGTTAACTACCTAGCAAATACTCTTTCCCCTGGAAGGCCCCCTTTGGAGCAGATCCCCTTCTCTGATAGATAGAGTAGGATGGGAATTAGGAAGATGTGCTTTCAAATCCAACCTCAGATATGTGAATCTGGGCAAGTCACTTCATCTTTGTCTCACTCTACTGAACTTGGAAAAGTTACAAGATGTGGCAATTATGAGATCTTTGGTAACTTTGGAGAGAACAGTTTTGGTTGAATGATGAAATCAGAAGTCTGACTCTAGAGAGTTGAGAAAAGAGTGAAGGGAAGAGAAGTAGAGATACCTATTGTAGGCAAGCCTCTCAAGGAGTTAAGTTACAAAAGAGAGGAGAAATCTGGGATGATAGTTATTGGAGATGAGTGGATCAAGCAAACTTTTCTTGAGGAGGGGGAGATATGGACATGTTTCTAGGTAGCAGGGGAGCAACCAGTAGACAGAAAGAAACTAAGGATAAGTAAAAGAGATGTGTTGATGGATGAGGCAATCTGATGGAGAAGATTGGATGGAATGAGACCACTTGGGCAAGAAAAGGGGTTTGTCTTAGCAAGGACAAGACTCACCTCTTGTGAGACAGGGGTCAAGGTAGAAATCATGGCAGAAGGCATCTAGGTAAGGCAATCTGATGATGAAAGGAGAAAAGGAAGCCAGATGTAGTGATAGCACCTGCAGGAGCAGTTTCCAGGCTCTATCTCCACTGGGACTGCTTCCCAGGATGATGGCTATGGGCACCAGAAAGGAAGCATTGTTGTTCCCAGGGCTCTTAGATTTGGGCTGTCTCCATAAGGGTCTGAGGGGACATGTTGGCACATGCTGCCTTCTGTCTTCTCCCCAGGTGCCTTGATGCTCCCACTAGTCTGGTTTGTCTTCCCCGTGGGTGGAATTTGGTTGGCACTTGGTGGGGATGTCTGGTCCCTTCTCCATAGAAAGTGCCTCTTCATATCATGGCTGTGAGAGCAAGTGTGGAATCTGGATCAGCTGTCACTCCCAGGATGTCTGTACTTATTTTATAATGTCCTTGCCCTCTGAATAACCACTATTACCTTCCTCTGGGGGTCCTGGAGGGAATGTTAAGCTCACTCACTGCTTCTAAGCTCCATTGCAAAACTAGTCTCATACAGCCCATAAGGAAAGGAATTAGGATGGGGTGGCCAAGGGTAAATGAAATAAGGATGACTTTCAGTGCATGAAAGATTATGCCCAGCTACTCTCCACTAAGGAAAGAACAAAAGGAAATCTATTAAATTAGGGCAAGGGTGATTTAGATTGGATGTCCTGACAACATTTCTCACTCTAATGGTTTTTCAGATTGGAATGGGCTATCAAGGCAGATGAAAGAAATCTTTTCTCTGGAATCATTAAATGTGGGGGACTAGGAATCTCATCTTTTCTAGGATGAAGGGCATATGGTCCAGAGGCAGGAGGGGTAGACAATAGATGTCCCTCCCTCTGGACCATCAGATTCAGTAACTGACCCTGGCTTTGATATATTCTATTCTATGCTATGAGCTCCCTTTCCACTCTAATATCTTATGGTCCGTGTTCTAAGGTTCCATCCAGCCGTAACATTCTACAATTCTCTGATTCGATGTTTTGGTCAAAACTGTACTTCAGATAAAACATTTTTAGCAATTGAGCTCTCTGGAATCACAAACAGGGCTGGAAACATTCTGTTTCTCTCTTCCTTCTTCACAGGCATTCAGCTGAAAACAGAATGTCCCTTGTCAGTTTTAGAGAACTCTTTCGAGTTTCTACAAGGAAGACCTTTTTATTTCCCAGTGAGTCCAACGACCCCAGCCTTGGGTACATGTTGTATCCTTAGAGGAGCTCCCCAAAGCTTACAGGGGCTGGGGAGGGGCTGAGTTTTCAACTGAAGTTGTGCCTGGAGGATGGGAGGAGAAACAACATGAATTGCTCAGAAGCTTTCTTGGGGGACTTGGCTAGTCATAGAACAGAAATAATGTGACTCACCAAGCAAGACATGCTTGTGATTGTAGAGAGTTTGATGACTCAAAATGTTGCATTTAAAGCACAATGGTCACCAAAACCTATCAGAGCCAGAAGGAGCTTACAAATCAATTGACTAGCATTTGTTAAGTGCCTACTGTGTGTCAGCCACTACACCAGGTGTTGGAAATACAGACAAAAATGAAGCCATCAAAGCCCTCTAGGATCGTATATTCTAAAAGGGGCAGACATGTATACACGTAAGTATATAGGAAAAATATACCAAGTATTTGGGGGTGGGGCATCACTAGCTGGGGAGCTCAGGAAAGGACATCAAATGCCACCACTAGAAGATACAGCATAGCATAAAAACATATAATTCAATTCAATAAGCATTTATTAAACAGTTACATATAGCCAGGCATTAGAGATACTAAGATAAAAACAAAACAGTTCTTGCTCTCAAAGAACATATATTGCCCTGGGGGAAAACAATATGGACATAGGTAAGTATATAGCCATACATATACATAAATATATATTTGTGTACATATGTATATGCATATATTGTGTCATATACATATTGTGTTATATATTATATTATATATTATAAAATATATGTATTCTATTTACATATATTACATTATATGTAATTTTTAAAAATACAAAGCAGTTTTGGTTGGGGAGAAGAGCCCTAACCACTGAAGCAATCAGGAAAGGATTCCCATGGGAAGTGGTACCTGAGCAATGTTCTAAAGGAAGCCAAGAATTCTACAAGGCAGAGGTGAGGAGGGCAAGCATCCTAGACATCACCTGTGTGAAGTAGGAAGGATGGAATGTCATGGCATAATGGTAATTTGAAGACCCCTTTTTGTATTGGCAAGTAAGCAGGTACTTAGCACTTCATAACTAATAAAACCTCTGAAAGAAACAGCAGGTATGAACCCCTGTTCCTCACGTAAGAGGAAGGGGTTGGCTGAAACAGGAAGTAGCTAATTCTGTGTATATAAGAAATGCCCCAGAGATGGAAAGTCAGGATTTCTTGGGACAAGAATATGAAGGCAGAGAAGCTACAGAAAAGAGAATCGAGAACTGAGCCAGAATTTCCTGAGAACTTGTGGTGGTGGAGCTTCTTCTGAGCAGGAGTCCAGGAGCCCCCTCCCCCTAGGCTGAATAAGGTGATACTGATTTTTTGAATGAGCTGCAGAAGACTGAGGAAGCATGACCAGGATGCAGGGACTTTGTCTGTTTGTGGCTTAGTTGAGCCTTGAATTCCTAGGAACAGAAATTGTGAAGGATTTGAGATGGACTGGACCCTGTGAACTTCAGTGTGGAGCAGGACCTACCCAGAGCTGGACAAGGAACTGGGAGCTGTCTGCCATTGAACCCAGGTGACAGTCTGGTGAATCCAGGTAGAATCTGGGACCGTGGAAGGGGATCCAGGGAACCTGAGAACAGGCCCCAAGTCAAGATGAAAAGACCTCTCCCTGGGTACTGAGTAAAGATGAAATTGTAGTTTACTAGTGACATATACCAGAGACCTAGGGGTGGAGGGTTTGTGTATTTTCTAATGACTGAACTTAGTGTTTAATGATACTTAGTATTTGATTGATGAATAAGTGACTGAGTTAATTTAGGGCGTCCCATGAGTGGATGACTTTGACTCTTATACTTTGAGATGATTGTTCTTTGTTCTAAATATCGTGACCACTTTGGTGAAAACTATGTGGCCATCCTAATGATAAGCTGTTATGAATACTATATTGTGATTTTCTGTGATAAATTGTAATATTGTAAATGCTATACCTTGATTTTCTGTGAATGTTTTGTTTGATTTGTTATGGAATAAATAGGGTGTTCACTATACTGTGTAATCAGAACCTTAAAAGCTGTTCACAATAGCATTTTCCTGGAAAGCTGCTTGTGTGTGGCATTATACATGGAAAGGAAATAGCAAGTAGCTCAGTTTGGATGGAACATAGAGTATGTGATGGAGAGTAATGGAAGATTGGATGGAGAAGATTGGTTAAATTCACATGAAGGGGTTCATATGCTGGGCAGAAGAATTTGGTATTTTAACCTAGGGGCAACTGGGAACCACTGAAATTTGCTGAGCAAGGGAGACCTACATTTTATGAATATCAATTTGATAGCTGTTGAGAGAATGTATTCAAGAGAGAAGAGATTAGAGGATACTATATAATACAGGTGAGAAATAAGGATCGTCTGAATGAAGGTGGTTGTGGAATTAGGGGAGAAAAGGAATAGAGAGACAAGATGTATTACAGAAGTAAATTGATAGGACTTGACAACTAATTAGATACAGAAGGGAGAGAGAAGAGCTGAAAATGACTCCAAGATTGCAAACTTGTGTGACTCAGAAGGTGGTACTCTAAACAGAAATAGGGAAGTGGGTTTGGGGAGGATGATAATGACGTTTGTGTTATATATCTTGAGTTTGGGATGCCTAGCAGATAGGGCAATTGAGGTCATTGACCATCCCTCTGGAATATAGAATGTTAAGGAAAAAAACCTTAAATGAAATAATATAGAATGCTAGTTCTGGAAGACATCTTAGAACACAGACCATAGAAAGTTAGAACTGGAAGAGACCTGGGAATACAGAATGTCAAAGTCATTTTCCTTTGTCAAAGACAAAGGAACAAAAGGACACAACAGGTAGAATTGAATTAAACTCAACTTAAGCATCTGTTGGGCATTGAGAGCTTTGTTGGGAATCAGGGAAGATACAAATTTTAGGTAAGACACTGTCTCTACCACAACAGAAATAAGAATTCACATTTCATAGCTCTTTATAGTTTCTAATGGCAATCCTCTGAGATACACAGTGAAAATATTATTGAGGAAACTAAATCATTAATATGAAGTGACTTGCCCAAAGTCACTTAAGTGACTGACTTGGGACTTGGACCCATGACTCCTTTCCCCACTACACTATTCTCTCTCTCTCTCTCTCTCTCTCTCTCTCTCTCTCTCTCTCTCTCTCTCTCTCTCTCTCTCTCTTCCTTCCCCCTTCAGCAAGTCACAACCTCTATGAGCCTCAGTTTCCCCGATTGTGAAATGAGAAGGTTGGACTGTATGACCTCTGAGTTTCCTTCTAGTACTCCATCTAGGATTCTATGATGAAGAATGGAGCCTTGAAAAGGAAAAGAAATCAAGTGAGACACATGAAATTTGCAACTTGGAAGAACAGATGCCTGAGTCAGTCAGTTTTATAAAACACAATAGGTCCCAGGGAACTAAAATCCACAATGCCTTCCACTAAAAACTGGCCAATCGACAAATATTTATAAAGTGACAATTATGTGCCAGATACTATGGTAATGACTGGAGATACAAAGAAAGCCAAAAACATGGTCACTTTACTTTTGAGAAGTTCTTATTCTAATGATAAGTGATTTTTTTTTCAAGACCATCCTGAGATCTAAAGTCTTGCCCTAAACCCCAGGCCAGGGGTGGGAAACCTGTGGCCTTGAGGCTACATGTGGCCTTCTAGATCCTTAAAGTACAGCCTTTTCACTGAATCCAAATCTTATTGATTCTGTAAAATTTGGATTCAGTCAAAAAGCCATACTTAAGGATTTTGACCTCATGTGACCTCAAGGCCAAAGTTCCCCCACCCCTGCCCCAAGCCTTCATTCCCAAGGATATTTGTCAGCCTTCTTGGAGCAGCCCTCTTCCTTGCCTAATAGAACAGGGGCAGAGGAATCCTATCTCAAAGCCTGTTACAGGCTTCCTGTGTCAAGGAGGCTTGAAGACAATAGATGAGCCCCTGTATTACCACGTTCTCTGGCTCATGAAACTTGGTGCTTGGAACAATCCCCATTGTAATTGTCTTGGAAACCTTCCACTTGTCTTCAGAGGCTTCTCTTGGCCAAGGCAGGAAGAGAATGAACTGGGTGGAGATGAACTTCATTTGTATGATAGCACAGAGAACTTAGCAGCCAGCTGGCTTTTAAGCAATTAGATTCACTTGGGAAAACAAAAGTTAGATTTGCCTGTGCTCTTACTATGACAGGTTGAGCTGGGACCTATTGTTTTGGGGTTTCTCTTTTTCCCCCCATTGATGCTAAATTTTCAGTAAGGAAGGTTGGCCTTTTAAGAGCTGCCAGCTGAAATAGGCTATGAAGTCTCCATGAAAAAAGGCAGGACAAAGGAGCTACCTACCCCTCCCAAAATTTCTCCCATCATTTTACATGAGCCTCTCCAATGTACTTGTCTGATAATAATAATAGCTAATATTTATATAGTGCTTATTACATGCCAAGAACTGTGCTGTTTACAAGTACAATTATTTCATTTAATCCTCTCAACAACCCTGGGAGGTAGGTGCTATTATTATTCCCATCTTACAGATGAGGAAACTGAGGAATATAGAAATTAAGTGATTTACCTTCGGTCACATAGCTCAGACATGTGTAAGGTCAAATTTGAACTCAGGTCTTCCTGACTCCAGGCCCAGTGCTCTATCCACTGCATTGTAAGGGTCTGCTTTGTCCCTCCAATTAGACCGCAGTCTCCTTGAGGGCAGGGGACTTACTGTTTTACATCCATTATTATAGCCCTAGTAGCTGACACATATGTTTTTTACTTCAAAGAATCATAATTTCATCAAAGTGGGGATTCTTTTTACTAAGAGAGTGGTGGTACAGTCCAACCTCTCCATAAATTCTCTTTTATAAGAGCCATGAAAAGAGTTTATGTGGCCTTCTCACAACCTCCCTTCCTTTCATTTCTACCTATTGTTCCTACTGCTGCCTTTTTGGGTAAATCATAACGATTCTGGTTTATCCTTGCTCACAAATATGTAGAGATAGCTATTATGTGCATGCACACACACATACACACACACACACACACACACACACACATTTACTAGGCTAACCATTTTAGTTCCTTCAAGAAATCTTCATATGACTTGCTTTTAAGTACCTTCCCCATCCTTTGCCTTTGGACTGCGACCAAATGAAAAAATGCCCTCCTTAAATATAGCACCAAAAACTGGACACAGTACTCCAAATGTGATTTTACCAAGACAGGACAATTGTAAAATATTCTAGAGACAGTATGCCTCTATTCACATAGACTAAGATCTTGTTGGTATTTTGGCTACCACACCACACTGTCAATTCTACATTGAGCCTTCAGTCCTAAAACCCCAAAGTATATAAACTATTGTCTAGCCATGTTTCCCCCATCCTGAACTTATGTAGTTTATTTTTTTTAATCCAAGTGTAGAACTTCATATTTATCCTTATTAAATTTCATTATTAGATTCAAGTCTGTAGAAATTTTTTGGACCTCCTCTCTGTTATCAAATGGATTAACTGCACTAAAAATAACTCATCCAAGGCTTAGTCATTGAAAAGTATCCAGTGGCCTGTGAACTTCAGGGTGGAAAGAATTCATTAAAATGTATTGGAAGTGAGCACTGATCCTCCCTAAACATTCCTCCCTTCCCTTCCCTTCCCTTCCCTTCCCTTCCCTTCCCTTTCCTTTCCTTTCCTTTCCTTTCCTTTCCCTTTCCTTTCCTTTCCTTTCCTTCCCCTTCCTTTCCCTTCCTTTCCTTCCCTTTTCCTTCTTTTCTTTTTCCTTTCCCTGCCCTCCCTTCCTCCCTTTCTTCTCCATTCCTCTTTCCTTTCCTTCTCTTCTCCCTTTTCCTTCCTTCCCTTCTATTACTTTCCTTCTATTCCTCCTCTCTCCTTCCTTTTCTTTCATTCCCTTCCCTTCTTTTTCATCCCTTCATTTTTTCTTCCCTTTCCTTCCTTTCCTTCCCTTCTTTCCCTTCTTTCTTTCACTCCCTTTTTCTTTCCCTCCTTGCCTTCCTTCTTGCCTTCTTTCTTTTCCTTTCCTTCCTTTCTTCCAACATTAAACTTTATCATGAGCCAAAGTAGTGGTATCCAAGAGAACACTAGACGCAAGAAAAGCACATGCCTTCTGTTTCAACCCTTGTAAAAACCAGCTGAGCTAAAATCACAACCTTGACTCTTTCCTTTCTCCAATTCAAATTTCACCCACCACCCAAGGAGCTGTTTCTTCCCCAAGGCCTTCTCTAACTATACTAACCTGCATTGTTCTCATTCATTCTTGACCTCATAAAATCTTAAAGTTCAAAGAAATATCGGGGCTCATCTAGCCCAATGTCCCACCTCATGGAGTATGTGGTCACCCAATTTTTACTTCTTTTCGTGTGGAGTTCACTACTTTATGAGACAGCACATTTTACTATTGGTCAGGATTATTTATTAGAAAGTTCATCATTAGTCTGGGTCAAACTTGCCTAGCTGCAAGTTGGTTCTTTTTACTTACTTTGGTCTGGGTTCAGTCAGAATTAATTAGGCTGAGTCTTTGGAATTCCTTCCCATCACCCGCCCACCTGAGCAAAGGACATGTGGGAGATGGGTGCGCTTTATCACTGCAGGAGGCATGGACAAGCATTACTTTAGTTCTTTCATCCATAAAGCAGGGATCATAAATCTTGTACCACTACCCTCATAAAGTTCTAGTGAGGGTCATATGAGATAGTGGATGTAAAATATTTTCTAAGCATAAAATGCTATATAAATGCCAGCTATTGTTTTATTTTTGTTATTATTAATGCTACTAGTGTTAATAATTAATAATAATAATAATAATATTCTTTGCAAGACTTCTATATGTCTTTCTTGAGAAGATTCTGGCCCCAGGAAAAATAAAATCTTTAACCTTCAAACCATTCAGACTTCTAGCAATGGCTCAGCTATCTTGGAGGCATTACAGAGAGACTCAGCTGGATTTGGGATTAGCAATGAATGGGTTTTATCATTGTTCAAGATCTAAGACTAGACTATATTGAAAATTTTAAACATTGTTACAAAATGTAATCTTTATTTAATTTGAGGAACATTTGGGGATTTTCAGTATAAATAGGACCAAGTGATAGAAGTTACAATAGGCAGATTTCAACTCAGTATGAACTTATACTTAGAGGTGTCTACCAAGAGAATGGTAGTGAGCCTCCCTTCCCATATTTAAGCAGAGGCTGGAGGACCATTTGTCAGGGATGCTGTAGAATGAATTCATGCTTCAGGTAGGGGTCCCACAAGATGCTCTAAGAGCATCTAAGATGGTATCAAAATAATTTATTTTGTTAAATTTATCTCTGTACAAGAGCCACCCTGCTACAGTGGAAAGAGAACTAAATTCAATCACATGACTAGTTCTGTGTCCTATCTCTCATACGTCCAATTATGTGACCATAGGCAAGCCACTGCCTCTCTGAGACTACATTTGCTTATCTGTGAAGATAATAACACTTCTACTACCTTTCCTCCACAATTAGTATGAGGAAAGTACTTTGAGCTTGGCTGTTGGCCCATGATCAGCAATTCAGAGATGAGCTTCAATCAACTCAGAGTGTCCTCAGTGGATAACTTTTGTTGAATATCCTGCTATGGCTAAGTAAATTTCATTTTAACTGTTTTTTTAAAAAAGGCACTTTATAAATGTGAATAGCTGCTATAATTTGTTATTACTTAAAAACAAAGATCAAGGACTGAAGACAAACATAACTCTTGAGAGGAACAACCCATTATTTCTCTTTATCACATTAACAAAAGGAAGGACCTAGGAAGAATAGGACACAGGACTATTTGGTTGGGGCGGGAGGGAGGGGCAGAGGCAGAGAAAAATGAAAAACATAGGGAGATACTGTAAAGGCTAGGCCTAGACTAGACACTGCAGTGAGTGTCCTGAGGCTACAGAGGGTCAGATGAGGTAAATTATTCGTTAATTAATAATTAATTAACCTGATTAACTATTTAATTGATTAATCATTATCCCTCATCATAGAACATCAGAGATAGAGGAGACTTTAGAACTCAGAAGGCAAAATGTCAAAACTGGAAGAAAACCATGCAATCAGTACCCACACATTGCCCTCGTATCTATTCAAATTACTATGATTTTCCTCCTGGGCCCTCAGTATAATGATGATGATTTTGAAGGAGTAAGTGAAAACCCAGGTGCTGCAGATCATTTTCCCTATACTCCCACCAGTAGAAGCCTACCTCCTGGGGGTGGCTAGGTGGCGCAGTGAGTAGAGCGTCGGCCCTGGAGTCAGAAGGACCTGAGTCCGGATCCGGCCTCAGACACTTAACGCACACACAAAACAAAAACCTAGCCGTGTGACCTTGGGCAAGTTACTTAACCCCAACTGCCCTCCAAAAAAAGAAAAAAAGAAAAAAAAAGTCTACCTCCTTCCCTTCCCCTGTAGCTGGCGAACATGTGGCCCCAGTAGACAGAAGGCCATACAAAAGGACAAAAGGACAAAGAAGTAACAAAGTACAAACTAGTATTCAAGCATAACTGGGATGTTTTTCCCTTCTTGTTAATTGCCCTTGAAATTCAGACTTGCCTTCCTCACTATTCAAAGGAATGGATGCTCCTGGAAACTGCTAGGTGAGGCTAAGGCAGCCAACTGCCAGGCCAGGTAAATGATGACTAACTTTGAGAATCATAACATTTGGATCCTGAAAGGTGTAGGTACCATAACTGAAGAGAGATGCTAGCAACCAGTTAGGCATGGGGACACGGAAAATCTCAGCAGTTGGGCCAGAAGCTCCTAGACTGGTGAGTGATGGCTGATACCTGGGAGACTTGGTGGGAAAGCTAAATTTGCATTGGAAGTCATAATGGAAGAGCTGGATTGAACTAGTACCAAACCTGCCCATGGGTGACTTGAATTTGGTTAGCCAAGTCCAGACCAAGTGGAGAACCAGAATATCCAAACTGGGGAGAGAATGAGAAGAATCATTCCCAGACCACATGGAGAGTTGGAAAATTTTTCAAAAACCTCAGCAACTTGTGAGAACATCCCATCACTCTCTCACCTTTCCACCTCATAAATAGCTTCTATCCAGAACTTAGAAGTGAACCCCATACCTGACCACTGGTGAGAGCTGGTCCCCCTTACTTCTCTTTACGTGATCTGTGAGTGCTGGAAGAGGACTAGATGTTAGGAGAGAATTTTACAGTGTCTTTGCCATTTTATTACATTTAATAAAGCACACATACACAGAAAAGCTGACTGCCTGTATAATATCAACACAGAGAGCCAAGATTAAACTGGGAAATTTTTAAGACAGTGGGGTGGAGGGAATCTAGAACCATATATTGTACTGTTTTTATAATCCTAAGCAATAATTTTGCATCATTCCATAGATTCATTCAAAGCCTGCCTCAGCAAGAGTTTTTCTCTTGCTGGGCCTTTTGACGCTAGCAGTTTGGCAGGGTTGGGCTGACAACACATGCGCAAAAAGGGAATCTTCTGTGCACCCTTCAATGGACAGTTGGTACAGGTAGGCTGCTGGCTTGTGTAGAGTGCCATCTAGCGGGAAAAAGTTAGAAACTAAACTCAATTAATCCATCTTATTAAGTGCCTACTATGTGCCAAGCATTATGCAACACACTGTAAGTAAAAATACAAAGATGGAAAGTTTTTTCTCTCAAGGATCTTGCATTTTCCTAGGAGAGATGACAATATGCTCATACATAATTAAATATGAAATAGTTATGGGGGAGGGGTGTAGCAGGGTGTGCTACCACCATTTTCACACTTGTTACATAGAACTTAAAATTTTCAAGTTAAATATCTTCTAGGTCAAACCCCTCATTTTATGTATGAGGATACCGAGACTTTTTTCTGGGTCAGCACTTTTTTCTGAGTGTTCAGTGGCCCAGATGAAATTAAAATTCAGGGACACAAAATTGGGACTGGATATTGCCAAATTCCTAGGGTATAATGGGATCATTCTAACTTCTAGACAGAGACTTCTAGAGGGAGGGAAATGTGCTTAGATGCAGTAGAAATATCTCTAGATCAGGGATTTAGTACAACGGTGTTTGAGTCTTTGGTGCCGAAAATACCTCTGTCTGACCTTGGACAAATTACCCTCTTTCCTTGGTCCCAATTTCCTAATTAGATGATCTCCAAGGTCCCTTCCAATTCTAAAATTTTGGATTAAATTTGCAAATTAGACTTTTTTAAAGGTTGACAAAGGCTGACATCTTGGCTGCCAAAACAGATAGCAAAAATTATAGTATTGCCTACTGAGAAACTAAGACCAACGCACTCACTAGAAAGGGACTTAGGCAAAAAATATACTATGCTCTTCAATGGAGTTTTTGAGACATTGACCTCATGGGTAGTGTTGTCCTTGGCCAAAGGAGACAGCTATGGTGATCCCTCTCTAATAAGTAGTCTGGCTTTTATTTAAGTCCCATTGCTCCACTAGAACTCTCTCAAACTATTCTCAACAATAAAATCTTGCCCATTGAAAACACTTTTCTGTTTCTGCTTGAGAGGACCAGCCCTGGCACTGCTCCATACTTCAAGGAACCATGAGTTCATTGGTTTCCAAATGCTAATGAAATGACATAGTAAGAGCTAGTGTAAAGTCTTATATTTGGGTTAAAAAAAAACATACAAAGCACAAAATGGGGGAGGACATTGCTAGATAACAGTTTTTGTAAAAAAAATACTGTGGAATAGAAAACAGTTGGCAGAAATTAGGCTTAGACCAATACCTTACACACCATATTTCATAATATATGTTAAGTTGATACATGGACTTAATATTAAAGATCACACTGTTAAAAAATTTAGGAAAGAAGTTAATCATATACCTCACACAACTATTGACAAGAGACTTATTCTTTTTTTAATTAATTTATTAGTTTAGTTTTAGTTAACAAGATTCAATTCCATAGTTCCTTGATTTTCAAATTTCCTTTCCCTCCCTCCCCCGGCCCCCCCACGACAGCATATAGTCCAGTATAGGATCTGCAAATACATTCATACTAGACATTTGTCCAACTACAAAGGCGTATTGTACTAGATGGGATGAAAAATGGTAAAGAAGAAATAAAACCAAACAATGAAAAGAAAAAGATCAATTAGTTTGGTTCCATCAGGATTCAGGCTCAGTTCTTTCTAGTTCTTTCTCTGGATGTAGATCTCTCTCTCTCCTTCATGAGTCTTTTGGGATTGACTTATATCACTGCATTGCTGAGAAGAGTCCATTCTGTCATAGTTGGTCATCACACATATGTTGTGTCTGTGATTGTATACAAATTTCTCCTGATTCTACTCTTCTCACTCAGCATCAGTTTGTATAAGCCTCTCCAGGTAAATATGAAAACCTCAAGAGACTTATTCTTAACCAAACAAGAAATAGAAGCAATTAGAAAGATAAAATACTTTTATTATATGAAGTGAAAAGCTTCTATACAGACAAAATCAACACACTAAGAAAAGAAGTGAAGTAGTGGGTAACAAAAAATTTTTGTATCAAATTTCTCTTATAAGGATTTGGTATCCAAAATAAATAAATGAGTGTGTCACACACACACACACACACACACACACACACACACACACAACTAATAGCTATTCCCCCAAAAGATAAGTGGTAAAAGGATATGAACAATTATCAAAAAAAGAATTGCAAAGTATTCACAACCACACAAAAGAATGTTCAGAATCACTGATAATAAGAGAAATGCAAATCAAAACAAACATAAGGTTTAACCTCACATCTTCAAATTGGCAAAAATGACAAAAAATGGGAGTAGTCAATGTTGGAAGGATTGCAGAATGATAGGCACACTAATATATGGTTGGCAGAGCTATGAAATAGTGCAACCATTTTGGAAAGTAATTTGGAATTAATCAAATAACATGACTAAAATGTCCATACGCTTTGAACCAAGAAGTCCATTATTAGGCTTAGGCTACAATGAAGTCATTGATAATAAGAAAATCTCCATATATAGCAAAATACTTATAGCAACACTATGAAAGCAAAGAATTGGAGACAAAATATATGAAAAATGATTGAGGGATGGCTTTATATTGTGGTATGTGAATCTCTATATACTATGGCACATGAATGTAATAAAATATTATTGTGATGTAAGAAATTCATGTGGTGAATAACAGAGAAGCATGGAAAGATCTACATGACTTGTTGCAGAGGTAAAGCAAGCAGAACCAAGAAAACAATTTACACAATAACTAAAACAATGTAAATGGAAAGAATAACCACACACAAAAATTAAAAATGAATGTAACAAAATTATAAAGACCAAGGAGGACTTTAATGAAGAAATATGAGGTGATACCTCTAATCCACACTTTCACAGAAGTGGGAGATCCAAAGGTATTACACACTGCACACATTTTTTGACTTTTTACGTATTTATCAGATGTATTAATGTTTCCTCTTTCTTTTTTTTGTCTTTAGAAATCCTATTTGTTATAGAGGACGGCTCTGTGAGATGGGGAGGAGTACTAAGGATAAATATGACAATGTAAAATAGAAAGAAGATATCAACAAAAACTTATTTTAAAAAAATAAACTGTGGTACTGCAAGCTCAGTATGAATATGACGCGGCAACTAAGTTAGCTAATGCAATCTTACCTTATAATAATGGAGGTAAGTTGTTCAAGGCAAGATGATTCTCCAGACTGTTTTGATCTGCCTTATGGAAGATTGTAACCTGCTCTGGGCACCATATTTTAGTGAAGCACATGCTCTAGGATAACTATGCCAAATACCATTTGTCCTAAAATTACCTCAGAGCATGGGTATTACCATCTCCCTTTAGGGTCTAAGAGTAGCCCTGAGGATTTGGAAAAATGTCTTTTCTAATGCCAGAGCTCATGAGCCCCCACTGATATTCTTCTTGTTGTGATAATCAGTTGGTTAATCAGATCTATTAGCATCTAGAAGGGGTATTTACTGAGGTAATATCCCCCCAAAACTCTATGAAATATTTTCCCACAAATGCATATAGAGCATAGTGAAAAATGGGCTAATGCTTAGCAGGCACATGTGGCAAAGTTGTAACTCACACTTTCTGTAAGTCTCTTACTTACTCTTATTTCCTCTTAGGTATGGCATAGCTTTTCTGCTATATTTTTAGAGCCTTGAATCTGTGTATAATCTGAATTTGGATCCCAATGCTGCTGATTAAGGAAAGCTGTTAGGACATCGATGGTAAGTTCTCAACAAATCTAAAGTTCACAAGATCCTCCTGGGGTTGGGGTAGAGGGGAGGAGAAGGAGGGAGGGATGGGTGGGGGGGGGAGAGAGAGAGAGAGAGAGAGAGAGAGAGAGAGAGAGAGAGAGAGAGAGAGAGAGAGAGAGAGAGATGAGCCCAAGACTGAGACCAAAACCCCAGCTCTAATTCTCTTTCCTAAATAATTCTGTCTTGGCAGTTAGCTAGAACACTTCTTCTATTTAGTTTGATCAAACTTCTTGGGTTCTAAACCAGATGCTTGGTTCTATGTAGGCCTGAGGGGGAGGAGGAAGGGGAAAGAGGAAATTATCAAATTTCCTCAGCCAATCTACACATGCTTCCTCTGCAACATTAATCCAGTTGATTGTGAGATAAATTTAGTCTAAAAATTTTGATTGGCTGATTAAATAGAAATATTGAGACTTTGTTCATACCTCTAATTCGATTAACTCAATCAACATGCATTCTCAATTAATATCTGGACCTGTCATTTCTATATTTACTTTATATGGGCTGGAGAGAGTTAATTGATTTACTATTCAATCAAGCACCCTTACATTAAGAAGGACATTAATGGGGAGTAGTGATCAAGGGAGAGAAAAGAATTAAGGTCTTCCTAAAAGGACTGGAGGAACTGTGACTATTTAGCATGGAAGAGAAAAGACCAAGGAGAGATTAAAGTTGTTGTCATAATTTCTGAGAGAAATTATCCTTTGAGAAAAGGAATTAAATTTGTGCTTGGACCTTGCAGATAGAATTAAGTTCCATGGTGTTAATCAATCAATAAATCAGTCAATACACATTTATTAAGTGCCTACTGTGTGCCAAGCACTATGCTAAGCACTGGAGATACAAAAGAAGGCAAAATACAGACCTTGCCTTCAAGGAGCTTACAATCTAATGGATATATGCAAACAAATATATACAAAGCAAATTATATACAGGATAAATAGCAAATAATTAACAGAGGGAAATCAGTAGACTTAAGAGGTGGAATTATTTTGGCTAGCTAGTTTTTGATTTAAGAAAGGACTTTCTAATAATGCAGTGATTTGGCTTGATAGGTAGTAAGTTCCCTAATATTGGAAGTTCTCAAGCAAATGCTGGATATCACTTGTTGGGGCTGTTCTCTATGGAATAAGGCAACCTTTGAAGTCCAATTCTACACCTCTATGAATTTGTATCATGGTAGCCCAATGGGAACACTAAAGGAAACTATTCTTCCTGGAACATCAGTGTGGTCTCATTTCCCTACTCATTTGTCTTCTCTCTCCTTTCCCCTGGTTTCTATAAAATTTCCTACTTATCTCAAAAAATTCCCTGAGGATCCATCAAATGAGACAATATATATATGAAGCATTTTGAAAATATTAAAGAATTATATAAATATTACTATTATTTTCCCCTCATAACCCAACGAAGATTACAGATAATACCTTGTCAGACCTGGGAGCCCTAAAATATAGAACATAGCATGTCAAAAAGAATGCTAGAGGATCTAAGAGCCAAGGGAATTTAGAGACTTCTCAAACACCATCATTGACCAAATGGGAAAACTGAGACCCTAAGAAGACAAGTGACTTGGCCAAGGTCATTTGGTCACATGGTGAACCATGAAACAGGACAGGACTAAAATTAGAATGCATCTAGTCATGGCTTTGGGATCCTGCTGCACTTGAAGAAGCAAGTTATTCCTTCCTGCCTCAACTCAGAGAAGCCGAGTCTCGTTTTTATTCACTCCCTTCCATGGTTCTTTCTTTCATAAAAGATACCAACAGTCAGCAATTCATATGCAGGAAAACACAATTAAACCCCAAGAGGGGGAAAAACATAGCCCTTCCATTTCAATTAAAATCAGTGGCTGTTGGAAATGTGCAGATTTAGAGCTGTAATACCAACTGAAACAGTGAATTCTCCATTGTGATCAAAGGCTTCATTTAGCAGGCTGAAAAGCAGGCATGAGCTTAATTGAACAAGAGAGAGAGAGAACCTCCCGAGCAGCCAGGCATAAGCAAATATCCTCAAAAAATATAAGGAACTAACTCAAGGAAAATTAACTCAAAGTCCAAAATGCTCTTCTCAGGCCTTGAATAGAAGGGAAATAAGTATTCATGTAGCACCTACTATGTGTCAAGCATTGTGCCAAGTGCCTTTTACAAATATTATCTCTTTTGATCCTCACCAAGAAAGAGGCATTTCTAAAGGGACATAGGAGAAGAAACTTTGGACTGGTGCCAGGAGACATGGCTTCTAGTTGTAACTGGATAAAGGACATTGATTAAGATACATTGCTTAACTACTCACTCTCTCTCTTTTTTGTTTTGTTTTGCTCTGTTCCTTCTTTCTAGTTGTTCATTCCATTGGTTATAATTCTTCTTTATAAATTGACTAATGTTTAATGTGAAGGTATTTGTAGAACCTATGTCAAATTGCATGCCACCATGGGGGAGAGGCAAAAAATTTGAAACTCAAGGGATTGTGGAACTGAATTATGTAAACTAAAAGTAAATAAATAATTTTTAAAAGATACATTGCTTAACTAAGCCTCATTTTCTTCTTATGTTGAATCAGTCTTCTACATCCTGCTTGACTTACTCTTAAGATTTTATCTCCTCTATAGCCTTCTTACCCCTGTCCTGGGTTCCTTCCTCCTTTTCTCTTTTCCATTTCTCCTTTCTGTGTTATCTTCCCCCTTGAAAGAAGAGACAGTTTCTTTGCTTGTGTTTATATCTCCAGTTCTTAGTAAGGTCCTGGCATACTCAGCACTTAAAACATTTTCTATTTATCAATCTATCTATTATCCATACATTTACTTATCTATAATCCATCCATTTATCTACCTGCCATCTATACCTACCTACCTATCTATAATCAATCCATTTATCTATCAATCATCTGTATCCACCTGCCTACTTACCTATATTCTTTTTTTTTTTTTTTTTGCTTTTTGGAGGGCAATTGGGGTTAAGTAACTTGCCCAAGGTCACACGGCTAGGTTTTTTGTTTGTGTGTGCATTAAGTGTCTGAGGCCGGATCTGAACTCAGGTCCTTCTGACTCCAGGGCTGGCGCTCTACTCACTGCGCCACCTAGCCACCCCTGCTACTTACCTATATTCTAAGGTTCTTTTCAGTTCTAACATCCCATAAATATAACTTGAGTTGGATGTAGTGTTTGACATCTGAAGTCTCCTAAATCCCAGACTTTCCAGTGCCTAGAATATAAGGAGAAGATGAACAAAAGTAGGGAAATTCTTTAGAACAGAATTTCTTTCCCCTGTGCTATATTATCCAAAGGCTGGTCATTCTTTAGCTGGGCAATGAGACTCAAGATCTCTTCATGACCACAATACTATTTCAACATGTCTTCTTGGAGCAAACTTTTCATGTCCCTTCTTCAAAGACTCACTATAGAGGTTCAAATGTAAAGACTTTCGCCCTTTCCGCACTGCCCAGAAGAGGGTTCCATACGGCGTTGTTCTCGGTTTCCGTCGTAACTTTAAAGGGAAACTTTCACAATGTCCGGAGCCCTGGATGTCCTGCAGATGAAGGAGGAGGATGTCCTCAAGTTCCTGGCTGCAGGAACCCATCTGGGCGGCACCAATCTGGACTTCCAGATGGAACAATATATTTACAAGAGAAAGAGTGATGGCATCTACATCATTAATCTGAAGAGAACTTGGGAAAAACTTCTGCTGGCAGCACGTGCCATTGTAGCCATTGAAAACCCAGCTGATGTTAGTGTCATCTCATCCAGGAACACTGGCCAGAGAGCTGTTCTGAAATTCGCTGCTGCCACTGGCGCCACACCTATTGCTGGACGTTTCACACCGGGCACCTTCACCAACCAGATCCAGGCAGCTTTCAGGGAGCCTCGCCTCTTGGTGGTCACTGATCCTCGGGCAGATCACCAGCCTCTGACTGAAGCATCATATGTTAACCTCCCAACCATTGCCCTGTGCAACACAGACTCCCCACTTCGCTATGTGGACATTGCCATTCCATGTAACAACAAGGGAGCTCATTCTGTGGGTCTGATGTGGTGGATGCTGGCCCGTGAAGTTCTGCAGATGCGTGGTACCATCTCCCGGGAACACCCATGGGAGGTTATGCCTGATCTTTACTTCTACAGGGATCCAGAGGAGATTGAAAAGGAAGAGCAGGCCGCAGCTGAGAAGGCAGTGACAAAGGAGGAGTTTCAGGGTGAATGGACTGCACCCGCCCCAGAATTCACTGCAACTCAACCAGAGGTGGCTGATTGGTCCGAGGGAGTACAGGTGCCATCTGTGCCCATTCAGCAGTTCCCCACCGAAGATTGGAGTGCTCAGCCAGCTACTGAGGACTGGTCTGCGGCTCCTACTGCTCAGGCCACTGAGTGGGTAGGAACTACTACAGAGTGGTCTTAAAACCCAGATGCTCTAATAGTGTTGGAAAAATGCTGATTGAAAATAAAACATTGATTTCTTAACAAAAAAAAAAAATGTAAAGACTTTCAGGATAAGGACAAGGACCGAACCTTCTATTTCACTGTCACAGAGAAATCCAGAATGAGGAAACCTCTTCTATTAATACAGATCAGCAACTTCTTTGCAACATATGGTCTTAAAGAGCCTGCCTCAAGCAGTGACAGGTTAAGTGAGTTGACCAGGGTCACACTGCCATATATGAGGAACAAGACTTGAATCCACATCTTCCTAGCTCTGAGACAGACTCTCTATCTGCTACACCATATGGCCTCTCTAAGGGCTTTTAATGGAATACAAATAAAACAGGTTCAAAACGTCACGATCAGAGCATAGCAATAATTAAAATAAAATCATTATGCTGAACCAGACACTGTTTCAAATAAAGCATGATTTTTACAGTTCTCCAAAGAGAAACTTGATCTTAGCTCCAGGGTAACAATCTATCATAAACCCTGGTGCCAGAGACAAAGATGCAAGCTGTTCCTTGTTTTGATACTGAATATTCTCATTCCAATTCACTCCAACTGGAACCATTGACACTCAGAACTGGAAGGGACCTCAGAGAACATCGAGTCCAAATGAGACCTAAATCTCTAGTGATGAGAAACCTTATGAGGTCACCAAATTTTTAGGAAGTTTTTTTTTTTAATCAAGCCAAGTATTCTTCTCTATAACCCATTTCTTCTCATTCTGCCTTTTGAGGTTACAGAAAGCAAATCTAATATCTCTTCTTCATAACCAGATAGGAATTGGGAGTGGCCTAGGGAATTCTTAACACTCCTCCTACTAATGCAGGTTAACGCCTTCTCTGCAATTTATTGGGGAATGTGGATGATTTGAATAAATCTTTCAACGGACTTTCAAGTATTTGAATACATCGATAATAATATGGGCTAGGACACTAAACCTAACTTCCAGTAAGCAGCCCATGTGTTTTGGACCCAGATGTGTGATCAAATTAAATTTAGTCCTGTGGGGGAGGGACTGACCATCTTCAAGAAGGATCTAACTTTCCACACTTTTTGGTTCATTAAACCCCAACCCCAGTGCCTGAAGCAAAATTGATTAAGGTTTTGGTTCATGTCCCAAAAACAAGGAGTAGAAAGATATTCAATGTGCAAGATGAATCAAGTATGGGACAGGTATTTATTTCCTACAAACTAAAAAGGGAGATGCGAAACACGAAATAATCACAAGACTACATTGACAGAAAGACTGGAAACAATATTCAGTAACTTAACTTAAAATGGCTATTGGAATCAGACAGTTTGAGACTTAAACCTCATCAGAATATAAAGCAGCTTTCAGGGCTGTTGAACAAATATATATCACCTCAGTTCTACACTGTTCCTTCAAAGTTCATGTCAATTAGGCATCCAAGCCAAGGCTTGTGCTCCTCTTGATGGCTGTCACATCCTTCAACAAAGAAACTCCTCTCTGTTGCCATTCACTTCTACCTGATAGACCCAGGACTTCTGTGCCTCTAAATCCCACAAGGTCACCTCCAAGCCTAAACAATCGATCCTAAGATCCATGTTTGGTCACCTACTCTGGAAACACAGGAACTTAAATGGTGGCCAATCTTAAACTCACCTAGTTGAGTCCTCCTGCTCTAGCTGGGAACAATTCCCCTGCTACAGTGGTAAAGGAGAGGGCAAAATCACTCCATTATCTCTATATGGGAACCGTAATAATAATTTTTTAAAAAGATACTTGCTATATGAGAGGGTCAAAGGCAGAGCCACTCCTTTTTTTAAAGGTCTACTGAGTAAACAGCTCTTCCTACTTTGTAGCCAATAAAGGGGCTGCTTCATTATCTCCAAATGTCCCAAGTGGCAATCTAACACATAGACTTCACTGGAAGTAAGGAAACTCTATGCAGCACCCAGGCACATAAGATTTCACTTTAGCTAAGAGACCTCTGAGCCCACCAAACCCATGCCTGGAGAAACTGGGGAAAGAAAGAATCAGAGAGAAAAATGACTAATGGCTCAGGGCAGCCCAGGAGTAGCAACTGCCCTTTGGGAGCTTTCAAAGGGCTCCTCCTACATAGGGTGGGTGATTCACCCACCTGGAGAGGGAGCAAGGTGTTCAATGAGCCAATGATCTGAGAAGCAGGAGACCTAGGTCCCAGCCCCAGGTCTGTTGCCAACTAGCTGTGTCACAATGAGAAAGTCAATACATTTCTCTGAATCAGTTTTCCCTTCTGAAGAATGGAAGAAATGAACTGAATGAACCCTAAGCTCCCTTCCAACTCTGATGTTTGTTAAGTCTGTGACTGTATGACTCCAGGAAGCTTGCACTAAGCTAATAGGTTAGTCAAATAGGCTTTGGTCTTTCCTGTCCTTTACACACACACACACACACACACACACACACACACACACACACACACACACACACACACACATGCTCCACAACACCCTGCACAACACCCACATATCACAATGCCTCACTTTGCCAAAGGCTGAGCAGATGTTCTCGCCAACACACTTTAGCTTGTCTATAAATATTACTGATGTGTACTCTTGATAATAATAAAAGTTCATGCTGATATAGCACTTCATAGTTTTAAAAGTGCTTTCCTCAGGAAAACCCTGGGAAGCAGGTTTCATAAGTATTATATTCCCATTTCACAGATGAGGAAATTGAGACTTAAAGGTAGTGTGCCTTTCACAAGCTCACAAAGTAGGCTTATGACTGAATCAAGATTCAAGCCTCCTGACTCCAGGACAAACACTTTCAAGGACATTTTGTAGCACAGGATGCCAGGGTCATCTGTTTGTGTAGCAGCAATGACTTTTACTTTCCCCCCATGCCCCACTGCAGGATAGTTCAGTGGAAAATATACGGGATCTGGAGTCAGGTGACTTGGATTTTAATTCCTCTTTTACTGCTTTTGTGGGCAGGTCATTTTACCTTCCTGGGCCTCAGTTTCCTCCTTTGTAAGATGGAGGAGTTATATTAAACGCTTTCTGGGGTCCTTTCCCAGTTCTAAATCTATGTTCCTGTGAAATCACTGCATATCATAAGACCCCCTGCCTGGCCACCCAGCTCCCCAGGTCATCATGTCACATGGTAATGATCTTGCTGGCAGCTACAGTGGGACTAACAGTGTCATTCCTTAAGCCGTTTCTATTTTTCCCTGGCCTGATTATTTTAAGCTGCCTAGGAAGCCCCACTGGCCAAACCTAATGTTATCTCCTGTGCACAGTCACTGCCTTGTTAAAAGGCAATCAGAGGAGCTGACTTTAATAAATGTTAACACTCTCAGTACGAAATCTGCCAATTAAAACTCCTGGCCCAGCCCTTTGAAAGCACCATATGGAAAATCCCCCTCTGTCTTAATAAGTTCCTGTCATCAGTGCAGAGTAAGGGGCGGGAGGGTCTGGGGGAAGGGAGGAGGCACTGAAACTTTCAGAGGACGAGAAGCTCAGCAAGTTTCTCCACCTCTCATCCATTGTACCAAAGCTAATGCAGGTGACTTAGAGAAGGAGTGATAAGGAAGGCAATGGGGAAAACAGAAAGAAAGAAGGCCCTACCAGTCAAGGGGAAGCCAGGGTTCATTACCTTGACTCCCAAATAGATTTACAGCATTTTTATTACCCTACTGTAATCCCAATGCTTTACTGTTATTAATAGTAATAACCATCATCTTCATCCCAAAATGAGGTCTAGGCCTCATTGCAGCATAGGCAATGGAGAGTTGCCCCAGTGGAATGTGGATAACCTTCTGTTCCTGTCTAATCAATCATAATACTGAGTTGAATTGGGAGCAAGAGGGCAACTTCTCTCCTAAGTTATCACTTTGATGCTTATGTATGAAGAAATGTTTCTTAACTCCCCACTCTACCACCCATTCCCTTTATTTTGATTTGGTTACAGCAAAAAGGTGACCCTGAATCTGGCTGAGCCCTCAATGACAAGTTGGGAAAACTTGAATCCATGTCATATCAAGGAGCAATTGAAGGAACTGAAGAAATTTATGCTGGAGAGAAAAAAAAGACTTGTAGCCAGTTGGGAAGGGAGAGGGAGAGGAAGAGAAATGGGAAATAATCCCTGACTTCAAATAGCTTAGAACTGTCATATGTAAGAGAAATTAGAGTTGTTTATAGTCCAGGGGATAGAACTAAGACTGATGAGAAGTTAGGAGTCTGATTTCAGCTCAATATAAGGAAGAAGTTCCTAATAATCAAAGCTATCCTCAACAATGAAAGAGAATCCCAGGAAGTAGCAGGACACCCATAATTAAGGATGGTCTTTAAACAAAAGCTTGAAAACTATTTGTTGTAGAGGTTGTACTGGATGCTCTCTGAGGTCCCTTTTAGTTAAGAGATTCTATTATTCTGTGATTCTACTTTGGAGAACCCTAGACTACTGTTGGTTGAGTAGTGATTCAACAAGGTACCCAGTTGCTCCACAGCTAATGCTTAATGTAATGAAATGTTATTGTGCCATAAGAAATTACAAAAGGCATGGTTTCAGAGACACCTGTGAAAAAAGACTTGTATGAACTGATGCTGAGTGAAGTGAGGAGAACCAGAAGGACAATTTATATGGAAAAAACAACACTGCAAAGACAAACAACTTTGAAATACTTAAGAACTCTAATCAATGCAATGATCAACCACAAATCTAGGGGACTGATAGTGATAGATAAATGCTCCTCATTTCCTGATAAAGAGGTGATGGATTCAAGGACCAAAATAAGACATACATAAGCTTTAATACCTTAAAAGTGCCCTAAGACATTGGTGACTCCATGTATTTCTAGATATCGTCAAAGGGGGGATTTCTTTTGCTTGACTATGATAATTTGTTATAAGGACTTTGTTTTTCTTTTTTCCAATGGAATAGAAAATGGAAGGGAAAGAAAAAAATTTTACCATGTATGTTTGATAGAATTAAATCAAATCTGATGCATTTTAATAAATCTACCATGCTCCAGACACTAGAGATACAAAGATAAAAAATGTAGTTCCTGGCCTTAAGGAGCTTACATTCTTCTGGAGGAAATTACCATGTGCACAAATAATTATTTATGGTTTAGTATAAATCAAGAAGGGCAAAATCACCAATGGAAAGTGTCTCAAAGAAAGCTTGACCTGAGTTGAGTGCTAAGGGAAGAACAGGACTCTGCAAGGGGAAATTGAAGGAAAAGTGCCGTCTAAGTATGATGTCTGATTTTTGAGAATGTTTTGAAGTCAGGAGACTGAGGATTGAGTTTGGGGAAAACTAATAGTACAGTTGAATTACAATGTAGAACTTGTGAATAGGAGTAGTATGAAATAAGGCTAGAAATGGAGGCTATCATAGTAGACCTTAAATATCAGACTGAAGAGTTTCTATTTTATGTAGCACTTAGTACATCACCTGGCATATAGTAGGCACTTAATAAATGTCTGTTGCATTATTATTCTATAGACAATGGGGAATCACTGATGTTTTTGAGCAAGTAAATGACATGATAGGAGTAGTGCCTTAAGAAAATTATCTTGACAACTTTATGGAAGATGAGTGGGAAAGGAGAGAGATTAGAAATAGGAAAAACAACAAGGGAGTTAGTTCAGTAGTCCAAACAAGTGGTGATAAAGACTTGAGCTAAAGTAGTAACTGTGTGAATGTGTAAAAGTACATCAAGTATAGAGATGTTGTGGAGGTAAATTCAATGAGAGTTGGCAATGGATTGAATGGGATAACGGTGAGGATGAGGAAGAATAAATCATCCAGGATAACTCCAATGTTATGAGCTGGAAGGATTATAAGGATGATGGTGCTTTCAATGAAAAAAGGGATGCTTGGATAAGAAGTGAATTTGGAGTGAAAGATAATGAGTTCTGTTTGAAACATACCAAATTTGAGGTGCTTACAGGACATCCAAGAGGAGATGTCTGGCAGGCATTTGATGTTGTGTTACTGGAGTTCAAGAGAGAGAAGACATCTAGCTATATAGATTTTGGAGTCATCTGCATAGAAATGATACTTGAACCCCATGGGAGCAAAGGAGATTCCCAATTCATTCATCCATCAAAAATGTATTAAGCTCTTACCATGTGTCAGGCACCATATTAAATGATAAGAATACAAAGACACAATGTCCCTGGCCTCAATGAGCTTACTAAGTGCTATTGGAGTAAAACAAAATGGATACAGATAAATAAACATTATTTCCGGAAAGGAAAGCACTAAAACCAAGAAAGAGATTATAGAACAGATTAGGAAAGGCCCAGATACTTCTGATTTAGCAAAAGAGCCTGAGAAGAAATGATTGGGCATGAAAGAGAAGCAGGGACAAGAGAGAGCAGTGCCATGGAAGCCAAAGACAAGGAAGAGGAGAGGAGGGTAGCCAAGGGTCAAAAGCTATGAGATGTTAAGAAAGGTAAGAATTAATGAGGAAAAGGCCCTTTGGACTCACGAGTTAAAAAAAAACACTTGGTTACCCCTAAGAGAATAATTTCATTAAAAAAGTGGGGTCAGAAGCCAGACAGTATAGGATAAGAAGTGATTCAAATAAATGTTTATGAATCAATGACTATGGGTTTTTACCTCTGTGAGAATCACTACCAATGTCCAAATGTCCAAAAGATATGGTCCTTGTCCTTGAAGAGCTTATAGTCTGGTTGGATATTCTAATTGTATGCAATCCTGTAATAGAGGATTTTGTGCAAGAGGGAAGTGATAAACAGAAGCGAACAGCCTTGGGTTTCTCTATCTTCAGTTTGAAAATCCAAAGACTAAAACTTAAGGTCCTAATATAGACATTTGGATATCTTGGGAAGGGCATAAAAAGAAGGGAATGAGCATTTATCTATCACCTCCTATATGCCAGGCACTATGCTAAGGGGTTTTCAAAATATTATCTCATTTGACCCTCACAACCCCCCTGGGAGGTAGGTGCTATTATTATCCCCATTTCATAGCTGAGGAAACAGGCTTCCATGGCATCGTTCTCTCTTGTTCCTGGTCCTCTTCCCCACCTGATTGTTTCTTCACAGGCTGTTTTGCTAGATCAGCATCCATCTGCTACCCCTCTGTGTGGGGATGCCCCCTAGGGATCTTCTCTGAGTCTTTTCTAATCCATCTCTAAAATATCTTTCTTGGTTTTAGTGCCCTACTTTCTGGAAATTATATTTGTTCATCTGCATTCATTTTGTTCCACTCCAATTGAATGTAAGCTCTTGGATCTATCTTCCCCTTAGTAATTCTCCCATTCTGTCTTGGATTGTAGTTATTTTCTTACATGTCATATGTGTATTACTTATTTCCCCCTACTAGAATGTACGTACCTGGAAGAAAGTGTCCAGTTTATTCATCACTAGACCTTCCCCAATGCCTCTTACAAAACATCAGATGCTTAATAAATGTTTTGTTAAATTGACTTGTTGAAACCAAGACTTAACTTTGCTTTGGATGGGCCTATAGTAGCTCAGTATTTTTCTTCTTATATGGGGGAGAGATCTTAATAATGTCTCATAGGACAAGATTATAAAGGTGAATGATACTGAAGATTCATTTAGTCCAAGAATTCTTAACCTTTTCTACAATATGGACCCTTTCATAGTATGGGGAAGGTTATGCATCAAATGAGATGATATAATTAAAACATATGTACATATATAATATATATTGCTTAGCTTAGTTCCTGTCACATAGTAGGTTACATACATACATATGTGTACATTATATATCCCCCCTCTTATGGACCCCTTTTCAGAATAATGTCTTTTAAATGCACAAAACAAAACCCAAAGGCTTATAAAGGAAATCAATTCTACCGAAATACAATTAGGGGGCAGCTAGGTGGCGCAGTGAGTAGAGCGTCGGCCCCGGAGTCAGAAAGACCTGAGTTCAGATCCGGCCTCAGACATTTAACACACACAAACAAAAACCTAGCTGTGTGGCCTTGGGCAAGTTACTTAACCCCAATTGCCCTCCAAAAATCGCAAAAAAAAAAAAAAAAAAGAAAAAGAAAAAGAAAAAAGAAAGAAAGAAATACAATTAAAATATACTTTTAAAACACAAGTTCATGGACCTCAGGTTAAGAATCCCCTGATATAGTCCATTCACCTTCCTTTTACAGAGAAAAAACTGAGCCCCCAGAGAGAAATGACTTGCTCAGTTAAACAGAGGCAAAGTGGAGAATAGAACCCAGCTTTCCTGGTTTCTAGTTCAGAGGCTCTTTTTCAAGACAAGGTTTCCAGAGCTACAGAAGATAAGAAAGCATGAGAGGTGAAGGTGGGGGATGGGAAATGCAGGAGAAAGAATGGAAGGGCAAATTAAGAGTGGGGGAGGGGGGCACCATCCAGGGTTCTTACTCTTGTTAACAACCCTATCACTGCAATCAAGCAGCAGGAGGGAACTCAGCCTGAAAATATAATCTGTTCCTTTTCCTCTGCCCTGATGAGCCGGCAAGTCCCAAATCAGATCCATTGCTTCCTAGTGTTTTCTTTTGTTCAGTGGAAATAAATAGGGTTGGCCCCAGGGCACCTGGCTGGTTTCCAGCCATGCCAGGAGGAGAAAGGTTGCCTCTGGGAGAAAACACAGCTGTGGAAGATCTGGCCCCAAGGCTGGAAACTGGGGCCAGCCGGATGAGTCCCTGTGAGCCCAGCCCCTCATTAGCCCTACAAGGCTCTATGGGTCTCCCCAGTGTGACTAGAATGGAAAGGGCACCAGACTTGAAATCATAGAGAATTTCAGAGTTGGAAGGGACTTCAGAGGTCATATAGTCTAACCAACTCCTGAACAAAAAAATCTCAACAACATTTCTGTCATCTGGCCTCCAGCCGAATATTCCCAGTAACAGGTAACTTGTTACCTCATGGAGTAGCCCTTTCCACTTTTGGACAGCTTTAATTGTTAACAAGTTTTCCTTTTTATTGAGCTAAAACTTGCCTCTTGGCAGATTTCTCTCCATTATTTCTAATTTTACCCCTTGGGATCAAATAGACCAAGTCTAATTCCTCTTCTCTGAGTTAACCCTTCAGATATTTGAATCCTACTTGTCTGCCAGCGCCCCCCCCCCAAAGTTTTGTCCTCTCCTGTGGGGAATCAGTGTATACAGCCAGAATAACACTGGCCCTGGAGTCAGAAGACTTCATTTCAAACACTTCTCTGATGCATACTGTTCGTGTGAAGTTGGGGAAGTCACTTAACCTCTCTACACCTCAGTTTCTTCATCCATAAATGGAGGGGATTGAACTAGATGTCATCTGAGATCCCTTCGGCTCTAAATCTAAACTTTCTGAACCTATGACTCCAGTTTCTTCCTTGGATCGAGGCATGATTTGGAGTGGTTCCAACATCCTGATCACATTCTAGACAATTCTAGTTTACCAATGTATTCCTTAAAATGTGGCACCCCGAATTAAAGACAATTCACTAGATGGGAGTTGACCAGAACAATGAGACTATGACTTCAGGTGTTCTTCTCCAATTCATGAAGGTCAAGATCATATAAGCTGTCTTGATGACCATGTCACAGAATTAACTCCATTGATCTTGAAACCCACTAGAATCCTTAGGTCTTTCTGATGCAAACTGGGCTGGCTTCCCCACTTATTAGTTTTGTGACTCTGGGAAAGTCACTTCACCTACCCAGCCTTGGTTTCCTCATAGACTAAAAGAAAGATGTGAAGAGAAATAATAGCTATAATAATAATAGCAATAACAATCACAATACTTTTACTACCTGCCTCATAGGGTTGTTGGAAGGATTGAAAGAGACAATGGAAATTAAATGCTTTGTAATGACAATACCCACATAAATATGAGCTATCCCTATTACTAATAAGCTGCACAGTAGGGAAAAAACGGTTTTGGAGCTGTAGGGAAGTGATATAGGGCAACACTAGAGGAGAAATGGGGGAAAGCAACTGATCTTTCCCAGATGGGTGCATTCTTTCAAAGCAGTTTTCTACAGAGTTTGCTTCCAGTAAGAAGTGACAGCAGGAAAGACCACCCCCGTTACTCTTTCTCCATCTCCCTCCTGCCTCCCCATCCCACCCTCCACATGCACACTGGTTCCCCTGTCCCACCCCACCCCATTCTGGTTTTCTTGGATCCCTGTCATTATCCGGAGCAATATCTCTGACTGCAGGGAGGAGGCCCCTGAAGGAACTCAGCCCCTGCCCCAGTTCTGAAACTCCCAAGCACCATGGAAACGGTGTCACTGAGCACAGTCAAGAGAGGAGGAGGCGGGAGGAGATGAGGAATAAGGCTCTTTTCCTAGAGCAGCATGCGGGCTCTTTAGAAACAACTACTTCATTATTCCCAGGGTAAGTCAATCTGGCCTGAGTTTCAGGAGTAGGGAACCTAGGCTTCAGACCTCTTCTCTGAGAAATGAGTCAGTATGCACCTTCCCTTCTCCTCTCCCACCCCCACCACTATCCCCTTCATCTTCAACATAGAACATAGACAATGAACTGGAAAGGACCTTAGGACCTTGAATGTTAATGGTACCTTAGAACATGGAAGAAAAGGTTAAAGCTGGAAGGAATACTAAAACCTAGGAGCTGGAGGAGACATAGAAGGTTAGGGATGAAGAAGGACCTTGAAGATCAGCCATCTGGTCCAACCTACCTCATGAAACCAACTCTGCATGTTATTATTTGAAACAAGAATGAGGCAACGACTCAAGATCTTCAAGAAGGAAGAGAACACAAGATGTTTAATTCAGTGAACAGAGCCCCAAGTCTAGAGTCAGAGGATGTGGGCTTGAACTCTGGCTTCCTGTGTGTTGTTCCACAAATCTCTTCCTTCATCAAGCAGGGCCTTAGCTTCCCCATCTTTAAAATGCAGTAATCTCCAGTGTCTGTTCTAACGCTAAAATTCTGGTAGTCTGACATTCTAACTAGTAATCCATGATTATGCTATCTGGGAAACAAGAAACAGTTCTAGAAAGGATTTGTTTATTCAATTAACTAATTTAACCATCCATAGTTCCTTTGCTCAGGGCTCAAAAGGAATAGTATTTAGATGGTGTAAATTTTTCTGGAAGGCAGCTGGGAGACACAGTGGAAAGTGTGCAATCTAACATCAGGAAGACTCATCTTCCCAGGTTCATATATGGACTCAGACATTTACTAGCTGTGTGACCCTGGGCAAGTCATTTAATCCTGTTTGCCTCAGTTTCCTCATCTATAAAAATTAACTGGAGAATGAAATGGCAAATCACTCCAATATCTTTGCCAAGAAAACCCCAAACAAGGTAACAAGAAGTCGAACACAACTGAACAGCAAAATTTTGGTGGAAAAGGGGAGGAAAGAGAAAAAAATTAGTGAAAAGACTACTAGATTATAAATCAAATCCAAGTTTCAGTCATAGTTCTGCTATTTATCAGTCGTATGACTTTGGGCAAGTCATTTGACTTTTCTGAGATTTGGTTTCCTTCTAAGTAAAACAGGACTGATAATACTTTCCTTACCTCTCTGGTGTGTTGTAAAAAACAAGTAATGAATGTGAAAGAGCTTTGTAATGATAAATCGGAGTGCAAGCATCAGCTGTTAGGACCATTGGTACATAGATTTAGGGATAGAAGAAACCATAGAGGTCACCTAATCCAATCCTCTCATATTGCAGAATAGGAAAATGAGGCCCAGCAGCATAGAGTGACTTGTCCAAGGTCACATGGATTCCAGTAAGTTGGTAGGGCTGAGATTCAAACCTAGATCCTCTGACTCCAAAGCCATTGTTCTTTCCAGTATGACATTTGTTACCACTTATTGAGACAGCTAGGTGTCAAAGTAGATAAAAGTGCTACCTGAATCCTGCTTCAAGTGCTTTCTACCTGTGTGAGACTGGGCAAGGGACTTAACTTCTCTCAGCCTCAGTTTCCCCATCTGTGAAATGAGGAAAATAACAGCATTTCTTATATAGGATTGTTGTAAGGATCACTTGATGTAATATATGAATAATGCAAACTTCAAATTGCTATTTTGTATATAGATCTAAACATATATTATCTATTATCATCACAAACCCCTTGGGGCTAGGAAGTAGGAGGGCCCTATGGAAAAGAGCACTTGATAGTCAAGGAGATTTCCCAGGTCCAGTCATGACCTGGCCCTCACCAGCCTCCCTGCTCCTCTGCCTGGTAGAGAGCCAGGCCATGCAAATTATCACACAAGGTGCCAGAAAAGGGGAGAGATCATTCTTTACAATTACTATGCAAGAGCTTTCATTGAGCACCTGCTGAGAGAGGGGAGGCAGAACAGAAGGCTTATTAAATTATCTACTGCATCACTTAAATGATCACTAGGATTTGTGGGAGAGCATTACAGAGCTTTTTAAATTGGGGATTTCTACTCTTCTCTGTTTGGGGTTCCCTTTGGGACATTTTAAATTCTTTTCTCCCTATGTCAGCCTGTTATAACCTGCCCTTTCTCTCTACGTATTCTATACTGCCAAAAACTACAGAAAATGTGTATTCAGGTTACTTTTATGTAAAAAACAAGACAACAGGATTAGATAGAGAAAACAAGAATTAGCTATTGGTTATAAAGATCCTAGAAGCATAGAATGTTAGAATTAGAAAGAGACATTAAAACATAGACTGTTGGATCTGGACAGGATGTTAGAACACAGAACATAGAACATTAGGGTTGAAAGGGACCTTAAATTCACCTAACTCTGCCACAGTTTGACAAAGGGGAAAGATATATTCAAATACTGCCTCAGATATCTACTAGATGAGTCACCCAAGGCAAATTATTTCATCTTTCTGAATTTCCCTCATATTTCCCTCATCTGTAAAATGGGCATAATAATAATATCTACTTTATGTGGGTTTGGTAAAGATCAGATTAGATAATATATAAGGTGCTTTGTAAACATTAAAACTCTCTACAAAGTTAACTATTATTATATATACAATAATTATTAGCAATTATGCATAATACTAATGTGTGTCATTATATATAATAATTATACATAATAATTATTTCTACATAACAAGCATTTTATAATTCAAATTCTATCATTATTCAAGGGCCATCTAACTGCTTGACCTTGGACCAATCACTTCATCTCTTAGAATCTCAGCTTCCTCATCTGTAAAATGGGGATAACATTTCTTAGTGTCTTAAAGTTGAAAAAGACATCAAAAGCCATGTATTCCAATAAATACTCATCTAATAACAAGGAAAATAATTATTTATATGTATTAATAATATAATATGTTACACATATTATATCATAGCATATGATATTATGTTATATATTATTGTTTTTATTATTTCATTTTAGAGGAGAAAACTGAGTTCAGGAAAGGTAAAGCAACTTATCTAAAATATTACACTATTTATGACAGAATTAGGAATAGATCTAAGGTCTCACTCTCAGTCTAGAGCTCTTGACAATTATTCCACTAATATCCACTTTTTGAGGGGCTGGAATTCCTTTCACCACCATCTTGTCTTAAATTACACTAGAAGGAATAACAGTTTAGATAGATAGTCAATTGTATTTCTGGAACTCACACACACACACACACACACACACACACACACACACACACACACTACTCTTACATTCCTTGATCCCCACCATGATCCTGAGTTGTTGTTATTCTCCACTTATATTTGGGAAAATTGAAATTCAGAGTGAAATGACTTGAAGTGCCTTGGTCAAGGTCCATAGAGCAGTACAAGTCAGAATCAGGACTAAAATCCAGGACCCTAAGTTCAAACCTCTTTCTACTTCCCTGTGCTGATTCTCCTTATATGTACCACACTGCAAAGTTAATATAGGGACCTGGGAAATTTAGAAGGGAGGAAAAGATTTTGTTTGT
>WOXC01011471.1:0-21732 GCA_011680675.1 Gymnobelideus leadbeateri | reverse complement strand
AAACAGAGTCCCACTTTCTTGTAAATATTTTGAATTAAAAATAAAAATAGTTAGAATTGTTTATTTAAATTATGTTTCTTGAACTTATGTTTTAGATTAGATTTAGATTGAAATTGTGTTTTAGATATTAAACTAGTGATCTAGCCAAGCCACTACAGAAAAAGAAAAAAAAAGGAAGAATCTAGTTATGTTTAGACCCATACAGAGGAAAGTAAGTCCCGTTTTATTGTCAAAGGATAGTAAATTCCAAATTATGCTGTTCTAAAGTTATTTTAGGATCATTCAATATGTCCTAAATTCCAGTGACTGTTAATCAGATAGTAAGTATTGAAGATCTTATTTTAAAGCAACATGTTACGACAACCTTTTCATGAGACTGAGGATTTCATCATTCATGTGAAAAATAAAAATAGCGCTGAAGTAATTACAAGCAATATATTTTGCTATGGATCCCCTGAGTCTTTGTGAAGAAGCTTGCTTATTGAAAACTTTGATCATTACTAAGTGATTTCTTCTGCTTTATAAAAGGGAAATAATTGACTGGAACTTAGGCCAATTTTTTGCCCTATAGAAAATCTCCAGTGACTGTCAAATCATATAAAAGTGAAATTCACATGGTTTCACAAATCAAGAGCATTGTACCCATCATAAATCATGAACTTAATATGACAGCTTTTTAAGGCAAAATCTTTCTAGAGAATGGATCTGAAATGTGACTGCAAGGACAGAAAGTTATTTATATTTCCCCGAAGAATTTTCTAGGCATGTGAATAAATAGCACTGCTGATTTAAAATTCTAAGTAATATTACAATTGAAAATGTCAATAATTTGATGCTATAGGTGTTTGCCCACGTGATCTACTTTTGATTTCATTAAATTTAGTGACTTTAAAATAGCTATGAAGAAAAGTTCAAAGTCATTGTGCGGTTGTATCTAATTGTTTGTGACCCTACAGATCATATCAAACATGGGGTTTTCTTGACAAAGATACTCAAACAGTTTGCCATTTTCTTCTCCAGTAGATTAAGGCAGAGGTTAAGTGATTTGCCAAGGGTCACACAGCTACTAAGTCTCTGAGGTGGGATTTGAACTCAGGTCTTCCTGATTTCAGGTCCAGTGCTCTATCTGCTGAGCCCTAACTGCCCCCAAAGTCATTAGGGTTATTTTAAAAATGCTCTGTTTTGGTTTAGTTACCCTATGAATTAGATTCACATAAAACTCAGAAGTCTCTTTGAAATCCCATTCAAAGTTTGTCTATATCTCTTCCAAAATCATTTGAGTCCCTGGTGGTGGTGGTAGTAGTAGTAGTAGTAGTAGTAGTAGTAGTAGTAGTAGTAGTAGTAGTAGTAGTAGTAGTAGTAGTATTCAACTATTACCTTATTAGGTAGCATTTCCAAAATTAGTATTGTATAGAGTTTTAATGCCTTCATATTTTTCAGCTTTTCTCTTTTTAGATTTATGTTACCCTTTAAATTCTGCTCTAATTTCTTGTAATATGGGTTTAGAAATTAAGCTATCAGAGTCATATTAGGTAATACAAGGAGTGGGATATAAGACTTGGAGAGGAAGATCTGAGTCCCTAATCCTCAGACCAGAGATGTTACTCTAATCATTCACTTCCTCTCTCATCAGTTTCTTCATCTGTAAAATGGGAAAAATAATAGCACTTATCATGCTGGATTGCTGCGATGATTAAATAAGATAATATTTGTAAGTTCTTTGTAAACCTGAAAACACTATATAAGTGGTAGCTATAATTATTATTTTTATTATTTCCTTGTATTTACCTGAAATATGCATTGTTGTGGGTCATCAAACTAGTATTTATTAAGCACTATGCTAGGTGTTGAGGATACTTGTTGTTCAGTTGTTTCCAACTGTGACCCCATTGGGCATTTTCTTGGCAAAGATACTGGAGAGGTTTTTCATTTTATTCTCCAGCTAATTTTCAGATGAGGAAACTTAGGTAAATAGGGTTAAATGACTTACCCAGGGTCATACAGCTAGTAAGTGTCTGAGGCCAGATTTGAACTCAGGAAGGTGAGTCTTATTGATTCTAGGCACAGCACTTTATCTACTGTGCCACCTAACTGCAATCTCATAAATACAAAGAATATAAGAATATACAAAGCAAAGTAAAAATAGTTCCTACTTTCAAGGGTCTACTCACAGTCTAATTATTGTACAATTTGATAATTGTTGATAAAATTGTTGATGAGAAAAAGGGGAAGAAAGAAGAGGAAGAGGAGAAGGAGAAGGAGGAGGAGGAGGAGGAGAAGAACTTACTGTCCTAGTAAGATAATTCAAGTTTTTTTTTTGATGGTATCGTACTGGTTTAAACTAAAAATACCTGCACTTTGAATACATTACATAAACATTGATATTTTGCCTGCTTTAGTGGTCCACACATCACCAAAAAATTTCCATCAGATGGGATATTGGTATTGATGATATATTTGTATATTTCTTGCATTTTTTTTGTGATATTGGAGGAACGTGAAGGAGCACTGGTCCCAAGGGCTTCCAGGGCAAGCTGATTGTCCTGCAGGTTCTGAATAGGACCAGCCTCTAAAGCTATGGTTCTCCATTTATGACTAAGATTCAAAGGACGTGCTAACCCAACTAGTGGTATTGTCAGAGCTCAAGTGATCATAAGCCCAGGGTTCCTACCAGGTCTTTACAAATACCATAACAATTGTAAGGCTCTCTCCAAAGTTACCAATGATCTCTTAGTTTCTAAATACAATGGCTTTTTCTCAATCCTCATTCTATATATGTAAACTTATTTTATACATACTTGTATTTACCAGTTCTTTCTCTGGATACATATAATGTCTTTCTTCTTATGCCCTATATAGTTAATTTGAGTATTTATAATAGTCAAAATAACTTAGTCACTCAAAGTTGCATTTAAAACGATATTGCTGTTAATATATACAGTGTTTTCTTGGTTCTGCTCATTTTGCTCTTCATCATTGCATGCAAGTCTTTCCATGTTTTTCTATTGAACTCAGTTCTCACAGCACAGTAACATTCGATCACAATCATATACCACAACTTGTTCAACCATTCCACAATTGATGGGTATCCCTGCGATTTCTAGATCTTTGCCACTGCAAAGAGAGTTACTATAAATATTTTAGAATATATAGGTTCTTTTCCTTTTCTCCTAGTCATCTTTGGAAATAGACCTAGAGTATTGCTAGGTCAAAGGATATAGCAGGGGTTGGGAACCTGAGGCCTCAAGGTCACATGTGACCCTCTAGGTCCTCAAATGTGGCCCTTTGACTGAACCCAAACTTTATGTGAAGTTTGAATTCAGTGTAAAAAGCCACACTTGAGGACCTAGAGGACCACATGTGGCCTCGAGGTCGCAGGTTCCTCACCCCCGGATAAGAAGTTTAATAACTTTTTGGACATGATTCCAGATTGCTCTCCAAAATGCTTGGATCAATTAACAATTCCACCAACAATGAATCAGTGCCCCAATTTTTCCACATTCCCTCCAACATTTGTTGCTTTCCCCCTCAATCATTTTAATCAATCTGATAGGTATAAAATGATATCTCAAGGTTGTTTTAATTTGTATTTCTCCAATAATAATTTAGAACATGTTTTAATGTAACTATAAGTTGCTTCTGTTTCTTCATTGGAAAACTGCCTATTCATAGCTTTTGACCATTTTCCAATTGAGGAATGACTTATATTTTCATAGATTTAACAAATTTCTTTATATATTTTAGATATGACTTTTTGGTGTATCAACCTGCCTCAAGTCTTCTCCCTTCAATGCATCTTCCATTCAGCCACCAAAATGATTTTCCTAAAGTGCACATCTGGCTATATCACTCCCTCACTCCCATTCAATAAACTCAAGTGTCTCCCTATAACTTCTAGATCAAATACAAAAATTTCTGTTTGGTGTTTAAAGAACTTCATAACCTATATACTTCCTAGCTTTCTAGTCTTCTTATACCTTACCCTGGCATGTGACACTGGCCTCCTTGGCGTTCCACAAACAAGAAACTCCATGTCTTTGATCTGGGCATTTTCTCTGACTGTCCCCCAGGCCTAGAATTCTCTTCTCCACATCACCACCTCCTGGATCCTCTTTTTCCTTCAAAGCCCAACCAAACCCCAACTTCTATAGGAAGCCTTTCCCAACTTCTTAATTCTACTGCCTTCCCTCTGTTACTTTTCTATTTATCCTTTCATAGTGCCAATGCAATATTTACAGCACTGACCATGACTATAAATATTCCTGTATAGTGCTTGATCACAAAATAACAGATTCTCCATACAGAGGACAGAACCAAAACATTTTTTCAGACACCAGAAAACCAAATCCCAACATCAGGAAACTTAATCCATCATAGTAACATAGAAGTTAATGCCCCACAATGTAGCAGAGAGCCACACCATCCTTTAGCCTTTCCACAAACCAATATAAGATCAATATTTATTCACAAACCTCTCTATATCCTTGCCTAAATGTTCTCTCTCCCACTGTCTCTCTGGCTCTGACTCCCAGCTTCCTGTGGGCTCTGCTTCACACTTCAGCAAAATCCTCCCACAGGTTCCATGTGACTACATTCAGCCTATTAGGGGGAAGAGTTTACTTTCAAAGCAGGGAATATTTTCTTTTTTTTTTTTTTTTAAATAAATACTTTATTAACTTCTGTTTTACATCATTCATTTCCGCCAGATTTTGAGTTACAATCATTTTCCCCCCATTATTCCCCTACCCAACCTCCCAGAATAGCAGTCCCACAAGATATCGCTTCCTCCAATCTGCTCTCTCCCATACCTTCTCCCATACCCCCATCGACTTTTCCATTAGAGGAAGATGAATCTTTGTGTCCCAATGCCTGCACATCTTATCTCCCAATTATAGGCAAAAGAGTATTAATAATAGTATTTATATATATATTTGAAACATTTAATGTTACGACCTTGAATTTCAGATCCATTTTCTTCCTCCCTTGTCACCCATTCCTTCTTGGGATATAAGTAATTCAGTATATGTTGTACATGTCTAGCTATGCAAAACATTATCATAGTAGCTATATTGTGCAAGGCTGCTTATAATTCCCTCCCACTCATCCCACCCCCCACCTGGTCCATTCCCTACATGATCCTGTCCCTCTTCTATAGTGGGTACTTCCAACCTCCCCTCACCCCAAGGATGCCCTCCCATCCATCATCCCTCCTCTCATCCCCCTTCCCCCTATCCTGCTGCAGGTTGAGATATCCCATTTAGTATGTATGTCATTTTCTCCCTGAACCAAATTCAATGTGAATGTTGTTTTGCCTTTTTAGCCTTCCTTATTCTCCCCCTCCTTTGCAACCACTTCCCCTACATGAGATAGTTTACCCTACCATGTCTCTCCCCATCTCCTCTTGCCACTTTCCTCTCTCACCTCATAATTTCATCCCTTGAGTATTCTCCCTTCCCAACAAATTCAACCTATGCCCTCTATCCATATATAACTGTAACCATATACACACACATTCACATATGTGTTCATATGACCACACCCCCTTCTTCCATTATTTTCATAGTGAGAAAGATATCATCAGTCACAGTTATTGCTTTTCCATATAGGAATGTAAATAGTTCAACTTTGATAAGTTCCTTTTGATTTCTTTTCCCTGATTACCTTCTCAGGCATCTCTTGCTTCTTGCGTCTGGATGTCAAATTTTCTATTCAATTCTGGTTTTTTCCTCAAGAATGCTTGAAAGTCCTCTATTCCACTGAATGACCATATTTTCCCTGAAACAAAATACTCAGTTTTGCTGGGTAGGTGACCCTTGGGTTCATTCCCAGTTCTTTTGCCCTCTGGAATATCATATTCCATGCCCTTCGATCCCTCAGTGTAGAAGCTGCCAGGTCCTGGGCTATTCTGATTGTGTTTCCACAATATTGAAATTGTTTCTTCCTGGCTGCTTGTAGTATTTTCTCCTTGATCTGGGGATTCTGGAACCTGGCTATAATATTCCTGGGAGTTTTCTTTTGGGATCTTTTTCAGGAGGTGATCGGTGGATTCTTTCAACCTCTATTTTGCCCTCTGGATCTAAAACATCAGGGCAGTTTTCCTTGAGAATTTCTTGAAGGGTGATTTCTAGGTTCTTTCCTTGATCATGGCTTTCAGGTAGTCCAATAATTTTTAAATTGTCTCTCCTGGATCTATTCTCCAGGTCAGTGGTTTTCCCATGAGATATTTCACATTGCCTTCTAATCTTTCGTTTGTTTGGATCTGCTTAACAGCATCTTGATTTCTCATAAAGTCACTAGCTTCCATTTGCTCCAGTCTAACTCTGAAGGAATGAATCTCCTCAGTGAACTTTTGAGATTCTTTTTCCATCTGGCAAATTCGACTTTTTAAGGCATTCTTCTCCTCAATGCCCTTTTGGGCCTCCTTTGCCATTTGAGCTAGTCTATTTTTTAAGGTGTTGTTTTCCTCAGTCAGGCTGTTGACCCTCATTTCATACTTTTCCTGCATCCTTCTCATTTCTCTTTCTAATTTTCCTCCACTTCTCTTATTTGATTTTTAAAGTCCTTCTTAAGGTCCTCTATGGCCTGCAACCCGCTCATGTTTTCCCCTGGGGCTTTTGGAGCAGGACTTCTGACCTCACAGTCCTTTTCCCGCTCTATGCCCCCAAAATAGGAGTCTAGGGTTGCATTTTTCTGTTTCCTTTGCCTTGGCATGTTGCCACTTAATTGCTTGACTTTTGGGCTTGTTGCCACACTATGGCTTTAAGGCCAGATAGAGGAATTTTCGTCCCGAGCGTGTGGGGGGCAACTTCCGTTTCTGGCAAGCTGTAAACCCACCCACAACTTCCACCCTAGATCACAATCCAGATCCAGGGAGGTTAAAGCAAGAGCGATTACCCCCAAGACTGATCGCTGGATCTCCCCACGATTTGTAGGCTGGGAGCCGGAAATGCCTCTGAAAACTACACAGTGGCGTGTCTCCTCAGCAGCTTCTAGCCCCCAGGGGAGGGAGCTGACGCATTCCCCAAATACAGGTCCCAAAGTCCATAGGACACTAACCTCTTACTTTGTCCTAGGCAAGTCTATGTTGATAATTCTGGCATCTCCACAGTTCCTGGTGTTCTGGGGTTCCTCCAGCAGGCTGCTGGCCCTGCCGCCCTGGGGCTAAAACCTCGGCTCACGTGGACCTGGGCTCGGCTCGGCTCCTGCGCTCTGGCTCTGCGCGCTGCCGGCTCCCAGACCACTGCGCTGGTCCTTCCTGCAGGGTGCTGGGCTGTCCTCAGCGGGAGGTTAGCTTCTCTGTGTCGTTCTGTGGGTGCTGGGGCTCCAGAAGATTTTCAGAGTCCTTTTTTACATAGTTTGTGGAGAATCTGGGGGCAGAGAGGCTTGGACGAGCTGTTTCTACTCCGCCATCTTGGCTCCGCCAGCAGGGAATATTTTCAATCCCTTAGACTTATTAAGGGGCAGGGAAGATCTTCAAATTTCCATTACCATTACATCTGTATATAACTTGTTTGTATATAGTTATTTGCTTGTTCTCTCCCCTATTTGATTGTAGGCTCCTTGATGGTAGGGGGTGAATTTTGCCCTTTTTTTTTGTATCCTTAGCCCATGAACCAGTGCCTGGCACGTGATTAGCACTTAATAAGTATTTATTGACTGACTGATGACTGTACATCACTTTGGATGACCATTTCCTTACTTTTCCTTTTCCACTCCCTCATGATATGACTGATGGATCAGATATTTGTCATTGTTACCTTCATTCCCTGTTTAGGAACCTTCTAAGCTACTCTATTATTAAGGAAAAGCAAACTTTTCATCTCTGTCCCCCCTCAGTTGGCCCTACCATACTTATCTAATATCATCTGTTACCACGTTCCCAGTACAAACTATTTCAGCCAGGCTAGGCTCAAGTATCACAGAATCACAAAATTGGAAGGGACATCAAACATCGTTTTGTCCAACTAATGCCTAAACAAAAATCTTGTCTACAACATAACCAAGAAACAGTCATATTCTTATTCTCTTTGTATGTCTGCTCTCCTTCATGCTGTTCTTTCTGCTTAGAATTCCATTTTCTCTCTTGTTACCCACCACTCTCTGTGTTCTTCAAGGTTCATGTCAAAAATCTCTCTTCCAAACAGTTTTCCCTCTGTACCACTCAATGCTGATTTTTCCCTTTATTTAATATGTAACACTTAAATACCCTCCTCTTGTCTTGAAATTTTTTCTTTACCTATTGTCTGACTTGTCATTATGTTGTCTTCCCATCTCAGCTTTAGCAATTTCTTGTATCAAAGGAAGATAAATTTAAGGCTAGGAAAAAAGTTAGAGATCATCCAGAACACTCTTCCCTGTCTCCTTATTTTAATGATGAGGAAAATGAAACCCAGAGAGATCATGTGACTTGCCCAAGATCTCACAGGTAAAGAATATTGCCTTTCCCCCACCCCTTTCCTAGCCCATATAATAGGACATAGTACAGAGATATGGACATAGTATCTAGATAAGATGGAATGTTTTATAGTACACTCTGAATGAACAAACCTGAATTTCATTCTGTCATTTAACTGATTATATGACCTCTAGCAAATTACCTGAGGAATTGCTGTTCCTCAAACCCCCTCATCCATAAGATAGTAATAATAATAACTGACTGCCTATCTTCTGTGTTATTATTATAAAAGTTGAAAAACTTTATCTGAATGTGAATTATTATGTAAATACTGGTTATTATTATAATTTTGGACATATAGTTAGGAGGGTCCTTGGAACAGTATTTTCCATCTGCAGTTCTGCTTGGTTGGAACTCTAAGGAATGAGATGCCCTTGCAAGGGTAAGTTGATCACCTGAAATCTCATCACCATGCCATTCACTCAGCTTTGTATATACCACACCTTTCCAACTCCATCAGCCTCTTCTCCCCTCTGATTGGAGGGATAGACGGTGGAGTACTAAATTCCTTTAGAAGATTTCCTTTATAGAAGGGAGTGATCTGGACTTTCCAGCTTACTTTCACTTTCCATCTGCAACTCTATTTGGTTTGAACTCCATTGAACATTATGCTCCCCTGCCAGGTACCTTCTCTTCTCCATTTCCCCACTCCTTCCCTACTTCCAGCTTTCTTTTGTGTATTATCTTCCCCATTAGACATTGAAGGCAATGATATCCCTTTTTGTTTGTATTCTAGCACTTAGCACAATGCCTAGCACATAATGATAAAAATGATTTAATAAATGTTGGCTGAGTTAAATTGATTTCTTAACATGCTTAGCTTAAAATGTATTGGATTTCTGTAGTGTACATGGTTTCATGAAAAATAAAGATATGAGTAGAACATGGCAGCCTGGTGCTTGACTTTAGGTCTTTCTGGATGGGTCTCTCCTATAACAATGTCATACAGGTTGGACTGTTCAGTCATTTGTTGCAGGTGTCCATCCACCCATTAACATTACCTCTTCTATTTTTCCACTGCATTATTTTCCTGGTCCTAGACTAAGGTAGCATATAGGACATTGTCAAAGGTAAATAAATCCAAGACCACTGTTCCATCTGTAAATCAGTAAAAAGATGAACCCATTTCAAATAGGGACAGGAACTAGACCCTAATCCCACTAACAAAGGGGTAAGGAAACCCCCTTTTGCCAGTGCAGGTTGGCACATGCTTTGCAACTTATAGTCTTAGAAAGTTTCCAAGAATACTGAGAGGTTATGTGACTGTCCCAGGGTATACAAGATATGGGTCTGAAGGCAGGTATTCCTGGCTCCCTTATTCTATGTTGCCTTTCTGTGTTCATAATTAATGGCATAGATCCAGTTTGCTTGCTGCAGAATCATAAATACACTTACAAATATTCAGGGAATACCAAAACATGTAACTGCAACAAAACATACACATGTCACAAATTCTTTTCTATGGAAAACTGAAACAGATCTCGTTCAAATTCCCCTTTTGGTTACTGAGTGAGCAGAGGCAGGGAAATTGATGAGGAGGCAAATTTTACTCGAAAGAAGTATTGGAAAATAGAACCTATTTGAAGATATAAGAAGTTAACTGAGGAATGAGTCTGAATTTACGTAAACTTTTAAAGGTTCCAGATTCACAGATTTCAGGTATGTGTTCAGAAGAGAGTTTGATTAAAACCAGATTCTCTTCATCTATCCCAATCCTTCTGGCCCCCTTGTGAATTTAACTATAGTGGAGAGCAAATTTTAAGCGACTGTGAAAATTTTTGTGTTTTCAAAGAGATATGTGACTAGGGTGGTATGGGAACTGGTACTCACCTTTTGTCTTCTGGCCAGCCTGAAAATTAATGCTTTTGCTTTTCAGTGACTTAAAATAGAATACTGGTAATGAGGCATATACCTTCCTTTATGAAAAAAAAAAAAGGCTAATTGAACTAATTATAAACATTTGCACTAGCCTTTCCTCTGAGATGAGAAGAAATTAGGCTGTTCTTAAAAGAAACCAAATCAGGGGAACTAAGAATTGTAATAATATTAAAAACACAATCACCCAATTTGAACTCAAAAGGCAGCCCTTATCTTGGTTATCCTTTACCTTTGCAATTGCTAGGATAGAATGAGTGTGAAAAGAACTGGTGTAAATTCTTTGAGTCAATAAAATTCTTCCAGACTGATCATTTTGCTAAATTGCCTATGAGACCAAATGAATGTAATTAACTTTGCCTAATGAAACCTCAGCAGACCTATTAGTAGATGAGCTGTGGCCCCTAGCTGCTACTGCTTCCAAATTACCTTGTATTCCTTTTATCACTCCTTTACTCAAAAAAGTTTCTTTGGCTTCCATTACTTCTAGGGTAGAATGCAAACTCTTCTGTTTAGCACGCTAGCTTCACTGTTGGCCCCAAACTTTCTAGATTAATAATAGTTGAGTCTCTTTTCATGAGTTCTGTGGTCAAATCAAAGTGCTATTTTTCCAACACATCACATGTTTTCTTTCATCTCTGTGCCTTTGTGTAGTCTGTGTCCCAGGTCTAGAAGTCATTTCCTCCTTGCCTCTGTCTCTCAGAGTCACTAGTTTCCTTCAAAGTTCAATTCAACCTTCTATATGAGGAATTTTCCAGTCCTAAAAAAAAAAATCTAAAAAGAGAGCTCATATTGACATCTGTGAAAATTTTCCCAATGATCCTTTGCTGTTTAGGCATTTTCAATTATGTCCAATTCTTTGTGACCCCTTTTGGGATTTTTGTGGCAAAGATACTGGAATGGTTTGCCATTTCCTTCTTTAGCTCATTTGACAGATGAGAAAACTGAGGCAAATAGAGTTAAGTGTCTGAGGTGGCATTTGAACTCAGGTCTTTCTAACTCCAGTCCTGGTATGCTATCTATTGTGCCACCTTACTGCCCTGTCCTGTAATCTTTATAAACTTTTTATTTTTAATTTAAATATTTTGAGAATGGGATCTGTTCCCTCTGACAAGCAGAGAAGAAAGAGTACCTAGTGTAATAAAGAGCTTAGAATTCATGCTATAAGAGAATAATTTGGCAGAATTGGAGATATTAACTTAGACAAAGGTAAAGGTAAGGAAGAGCCATTACACGGAAGATAAGTGAGTTCCCCCCACCCTTTTTTTTTTTTAGCTTGGATATCAGAGGCCAGGGTGAGGAGCAGAGTAGAGTTGAGAAACAGAAAAATGCAGACTTTATAGAAAGAAAAACTTTCTAAAAATAAGAGATCTCTAAGAGAAGAATAGGCTGCCTTGGAAGATAGAGGATGACCACTGGTCAGATATAGAATTAATATTACAGATTTAGAGTTGGAAGAAACCTTAGAGGCCATGAAATCTAACTTCCTCCCCCCCCCCCATTTTCTAGATGAGGAAAGGGATGTACATAAATCTTAAATGACGTGTCCAGAGTCATACAATTATACACGTGGCGGGGGGTGGGGGGGAAAAAGGAGAGGTATTCAATCTAGGACCTTATGACACAAGGGCATTGATATGACTACTACACCATGCTGTCTGTTATAGAGGAATTGGATCAGATGCTCACTGAGGTCCATTCTGATTCTAAATTGCCACAATTCTTTGTCCCCCTCACTTAGTGATATGATAAGAAGGAAGAAAATGTGACCAAACTTCAAACGAGAAAAATTTATTTGTTCCCACTCTAAAATTGCCTTTTGTATTGCCTTTTGTAGTGCTTGTCACATAGAACATACTTAATAAATGTTTATTTATTAATTGATTTAAGATACAGGAAGTAATTTTTAGACAGTACATGGAATATTCATAATCCATATAGTCTAGACCAGGGCTGGGGAACCTGTGGCCTCAAGATCACATGTAGCCTTATAGGTCCTTAAGTGTGGCCCTTTGACTGAATCCAAACTTCACAGAGCAAATCCTCTTAATTAAAGGATTTGTTCTGTAAAACTTAGACTCCATCAAAAGCTGCATTCAAAACCCTATAAGGGCACATGTGCCTTCAAGGCTGCAGGCTCCACATCCCTGGTCTAGATCATTGACCCCAAATTCTGGTAATCAGATTTCCTCAAGCTATGGTCTTCCATACAGTACATATTGATATTTATTTATTTCATTGTATAAAAAATATAAATTTCATATAGAGAATTTCAGATTTGACAGACAGGGACCACTTAGTCCTATTCATATCTGGAGAACAAAAATCTGGAGAACATATCTGACAAATGTTCATCTATCGTTTACATAATGATTTCAAGTGAATCAGGAAACCCACTATCTCCTATTCTCCTTTTGGATAGCTATAATTATTCTGGAGTTTTTTTTTCCCTTGCTTATAGTTTAAATTACTCTTTACCATTTACTTCCTTTGTTCCTGGTTCTGCCCTTTAAGGTTAAGCAGAACAAACTGAATTCCTCTTCCATGCAAGAGGCCTGCAAAGACTTGAATAGAGCCATCATATCCCCTTTCTACCCCTATTCTTTTCTTCTTCAGGCTAAACAATGCAGTTTACTTCAATCTTTCATTTGTTCCTTGAACCTCTCCCTGTGGACTCTATTTTTATAATGTAAAAGTGAGACATTTTTGGAGATTTGTATCATTTTCTTTTCTTTTTACCAAGTTTTTACCCAACCCCGCTCTGCCCCCTCACCCCCCCAGCTGAGCCTAAAAAAGGAAATGATAGATTTTTCTCAGGATATTCCTCTGCAGGTTGAAAAGAAGAAATATCAGATAATGCCTGAGAACTCTCTGACTTAGAAAATCCCTGGCCCAATTAGGCTGACCTTAGATATTTGTGTAGAAAAAATGCCAGGCAGGCCTAATTTGAAATTGAAGGTTTGGGGTGAGGAAGAAGAAAACTGTCTTTGGTTATTCTCCTAAATTAATATCTTTATTTGCTTCTTGATTTGGGAGGCAGTATGGTATGGTGGGTAGGGAGCCAACCATAAGGTCAGAAAGATTTGGATTTAAGTTCACACATACAGGCCATGTGGCCCTGGACAAGTCATTTAATATTTCCACCCTCCAGTCAACTTTACTTTTAAATTGTTTTTTTTTTCAAAGAATGAAATATGTTTATTTGTAACTATATAATTTTCCTAAATATTTCAACCTGCCTTATCAGGAGTCATTTGGAGAAAGTAATTTCTAACACTTTTTTAATTTAAGATTTTTTCTTTTTCTTTTTTCAAAAATATTTTTCAAAAAATGAAATGTTTATTTGTAATCGTACACTTTTTTCTAAATTCCAGTCAACTTTCTAAGACTATAAGTCATAGAACAGACTCCCATCTGCATTGATAGAGGGAGTTTCCTCACAGAGAGTTCTCTTACCAATGAAATCACAAATCTAACAAAAAAAAAAAATGCCATCATACCCTTCCCCCATACCACTTTAATCCACTTTCTCTCTCCCTTGTCTCTGTCCACTGCTTCAGTGTGTGTCTTTGTCGTTTTCTCTTATGTATATACTTGGCCACATTGAGCAATGTGTATATACAAGCTATCCCTAGGAACCATGGCTCTGGACATGGGAAATCACATTATATAACACTTAAGTTTTTTTGTATGCTTGGGTGGTTCCTTAGTCCTGGTGTCATTCCAAATCATAAAATTAGGCCTGATTATGTTACAGTAAATTCTAATTAATAGTAAATATCTATTCTAGGAACCTAATCAATTAACAAGCATTTATGTAACAGCTGTCTGCCAGGTATAATGCTAGGCGTTGGGTATACAAAAACAGAAATAAAATCATTTGTGACTTCAACTTCTTTGCAAAATATTGAGTGGTATGTGGAAGGTAGGGGGAAAGTACACATGTAAGTATATATGTGTATCTCACTGGGATTGTGATTTTATTTGAGTAGGGAGCTCTTGGAGAAGGATTTCCTTTTTTCCTTTACAATCACAGATTGTGGCAGTTTCTGTGCAATTTAGAAACTTACAGATCAGCCCCTTAAGTCACTTGCCCAGGGTGCTAAAATCTGTATGTGGCAGTCAGAACTTGAACTCAAGTCTTTTTGACTTGAAGCTAGTGTCTTGTCTACTATGCAATGATATCTTGTATAGATAGAGAGAGAGAGACAGAGACACAGAGAGAGAGAGAGAGAGACAGAGAGAGACAGAGAGACAGAGATATATTGATATAGATAGATATGGATATATACATAAATATGTATTATGAATGTATGCATATACACATACATATATACACATACACACATATATGTAATAAATACAAGGAAATTTTAGAGAGGCACTATCAGATATGGGGATCAAGAAAGGAGGTAAAAAGTAATATTTAACCTGAGCTTTAAAGAAAACTAGGGATTGCAAGAGGCAGAGTTAAGGAGGGAGTGCATTCCATTCATGGGGTCAGCCTGTGTAAAAGTACAGAGACGGGACACAGAATGCCATCTGTTTGTCTATAAGCTTTATTAAACACCTACTATGTGCCAGTCAGAGTACTAAGCACTTTTCAAATATTTTCTCATTTCACCCCCACATTATGTCTGGGAGGTTGTTGCTATTACTATCCTCATTGTTCAGAAGGAAGCAGAGGCAGACAAATGGTTAATGACTTGTTCACTGTCAAACAGCTAGTAAGTATCTGAGACTGGATTTTAATTTAGGTCTTCCTGATTCCAGGCCCAGCTCTGTTCTCTGTGCTGCCTAACAGCAGTACTAGGTGTGAGGAGCAGCAAGAAAGCAAATTGACTGGATCAATAAGTGTGTGAAGGGGAATATGTGTCATGAGGTTGAAAGGTAGGGTGGCAGGCTTAGATTATTCATACAGACATTGAAAACTTTGCCAGGTTGGTACATTTTTTCCTTCCTTTCAAAGTGCCATATTCTTATACTATTTATCTCCCATTTATTGGGATGTAGGGGACTGTTAATGACAAAGTTTCTCTCCATCATTGTTGTTTGTTTTTGTTGAGTCATTTTCAGTCATGTCTGACTATTCACGAGCCCATTTGGGGTTTTCTTGGCAAAGACAATGGAGTGGTTTTCCATTTCCTTCTCCAGCTTATTTTCCAGATGAGGAACTCAGGCAAACAGGGTAAAGTGACTTATTTAGGGTCATACAGCTAGTAAGTGTATGGGGTCAGATTTGAACTCACAAAGAAGAGTCTTCCTGAATTCAGTCCCAGCACTCTATCCTCTTAGGCCACCTAGATCCATATCATTCTCAGCCAAGCTCCATTACTATGTGGAACAATAGAAACTATCTCTTAAGCTTTTTAACTATTTCATAAGCTTTTCCTTGTCCTGCAAACAGCTTAGCACCTCTGCCATAATAAAATCCTCAAGGAATTCCAATAAGCTAAGGCATGAGCTCCACTTCCTGAAAACATATGACTGTTCTCAATCAAACACAGGCAAGGTTTTGTGACTTGTAGTTCTATTGAATGGTCTCAAATACTTGTCTAAAAGTCTTTTCCCAATGAGATTAGAACAGCCTGATGTAGAATTTTTGAGTTACTCTCTGTACCCCCTTTCCATAATGGGGTTATGCTAACCATGTTCTGGTCTTGGGGAATCTCTCCTGAAACTAAACAAAGTTGTGAAAATATCAGCCAGCCCCTCTCCAGTTTCTACTCTAACTTCCTTTATCAGTCTTGGATGTCTAATGTTTGGCTTGGTGCCTTGTCAACTATAACATCCTCTAACTCTTTTCCCACTGCAGGTCTAAGTCTTTTTTGCACAGTTTCTAAGTCTCCCTTTGATAGCCAGAGAAACTCAATCTACCTCTGGCAGACCCCTCCCCACCCCCAACCTTTTGCATCTGGATGTAAACGAAGACTTATTGTTCTGCATTGCTCCCATTTCCTTGTGTTTCATTTTAAAAATTTTAAATTAGGCTTTTTCATGATAACCAGTCTCTGTTATCATTTTGTAGCTATCACATATGAGAAAAACCTGATAAACGTGCAAGTTGCAACAACAAAAAAATGCCTCCTTTCATCACATTAATTCCTAGATGATTTATCTAATTAGAAGAGATTTATTGTACTTGGGAACATAAGCTGGGTCCTACAGCACAGGGAGGCTTGAATTCCTTGAGATTTTCACGGCTCCATTTCAAGATACCCTTTTCTTAAGGACGGTTTTACAAATGTCCTATGATCCATCCAAGATAGACCATAGGAACAGGGAGTAGGAACACCTACTATATGTCAAATACTGTGTTAGGTACTGTGGGTACAAATATGAAAATGAAATAATCCCGACTAGCAAGTGCCTTATATTCTCATGGAAGAGACAACAATTACAGATAATTTATATATGCAGCATAAATGTAAAATTAATAGATATAAAATATAAAGTCATTCTAGGAGGGAGACTAACATTTGGAATCAGGAAAGCCTTCATGTAGAAGACAGTGTCTGAACTGTGTCTGAACTCTATGAAGCAAAGGTAAAGAGGGAATGAATTATGAACTTCCTATTTACCTGGAGAGTCTTGTATGAACTGATGCTGAATGAGAACAGCAGAACCCGGAGAAATTTGTACACAATTACAGACACAATGTATGTGTGATGACCAACTTTGATAGACTGGACTCTTCTCAGCAATGCAAGGTTATAAAACAACTCCAAAAGACTCATGATGGAAGGAAATGTCTACATTCAGAGAAAGAACAAGAAAGAACACAATTTGAATGCAGATTAAAGCAAAGTACCTGCTCTCTGTCTTTTTCTTGTTTGGTTTTGTTTCCTCTTTCCCATCATTCATTCCATCTGATACAGTCCTTCCTTATAACCTGACTAATGTCTAATGTATAAGTATTTGCAGATCCTATACTTGATTGTATGTCACCATGGCGGGGGGGGGGGGGTGGGGGAGGGAAGGGGAGAAAATTTGAAACTCAAGGAATTGTGGAATTGAATCTTGTAAACTAAAAGTAAATAAACAAATTAATAAAGACCAAAAATTAAAAAAAAAAGAGGGAAGGAATTCTAGGCATGAGGGCCTGCAAGTTCAAACTTCATAGACTTAGTTGGAAAGCCAAGGTAACAAGGCACCAACATTAATTAAATGCTTGCTATGTGCTAGTCTCTGTGCTTAGCACTGGGGATATACATCCAAGAAAAAGAGAAAAAATGGTCCCTTTCCTGAAGGATTGTCTAATTAGGGAAGACTCTTGTACTGGAAAGCAACTGAACAAAAAGAAGCTAAAGGAAGTGGGGTGGGAAGGGCTTGCTAGCAAAGTCTTGAAAGGCAGAAGCAACTCCTGAAGGGGAATGAAGAAGGGTCGCAGACCTGAGCCTCTTATCAAATGGAGTCCCTGCAAAGAAATCAGTAATGGGAGAAAGGAGTTGGCATGGCAGAGGGATGTTTCTGGGTGAGAAGGTACCAGGGACTGAGGGAGTGATGGCATGATAGCAAAGTAAAAACCAAAGCCAGGAGGCACCTGAGGGGCCATAGTCCAACTCCTTTGTTTTACATATGAGGAAATGGAGGCCAGGAAGGTTATGTAGCTAGTTAGCAAGGGACAGAGACAAGATCTGAAAATAGGTACTCTGACTTCAGAGTCAGGGATCTATACTACCACGATTGTTATATTTAGTGGGATATATGTATACATATATATACTGTGTTTATGTAACATTTGTGCATATGCACATATACTTATGTGTATATACACACATATCTGTGTACATACTATGTGTCTATACATCCATTTTTATGTGTATTTATATAAATATGTATGCATGCATACATATGTATTATTAAATTGTGTGCACATACATATATGCACATGTATCCTAATTTACATAATTGCATATACATGCAAGTTGACACATAATGTGCCTATAAATTTATTGCATATAGACATGAATGTACAACTACAAATGTACACAAAATAAATTGTGCAGGTATACCTGTGCATTGTAAACATTATATACCTGTGTATAAATATGTGTACATATATACTATGTACATGAATATATATATATACATATGCTGTGTTCTATCTATATGCCACAAAGTATATTATGTATGTATACTGTGTGTATATATATATATATATAGTATTATATTGTGTGTGTATGTATATATATATATATATACATATATACATTGATGTGCTATATCTACACCCCTATACCTACCCACCCACATATATGTATGTACACATATCTATATGTGTGGGTATGTGTGTTTATGTATATATAGACACTGCATATGCGTGTATTTTATCTATCTAATCTCTCTCTCTCTCTCTCTCTCTCTGTCTATCTATGTATCTATCTACCAGGGTCATTACTTACCTTTATATAGAAAGAACATAGTTAATTTAGGTAACTTTGGCAATTACTTAGATTATTCCAACTCTATTAGTTATGGCTAGCTTTGGTGCAATTGAATAGGGATCCAATTTACTGTCAGAGTCCCTCTTCTGCTCTTTCCTACCTTTGTAGGATCTTAGGCAAGACATTCTATGGCCCTGGCCCTGAGTTTCCTAATGTGTCAGATGAGAGGATTGGTCCAGGTGATTTCTAAGCTCTTATTTCTAAACCATATGATACTAAAGTCTGTGATGCAATGTTTTTAGGAGAAAATATTCCATTTTCAAATTTGAATTTCAAAATTGAACTTCAGATCCTTTTTAAATGTACAAGGTTCTATCATCCAAAAAAGAAAGTTAATTTTGAATGTATTTTACAATGATACAACTGGGGTTTTGTTACATATAAATGTTTCCTACTTTCAGTTGTTTCCTACAAAAATAAATGCTTTAATATTCTAACTTACCCAGTCATATGATAACTCTTTTGCATTCTGCCTGCATGATGTGCAGGCACTAGGCTAGGCACTGGGAATCCAAAGATAACCAAATCTTACCAAACCCCAATCATCCTTCAAGAGCCAGCTCCCTTCTGTTGACACTCCCCTGATCAAAATCTGTAGCATTGGACTTCCCTGGGACTGTTTGCCCTTCTTGTCTCTACCTCTCATTTGTGATTCCTCATTAGCTACTTTCTATTTCTAAGCTCCTTTTTTCCTCCTGAATATTGTTATTTCCACAAATTGTATTTTTTATGGGCAGAGCCTAGATCTTGTATGTTTTCTACACCCTCTATAGGGTGAATGCCTCATACACGGCAGGATCTTAATAAATAGCCTATTGGTTAAGATTGTTTGACATTATCACTACAAATTATGGAACATTATACTATCTCATTTTTTAAAATACATAGTAAGAATTAGTGGGAGTAGCATGCTAGTGTGGAAAAAGGACTGATTTGAGGGTCAGAAGACTTGATTTCAAATTCAGTTTCTGCTATATCTTCCCTGGGTGGGTGGGTAAGTCAACTAATCTCCCTAGATGTAGGTTTCCTCAACATGTAAAATTTGGGGATTGGGCTAGAAGACCTCTTGGGTCTCTTCCCACAAAAAACCAGGATCCTATGCTCTCTAGAATCAGAAAAGGACTTAATTTTAAGAGACTGTTCTATTTCATTAGCTTCAGTTATATAGCAAGAAGCATATGAATGTTCAAAAGATGGGTCTTTTTCATGAACAAGAAATTCCCTCTTTTCTGATCTGAGCATTTCCCCTGGTAGACCCCATGTCTGAGATACCTTTCTCCACTCCACCTTCCAATATCTCTGACTTCCTTTAAGTCTCAACTAAAATCCTACCTCCTATAGGAAGTCTTTCCGAACTTCTTTTTAATTCCAGGGCTTTTCTCTGTTAGTTATTGCTTAGTTATTCTGTACATAGCTTGCTTTGTATATATTTACTTGTTTTCTCTCTCATTAGATTGAAAGCTCTCTGATTTCAAGGACTGTCTTTTGCCTTTTCTTTTTTGTACCCCTAGTGCTTGGCAGGGGGCAGGTAGGTGGCTCAGGGGATACAGTATTGGACCTGGAGTGAGGAAGATTCATTGTCCTGAGTCCAAATCTGACCTCAGACACTTACTAGCTGTGTAACCCTGGAAAGTTACTTAATACTATTTGTCTCCATTTCCTTATCTGTAAAATGAGTTGGAGAAGGAAATTCCAAATGGGGTCACAAAGAGTCAGACAGGACTGACAAGAGCTTAGTGCAATGCTTGTGCATTTGTTGTTGTTACTGTACAGTTGTTCAATTGTGTTCAACTCTATATGACCCTATGGACTTTGTCCTTGAGGTTTTCTTGGCAAAGATACTGGGGGTTTTGCCATTACCTTCTCCATTGTGTTCCCATTTTACAAATGAGGAACTGAGGCAAATATGGGTTAAATGATTTGCCCAGAGTCACACAGCTAGTAAGTGTCTGAGGTCACATTTGAACTCAGATCTTCCTGAATTCAGATACATAATAAATGTTTATAGAATCGAATTGAGTTTCCTTCAGGAAGAAAGTTAAGATCTTACAAAGTTTTCAATTGCAATTGAGTAGTACAGGGTGGGCCTAAGAAAGTTGTAGTATATTGCAAAGAATGATTTTTCCTTAAGAAATGGCATAAGAAAAAGTCCACTAAATGTATGAGTAGTATGTGTGTGTGTGTGTGTGTGTGTGTGTGTGTGTTTACAAAACGTGTTCCAAAACTCCTAGTCTTTTAATGTAGTCTAAAACTACCAAAACATAATTAAGAAGAGAGAGAGAAAGAAAGACAGAAATATAGAGATAGAAATAGAGGTAAAGATATGTGTATGTACATACATACATACATACATATGCTAAAAAGAACTAGAGAAGGACCTGTAGCCCACTAGGTAGACGTTCTATTGAGAATTATGGTAGAATTATAGGATCACCACCTTGGAAGCAGAAGGAACTTTTGAGGTAACATAGGTCACCTCTTCAGTTTACAAGTAAAGAAACTGAGGCAAAGCAGAATTTTTAAAAATGACAGGATAAGGAGGCATGAATGAGTAGTGATCTATAACAATGTAGGGAATACCTCTATGGCTGAAGCTGATAAAGTATAGATAGGGGTGGCTAGGTGGCGCAGTGAATAGACTACCGGCCCTGGAGTCAGGAGGATCTATCTTCAAATCTGGCCTTAGACATTTAACACTAACTAGCCATCTGACCTTTGGCAAGTTACTTAACCCCAATTGCCCTACCTTCCCCTCTCCAAAAAAAGCAAAAAATAAATAAAGTATTGATAAAGGGGAAAGCACTGAAGCTGCCTTAAGCCTTCAATATATACACATGTAATAGCCTAAACTTAGCCTAAAACCATTTGAAGACTTACAAATGGAAAACCCTCAAAAGTAAGGCAAGTATCATAATTTATTTTATGTTGATTAAAAGTTTCAATGAAACTTTGCTC
>WOXC01011470.1:0-32315 GCA_011680675.1 Gymnobelideus leadbeateri | reverse complement strand
GTGGATAGCGTGTGTGACTTGGAGTTCCTTGAGTTCAAATAATGCCTCAGATACTTACTATGTGATCCTGGGCAGATTACTTCAGCTCTTTGTACCTCAAATTCCCCATCTGTAAAATAAGGATAATAATAGCACCTATCCTCCAAGGCCATTGTGGGGATCAGCTGAGTTAACATATTTAAAGCACTTTGCAAACTTTAAAGCATTTATAAATGCTAGCTATTATTATTAATAAACTTCACCCTTGAAAGTCATATACATTTGGTTTCATACCCCTCTTAGGCAGATGAGGCAGTATTGTGCATGTTTCAAACATCTATCATATATTATAGCAATGCCTCTTTTATGCCTACCATGTGATAATTTGTGTTACCATTATCTGTTCATAGTTTTTTCCATCATATCAGACCATAAATTCCATGACAACATCTTAGCTAAATTTGGGTCCTCTCCTAGCATCTAGCACAATGGGCACTTGATATCATTTGCTGAATGGAAATGGAATTCACTTTGATTAGCTCTCTCCGAAACCTCAATTTGTGTCCCTGGACCACATCCTGCCCCCGACACTGGCCAAGTCCTTTTCACTGGCACCCTCTCCTCTGAGGTCACCTTTCTTCTATGCCGAGTAAACCCACTTACATAGATGTTCTCTCTGTCATCCTTGTTTATTATTTGATTGTTTGGTGGAAAAGCAAGTAGGAAGAGATGGTTAGCTCACATGCTGCAATCAAGCACTTTATAAATGTGAGCTATTATTGGGATTATCAAGATTCAGATGCCCTAATGGATTTCAATCAAATACCTGCCAATCCTGCGTGGCTCCTGTCCGTGTCCTCCTATAGGATTGTCACAAGAGGGCCCCCCAAAGTGTTGGAGGTTGTCCTCTCTTCTTTCATTTCGAGTCTCCCGGTAGAGTCGCTGGCATGTCAATCTCACCCTCCCCATATGACCAGTTCACCTTTTGCACACCGCCATTTCCTTGATGCTACTCTTTCCTCCCATTCTTCATCAAGGTCCCTCACTGGTCATATATGTCAGCCTCACGCCTTTCATATACCTCTCTATTGGCCTGGGTGATAAACAGATTATGAGACTGTTGCTTTTCATGCTTTGAGACCACATAAACAATGGCCAAAATCATGACCTGTGATTGTATTCTCTTTCTGTTTTCAGTGCACTTCAAACTCAATCTATCATATGATTTAATTAGTTGACCCTCCTAGAGGAAGGGACCTAATTTTATACTTGGCATGTGATACTTGTAGCAATTGCCAGGAATTTTACATCTTAGAATGTCATTGCATTACAATAAAGACCTTTATATTTGAAACTGATTGGAAATAAATTAGAGAATTGATCAACAAGTCAAGTCACAAGCATTTATTAAACTCTTACTGTGTATAGAGCACTATGCTAAACACTAAAGATGCAAATAGAAGCAAAAAGTGACAATCCCTTCCCTCTAGAAGCTTATATTATCATGAGGTGGGGACAATACACATAAGAGGGAACTGAAAGCTCTGAGTGGAGCAGGGAGATAGATAAGTGATTAATAGCTCACTAATTCTCCAACCTTAGTTGAATTGTAAAGCCAGGTTTCTTGTTCACTCAAATTAATCTTTAATAGTGAAGTAATACCAAGCATTATAGCAAAGAAAAAACTTTAGGTGGTTTAGGGTAAGATAATTTTTGTTCAAGGGATTCATGTGAAGGTGAGCGCCTTTAAATTGTTCTTACTTTCTTCAGATCATTTCCTCCCTCATTTCTTTGTTGCCTCTTTTTCTGGTCCCCCCAGACCACACCCACTTTTCCTAGCAGTATAGTAAGTTTATAAGTAGCAAGCATAAAGGGGACAAAGAAGGAAATAAGATTGTGAAGGTGAACTTGGGAGTTAAGGACAAAGCATCTAAAAGAGCAAAGGAGCAAAATTTACAATTTCATCATATATTAACCAAAATTCACATCTTGGTAATATGTGTTGGATCCAGGGAAACCATCTAGTCTCTGCTGTCAGGGTTCTGGTAGGTAAATTCTAGGCAAATTCCAGACCTCCACAGTTGTAGAACTGCATAGTATCAAAAAGGTTCTGATAACTCTAAAGTTTTACTGATAGCTTTGAGATGATTTGGAGTGTTAATGAACTCACACCAAGGTGCCACATATAAGAGTTAGCCTATGCCCTCTGCCAAAATACTCTATAAAAATGGTACTTCAACCCCCTGCCCTCCAAATTCTCCATCAGGTCCATTCTACCTAGTGCTCTGAACTCTGATCCATGGTTATTTGAATGATATTCTCTGCTTCTCCCTCTTCCTATTCTTTTCCCACCCTATCTGCCTTCCTTCATCATCCTATTTCCTCCTTCCTACACAGTCTTCTGCCTTCATATCCCTTCTGCTGCTTGTCTCTTTTGCTGTTTGCCTATACACCCTCTGTGGCTAATTAAAGTGTGATTGCAATCCTGTTTCCCACCGTTAATCATGGTGTTTCTGGTGAATACCCAAGGAACTGGGTAGGCTTGCTCCCATTTCATAATTTCATAAATTTATTACCAATTCTTTTTTTTTGCATTTTTGGAGGGCAATTGGGGTTAGTTATGTGACTTGCCCAAAGTCACATGGCTAGTTAAGTGTGTCAAGTGTCTGAGGCTGGATTTGAACTCAGGTCCTCCTGACTCCAGGGCTGGTGCTCTATTCACTGTGCCACCTAGCCACCCCTATTAATTCACTTTTTAACTTATATATCCTCTAAAATCAGTAAGTCTTCACAGCAGGTCCCTATCATTGCAGATATAGTGGGATTCCTTCCATTTCTGCATATCTCAGTAAAAACACTAGGTGGAGCTACAAGGAAAGGTTTGCAGATGGGTAGAAAATAGTAATTAAAGAAAGAGGAAATCCCTCTTCCCCTCACCTTTGGAAAAATGATCTTATTTATCCATTTCTACCTCCTCCCTTGGATGGCTCATAGGATGTCACCTTTCTCCTGGTTCATGCCTTGACTCTATAGCTTCAAAACAGCAGGGAGACTTTGAATTGCCTAAGAAAGGATGCTGGGGTTGTGTACAGTGAACTTTGACTTAGGCTTCTGGCCATTTCCACCAATTTGTTTACACATCACCAAAAAGCATATAGAAAGTGGTCCCTAATCATAGGAATTATGTCTTCCTCTATTTAGGAGTTCATGAGAATTGATAAGAAAATCAAAAACATATGACTCCTTTATAATCACAGCTCAGAACCCCCAGACTAGGATAAAGAAACTCTGGCCTTTATGGATTGAAGTTCAAACCTCAGACTCTTAATTCTGTTCTGTTCATTCACTGATTCTCACCATTGTACTTGCTCTGTATGTAGTTAATAAGAGCCATGAATCACAAAACAGTTGTAATTAGTAATAGTTGTAAAAGAAATCAAATTAGCAATTAAAGACAGCTTAAAGAAATGGAAAACCTTGAAAGTAAATCTCTGCCATCTTCAGGCAGGAGTTGGGGAGACAGAGAAATTCAAGCTTCATTGGATTTTTAGGACAACTATTCAGTAAGCTTCACTCTATTTCAGACAGACCCATTGGAGATTTTTTAATAAGCACAGTTCTGTGCCACTAATGTCAAGCCTACCACATCTAGACTGTAACTTCTGAATTTGAATTTCAAGTTTGAATTTCACTCTCCCATGACCATCCCGATGCTACTGCCCCAATACTTGTTCTCCAAATCTGCTACAGTAAGCCTCTCTTTCTCAAGTTTTCCTGCTCCCTCCACTTCAGACAAGAGGAATTTATTCCATGCTTTTGGACTAAAATTCTCAAACATCCATGCAAGTAATGTTCAGGAATCCATTACTCTCCACCAACTAAGAGATAAACAGGTAAACCTCAAAGCCTGGTTATATCAGGAAGGTCTTCATTCATTTTTTTTCCTTTTTTAAATTAAAAATGTTTAATTAACAAATATTTATTTCTTTTCATCTCCCCCTCCCACCTCCACCACTGAAAAAGAAATATGCATAATCCAATAAAACAAATTTTCATCTTGGCCACATACAAAAATTGGTATTTCATCCTATATTTTTAATCCATCACCTTTCTGTCAGGAAATGAGTAACACACATCATCATTGTTCCTCTAGAACTATTTATTCAGCAGGTATTTATAAATATTCTACTGTGGGCTAAGTGGAGGCACAAAGACAAAAATGAAACATCCCTACCATCATGGGGCTTATATTCCATTGGTGTATACAGCACATAAATAAGTTAGAAAAATATATACAAACTAAATACAGGGAAGTTTCAATGGACTGATATTTGAGTTGAGCTTTGAAGGAACCTAAAAATTCTAAGAAGCCAAGATGTGGAAATAGAGCATTACTTGGCTCCCCAAAAGTTGACATAAGGGCAGAAACTCTATCATCAATGTTTAAACTGTAAGCTTACTGGAGCCAGGAAGACTTATATGGTTAGAATAAAGCCCTGAATGGTGCAAAATTGTAAGGGCGGATTATTAAATCACTTCTTAAATCAGAAGAATGTAGGTGAGTCCAAGTGGAATCCTTTCAAGAGAACATTCTATTTTTGGATGACCCTGCTCCCATTTGAATCCCTTGACATTCAGTGAATAAATTGCCTTGGGCTTGGTAATGGTCATGACTCAAAAGAGAGAATCAAAAATGGGGACTGATTAGGAAGGCCCTGGCAGGGCTTCCAAGAAACAGTGTTTGGAATAAGAAGGAAGTTCACTAACAGCTCCCTACCACTAGAACAGGGCTTCATCAACTTTTTTCACTCACAGCCCCTTTTCATGTTTCCGCAGTGTTCATTGGCATTGCATGGCATGACGGCGGGCACAATGCAAAGTGCTCATGCTTTGTGTTCGGGACCAGGGCTGCAGGGAAATTGCATGATGCAACATGGGCAAGCACTGCCAGAAACACCTCGGATTCATTATGTGTTTGATTTTTAATTAAATTTTGGCCGTTGCACATTCAGAAACCTTTTACTGTTGCCAAATTTTTTGCGACCCCATATGGGATCAAGACCCACAGTTTAAGAAGTGCTGATCTAGACCATCTATTTATGTAACAACCAATTACCATTCCACAAAGGCAGCTACCCTCATTCATTCTTCTTTGCAAGGAAACAACTGGAGCCTGGGAGTGGCAGAAAGAAAATGACAGACTGAATATACATTGCAGGGGAGAAGGGTAGGGCTGGGTTTAGTTTTGTTGTTTTGTCTGCATGTGAGTTACATACCTGTGTGTCTGTTTAACATGCAGTGCATTGCATTAGTGGTGCTGAGCTCCCTGCCATTGTTTGGAATTTTCCTTCGAGAGGCAATCTGATATAGGGGCTAGAGTGAGAGTATCTGAGCCAGGAAGATCCGGGTTTCAGTGTCGCCTCTGATCCTAATTGTGTGACCTTGGACAATTACCTCCATGTCTTATGGGATACTGAGACTCAGTAAAAGCAAGTGACTTCCCACAGTTCCACAACTAATGTCAGATGAACCTTTGGAACTCAATTCAATTCTTTGACTCCAACTCTACCAATTTAACTACTAAAGAATGATATTTCTTCCACTACCCTCTATAGATATCAGTTTCCTCATTTGTGGAGCAGCTAGGTGGTACAGTGGATAGAGCATTGGGCTTGGTATCAGGGAGACTCATCTTCCTAAATTTAAATATGGGTTCAGACACATACTAGCTGTGCCACCCTGGGCAAATCACTTAACTCTGTTTGCCTCAGTTTCCTCCTCTGTAAAATGAAGTGGAGAAGGAAATGGCAAACCACTCCAGGATCTTTGCCAAGAAAATGCCCAAATGGGGTCATGAAGAATAGGACATGACTGAAAAATGATGGAACAACACCAAAATTCCTCATTTGCAAGAGGGAGATAATAAGAATCCTACTTTATAGTATTGTTGTGAGACTCAAATGAGTAAATAAAATGCTTGCAGACCTTAAAACTCTTTATAAATATAAATTGTATATAACTCAAATATATAAATATAAAATATAGCTGTAATGTTATAAATATGAATATAAATAAATATGTTTATCCACAACTAAGTATTTGTAAATATTAAAAAACCTTTTTCTTCCAGATTTATGATTTAAACAGTGTAGGGAGCATCCTGGTGTAGAAACGTCCTCTATCTATTGCAGGTAGGCATTTCCTCTGCCCCTTATGGTCTCAGTGCCTGGTAGGGTCACTGAGGACTTACACAAAGTCACAAAGACAATAAGCATCAAAGACAAGATTCAAATTGGCTCTTCCTGATTACAAATACAAGGTCCATGGTGGTTACTATGCTAGGTAAAAATAACACCTCAACCTAAGAAGAGATGGAAAAATATACTTTCCTCCTATCTTTGAAGGCATGAGGAAGGATGATGAGTGTGGAATGGTAAATCTTTCAGGGGCAGTCAATGAGTCCGTTTGTTTTGATAAACTGAGGTAATGGGAGATATGACAGCAGGGATGAGAGCCCTGGTGCTGGAGTTGGAGGGCTTGATCAAATCCTGCCTCTGATATTTACAGCCTATCTTTTTGGCCAAGATACTGGAGTGGTTTGCCATTTCCTTCTCAAGCTCATTTTACAAATGAGAAAACTGAGGCAAATGGGGTTAAGTGACTTGCCCAGGGTCACACATCTAGGAAGTGTCTAGGGCCAGAATTGAATTTGGGTCTTCTGGACTTCAGACCTGGCCCTCTCTCCACTGTGCCACCTAGCTGCCCCCCCCCCCCCATATTTACTAACTGAATAATCACAGACAAGTCACTTAACTTCCTGGGTCTTGGTGTCTTCTGTACAATGAAGGGATTGGATGGGATTACCTCTTAAGTCCTTTCTGTGTTTATGACCATATCACCTTGAGCAAGTCACCTAATCCCCTGAGCCCACAGTTTATTCATCTGTAAAATGGGTGAAATAGATGGCCCCTGAGGATCCTTCCACTTGTAATAACTTAGTTCAGTCAGTACAGTCATGTCTTGATTGTTCATGATTTCCATTTGGGGTTTTCTTGGCAAAAATACTGGAGTGGTTTGTCATTTCCTTCTCCAGCTCTTTTTATAGATGAGGCAAGCAGGGTTAAGTGACTTGCCCAGCGTCACACAGCTAGTAAATGTCTGAGGTCAGATTTGAACTCAGATTTTCTTGTCTCCAGACCCAGCACTCTACTACTGAACCATTTAGCTTCCCCTATAAAATCTAAGAACCTATGATATTTTTACTTAGGATCTTAAAGCTACTAAATATGGGAAGTGGAATTTTAACCCAGAAATGAATATAATATAAAAGAAAAAGTCATAAATAAACCTTTTTAGGGACCAAAAAATAATAAAACAAAATGATACTTCCATGAAAAAGTTGACTTTGTAGCAAGATAACTTTTCCTCTGTCCTAAAAGGAAGGAAAGAAGGAAGGAAGGAAGGAAGGAAGGAAGGGAGGGAGGGAGGGAGGGAGGAAGGAAGAAAGGAAAACCTTTGGCATAACTTAAGGCAAAATTCTTAACCTGAGATCCATGACCTTTTTAAGAAAATATATGTCAATGACTATGTTTTATTTTCATTGGTTTCCATTGTATTTTATACATTTAAAAACATTATTCTGGGAAAGTGTCCACAGGCTTCACCAGATTGCCAGACAAATCCATCACACACACACACACACACACACACACACACACACACACACACACTAAGAATTCCTGGTTTAAGGAAAGCTAAGAAATCTCTAAAAGTCAGAATCAAATGGGACAATATAAGATATCATGGTTCATCCTGGCAGGTGAGGGGCTGCTGGTTAAAGGACCAAGAGTAAGAGAAAGTAATTGGCAAAAGAGAGAAGATGCTGTGTCCTATATCTCTAAAAGGAATAAAGGCCAGACCTGGGGCCATTCAAATTGAAACGTAAACACACGCAAACCTTCAAAGGAAAAAGAAAAGCCGAGCCGCCCAGACCGGCCAGATCCTGTGGGTCGTTCTGTCTTGTATGCTTTTCACTGTAGCCATCCATCCTACTGTAGTTACTGTTGCCAAGGGAAACTTGATCCTTCGCTTCTATATGTTGGGTTGCTTGGTTTTGTTTTTTGTTGGGGGGTTTTTCCACATCAGAGCTTGCCTGGTCGCTTTCCTTCAATACCCTCAGAACTGTAGAAGAAATTTTTTAAAAACCCACCCCGCCTGGCTCCCTATTATGACCCCAAATACCTACAAAGCTGAGGGAGTGACCCTGGCAGGTCACCGGGTGGGCCCTCTTACCATTGATGCCCTTGCGCCAGCAGTTCCTTGCCTTGTGTGCCAGGGTCAAAGCCAGGACCTCTGCTGAGTGTCCTCTGTGAAGAATTAACAAGTGTGACAATTTGTGGTCCCTCCCCTAGGGCCCCTGGTCCTGCCTGTTTCAATGCTGTAAATAGAGACATCTGGATAGGGCCCTTTCATTGGAATAATTGAAAATGAACGTGCATCAGGTTCTGGGCTGTTGTATTCATAAATCTTGGGGCTTAATTACATTAAAGGGGGGAATTGAGGGCCCAGCTCTATGGAAACTGCAGATTCTATTGGGCTCTTGGATCATGAATCTTTAAGATAAGTGTGTGGTTTTCTCTTTTTTCTTCCTCTTCTCTTTAGCGATGACTGAATGGGAATTTCCAACCCAAGTCTTCCAGCATTCATACACAGGGAAACTTTAGGAAGGATTGCTTTCTTCTTCTTCTTTTTTTATTTCTTTCCTTTTTTAAAAAACTCTCTCCTGTTTGCACACAGGTTTCATGTAAATTTTCTCTCCTTGACATTTGCAGGATCTCTACAAGCAGTTCGGCATTTTAAGAATTAAAATTAGGCCCATTACCATGAGTACTCATGAAGGACTTGACAGGTCTCTAAAATATGTTTTTGTAAGAAAAGCTGGAAGAGGATGCATCTGGTTAAACTTTAATGAGTTAGGGGAAAGAATTATGAGGATTTAATGTTAGAAATGAAGACAAACCACTCGGCATTTTCCCCTCCCCTTCAAATCCGGAGGGGAGAATAATATCCCTGAGATATTTCTCCAAAAGTTTTTTTCTTTTTTATGACACCCATCACTGAATTCTCGCTGTTACCTCTGGATTGTGTATGGGAAAAGTCATGTCTTTATTTCATCAGACTCGTTTAAAAGAAAGTCCATCAAATTGGTGGGCGCCAGAAGTTTTGTTCATGTGAGTGAACTGAGACTGTAGGATAGCTGGAGCTCTCTAAGGATGTCTTTGGACTGTTCACCTTAGCCTGAATCACAAGATCACTGGGGTCCACACTTCTAGACCAAGGATCCTCCCCAGGAATCAAGTGAGAACCTGCTGCTGAACCAGTAACTGCAATTATTTACTCTGTCACTAGGGGGAAGTAGAACCAATACAATATTGCCCAATGCCCTTCACTGCTCATTTACACTGACTTCTAGGAGAAAAAAAATCAATGGTCATAAGCAGAGCTTGGACTAGGAGCCAGTAAAATGAGAGGTTATCTGGGTACAACTTACAAGAAGGTGCAATCGATTCATCAATCAGCATGTAATTATTTAGTGCCCACTTTGTTTCAGGCATTTAATAGGTACTGGGTATCCAAGAGGAGTGAGACAGTCTCTGCCCTCAAGAAACTCACCTTCTATTGAAGAAATATGTACATATATGAGTAATTATAAAATATATACAAAGTGAATTCAAAGAAATCTTCAGGAGGCACTAGCTTCTGGGGTAGGGGAGGGCCAGGAAAAGCCTTGTATGGGAGAAGGCTTTTTAATATGTCTTTATAAAGGTACTGGCTGGCAAATTTCATTTCCCATGGCATACAAGTATTTGTTTTTTGCTAAGTCAAGTCTCATATAAGAATATATTGAAGTCCCCAGGGGACAGACTTTTTTTTAACCTTGCCTAAGGCTCCTAAATTATTTCTCCTGCCTCTCAAGCAACCTGATTGTGACTGGAAGCAAATTTGGGTAATGGTTAATCAAGGAAGATTCAATAATCCTAAAAAAGAATGAAAAAAATCTTTATGTCATATCTTGAATTGAGAAATACTAAACTATGTTGAAACTGCAGCAAAAGAAGAAAGGTTTAACCTTTTGTCTATGAAATTCAAATTAGCTAGTAAAATATTTGCATGTGAAATTTTTTCAGTATTGGGGGGGAGGGTGTCCAGAGCCATGATTTCATTGGCTATGGAACTTCTAGTGAAGAACCTTCCTCCACCCAATGCAAATTAGTATCTTTTCTATAAACTATTGTCTTAGAGAGTCACCTCTAAGTTTAAATGATAGGTCATATGTAAAATAATTACACACACACACATAAACATGCACATATATACAGCCTTTGACAAAATTCATAGATCCACCAGCAAAGCTTCTACTTAAGCATGCTATGAAATCTATCTTCAGGACAAGATAGAGATATAGTACAGAGTGGATTTGGGGCTCCTCAAATGTCCAATGAAGGGTACTTAGGTACTTAGGTACATTAAGGGTACTTAGATCAGCTCAGAAGGAGGGCTTCAATAGAATACTCCAGTATTTGTACTTGACCATGTGCTATTGGACTTTTTTATCACTGATTTGGATGAAGGCATAGGTGACCTATTTATAAATAGGTCTTCCTATAAATAGGACTTCCAACTGACCGAAATTTTGGTAGGTTAGTTAACATATTGAATTGAATTGAACTGAATTCAGCTAATGTTTTTAACACATATATTAGGTTCAAGGAACTATGATAAACATCAGGGGATCCAAAGACTAAAATGAAATTATTGTAATTCTGTCTGACTGGCCATAGGGATCCTTAAAGATCTTAAAAAGCTAAAATGCTGAATTAAACCTAATAACATTAACTGTTGTTATTGTTCAATCATTTTCAGTCATATCAGACTCTTTGTGACACCATTTGGGGTTTTATTGGCAAAGATACTGAAGTGGTTTGCTGTTTCCTTCTCTAGCTCATTTTACAGATTCGGAAACTGAGGTCCAGTGTTCAATGACTTATCCAAGGTCAAACAAAATCCAAGGTTCTTGACTCCGGACCTGGCATTCTATCCACTATGCCATCTACCTGCCCAATATGAAATGTAATAAAGACAAATGAAAAGTATTTTGGTGGGTACAACCACCCCACTTCAGAAGTATAAGGTGGGGGAGATATTGCTAGATAGCAGTTTGTTTGGAATTAGCATGGGAGTTTTGTTGGCATGTAAATTTAACAAGTCAATGTAGTACATCAATGAGTATGGCAGCCCATCTACCCCACCCCACAAGCTACAATAAGAGAGATATACTGTCCAAGATGGCATAGGGAGTTGGCCTATTTGGATGACTTGTAAAGGACTATGTTCAGTTCTGAGTGCCAGATTTTAGGAAGGTCATTTTATGGAGAAGATCATGAAGAGAATGATCAAAATAATGACAGAACTTGAAATGATATTGTATAAAGATAATTTGAATGAAATGGGTGAATCTAGTCTAGAGAAAAGAAGACTTTGGGGAATATGAAATTTAAGATCAAGTATTTGGTGATTGTGGTATATTATGATTCATGGCAAATAGCCTTACCAGAAAAGAAATTCCCTCCCAAATCTTTGAAAACGCCTCCCTTACTATAGGTTGGCAACTCATTTGAAACATCTTAAATAGTTATCTGGGCCACAGGTAAATGACTAGGCTTTAGTCATGTAGCTAATATGTGGTCTGAACTTGAACTCATAGCCTTTCAACCCCTTTAGGGTTGAAGGTCAATCCTTAAGACTCTATATCACCCTGCCTCTCAATGGAAGGACCAAATGATACAAAAAGATGACCCTTTTATTTCAAGGAGAAATCTGGAGCCTTTCAAATCACTTCTAAGTTTCCCAAATGCAATCCAGTCCTTTCTCCTCCCGTTCAAATCTAGGATCAGTGTCTGTCCAAGAAATAAGTAGATCATAATGGATCACCTCTATGGATTATACATCAAAACACATATCCTAATCAGAACACAAAGAATTTTTCATCTCTTTATGTTATTCTATGTGGACAATTAGGTTGGGCTCTTTTTTTTGCTTTTTGGAGGGGGGAAGACAAGACAATTGGGGTTGTGACTTGCCCAAGTCACATAGCTAGTTAAGTGTTAAGTGTCTAAGGCTGGGTTTGAACTCAGGTCCTCCTAACTCCAGGGCTGGTGCTCTATTTACTGTGCCACCCAGCTGCCCCTAGGTTGGACTCTTTTGAGCAATCATGAATCTTGTTTAGGAGACTCAGCCATGTTCCAGGACTTGCTGTGATCAACACAATGTCATCCACAAAAAAGAAGAGCTTTTTAAAGACCTCACTGTCTATTGGGAATCCCTTTACTATTTGGAATCTGTACTGGACATCCTCCTTGAGTGTGGTACACCTTTGGTGAGCACATTTTTCTGTTTTACACTTTGGTTGTCTAATATTAAAAATCAGAGGATTTTTGAACCAAGTTATCTGCAGTTGTTATACCTTCAAGTAATTTCTAATGATTTTAGCATACATATGGGAAATACTTTATTGGAGGGGAGCCTTTCAGACACCATTTTGCCCCACTGATTCAAATATGTTTCTTTTTATAGTTGACAAGCTATAAACCCATTTCCTTATGAGATAGTAATAGTGTTCATCAATATCTGGTCTTTTATCCCACCTTTCAGCTTTCTTTTAATTATTGGCTTCTTGCCCATGCCATTATAGGCATAAAACCAGTGAGACATGCAAAAACAATACCTTTCTTCATATAAAACCTTTGAGCCAGGGGCAGCTAGGTGGCACAGTGAGTAGAGCGCCGGCCCTGGAGTCAGAAGGACCTGCGTTCGGATCCAGCCTCAGACACTTAACACACACAAACAAAAACCTAGCCGTGTGACCTTGGGCAAGTTACTTAACCCCAATTGCTCTCCAAAAAAAAGCAAAAAAAAAAAAACCCTTTGAGCCCCATATACATCTTTTCAGCCTCAACTAGCCAGTCTGTCTTTTCTTTAGAAAATACTTAATCTCCCCAAAGCATCTACAATGCACTAGTACCTCCAAAACGGCATTTCTTAACAACATTTTATTCAGCTGCTCAATCTTCAGATTTTAAACTGTGGAATACCCAGGAGAATATAAAACTTTGGGATCATAGGACCTGAATTTAAATCCCACTCCTATCTTTCATTACCCCTGTGGCTTTGGGCAAATCATCTTATCTCTCTAAGCCCCGGTTTCCTCTGTAAAATAAGGAGATCGATTTGGCCTCTGAGGACTCTTCCAACTTTTATAACTTACTCTTGTGAGGTCAAGTATCATTTACCCTCTTCTTCATTTTTGTATTCCCCTATGCCAGATCAACAAGGTCTGCGGATTCTTCCTTCACAAATTATCTTAGATATATTTGTCCCTCCTCCATTCTGAGTATAACTGGCTTAATGCAGAACCATCAGTCTATATGTGTGGTTGCTCCAATAATTTCCAATTTGGGGGCTTTTAATTTCCTCCCACAATTCATCTAGGCTACCATTGCCAGATTAATCATCATGAATCACTGTTTTTTGTATCACTCACCCTACCTAAAAGATGAGATGAGTACCAACTCTTTAATGTTCTAGGCCTTTCAATCCCAGGTTCAATAATGCCCAGCCTATCGTATACATCACTGCTCCTCAGGAAAGACTGTTCCCTCTAGGTTAGATACTATCTTTACTTATTTCTCCCAGCACTATCTTCACTCCTACTTCTGCTTTTCCTCATGCCTATCACTCTACACAAAATGTTTTCCCCACTTCTGTCCATGAAGATATTTTTCCATTTAAAGTCCCTCTTTCCTTTTGAGATTTCCCTCATTATATGCATATTCCAGTCCATGATATCCATTCTTTTTTAATTCCAAAAGAACTTTTAATATGCTCTTGTTGCCACAACCACTGAGGCAGAGAAGTTGTCAGTACCCTGTCCAGGGCTGAAGGGCTTCGGAGAAACTGAGTCCATTGAGTCATCACTGATTCAAGGGACAGCACCAAGTCACCAAAGTTGAGCTCCACTATAGTCTTAGTAGGGGTATATTTAGTGGGAAAGAAGAGTAAGCTTAGACGACAATTATAAGCTAAGCATTAACATGGTATTTTGTAGAAATTTTGTCTTCAGAGAATGGCTCATACCTAGATGGGACCTAGAGATTGGACCATGGAAGGACCCGATGAGGTCCCTGGGACACTTCCCTGATGTGGGAATGTCACTGTATTTCTCCCCCAGGATAATTAGCCCTGGCATGTGACTAAAGGAGCCATATATTTTCCCATATCCCATTTTATCTTGTATTCTGTGACTAAAAGTCAGTCTTCCAATATTAAGCAATTGTATGATTTTTGAGACTTCCAAGGACTGTATCTCTGATATCTCACCCTTAGGAGACTCTGCCCCATAAATCTCAAAGATGGTTTGAGAGCCCTGGAAGTTAAGCTATAAGAGCTTAAAAGAATACGTTGTTACCCATCATCTTAAAGAAGTGAGGATACAATTCATAACAGCAAACCTAAAGGGAGAAGCATGCAACCATTGTTATCATAGGATGAAATAACTTCCCATGGACTCAAGTAAGCCAGGGGTGGGGGGGGGGGGGAAGGAGTAGAAAGAATTGGATGGAAAAGGGAGAAGGACAAAGAAAAAGAGGAAGAGGAGGAATCAGCCATTCATTCATTTAACATTTAAGCTCCTACTATATTCAAGCAAAGACAAAAAAGAAACAGCCTCTGCCATTAAGGAATTCATATTCTACTTGGACTCACAGTGAATTCAATATGTATGCAAGAACACAAATTCTAAAAGCTATACAAAGTAATTTTAACAGAGAAAGAGCGTTCATAACCTGAGGAGTTCCAAAGGGGCCCCAAGGAGAAAGTAATGCTTCCTTTATTTGTCTCTTTAAAATATACAAATATGTATTTTTATAGTTATTTATACACATTTTATCCTTGCAATTAAAAAAATCTATGTCTGTTTTGCCCTATAAAACAATTAATTTTGATTTTAAAATTCCCTATGGATGACTTAGAAATTCCATGTGGATAAAGAAGAGACCCTTCTCCAAGGGAGATTAATTGGACAAAATCCTGTAGGCAAAAACTCTAATGCAATTTCTAACTCAAATAAGCTATTCATAACAAAGGACCCATTTACCCCACACTATGAGCCTGTCCTTCCCTTTTGTCGCCTTTCTTCCATTAATTAATTCTTCAAATATTTATTGAGGTCCTACTATGTGCCTAGTGCTCCAAGTCTGTCATTCTATGGCATAGACAATATATATTTTTCATATATTTTCTGTTTCCAAGGTAGCTCATGCCTTAGCCGTCTTTCTTTGATTTCAATGAAAAAGCCTGGTGAAGGGTGAATTGACCACAGAAGGTATTTTCCTGGGAAGCCCACTGAATACTAGAAGAGACTTGGGCAGGAAGAATGCTTTGTTTCCTTTAGGAAATTTCTTCTCTCCTCTATTGTTGGACACCAAGGGCTGCTAGCTTGTCACCTTATCTGTGGCTTAGGGGTCTAGAAGAGCAGCCCCCCTCCAGAGCTGATGCTAATAGAATCCTGCCATTGGATTAGCAGGGGCTGCTGGAAGCTTCCTCCAGCTGACAGTCTCACTGAACATGAAGGCCCCCATAATGAGTCCTGTTCTCTCTACCCAAGTTCTTGTATCTTAAGTACATTCCTTTACACATTGATCCCAGTTGTCCCAGCAATGTCCGGCTGCTATGTCAACTAGGTCAGCTGAATGGGTGTCTATATGGGTATGTGTTGAAAATATTTTTGCGTTCCCATACTTTTGAAAACATCTCGTTAAATAGGCTAAGTAGCTTGGTCTTTTCAGGAGGGGAGGGGATGGAAATAAGTTGCCATGGTAACATCCTCCAAAGAGAGAAGTCAAAGATTTCTTTTTATTAAAGTATGTTTTTCCCAAACATGTCTCATATTTAGTCTGACTACCATTTGAGCTAAGATTTATAGAAATTAAATTCAATATTTCCCCCCCTCACCGTGTTTGCAGTAGAATTGATTTTTTTAAAGCCATGTGTTCACTCAACCTCACTGCCAGGAATACAACCATGTCCAAAGGTTATTTTCTCTTGCTATGTGGACTCAGGAGCACAAATGAAACCACTAAAAGAGTGACTATGTTTTTATTGAATATCTATACTTAATTCTGTAAACCCTAAAACACTATGTAAATGTCAGCTATTGACATTATTATTGTAATAATGTTGGCTGCCTCTTATATTTCTGTTCTCAAAAGCAATGTCAAGTTCTTGATTCAAAGCCCATGAATCTTGATACTTCAGCCAGATGTAGTTAAATCATTGAACTAAATCTTTAAAATTTAAGGGAAAAAAGTCTTCCATATACAAATATACATTGTGTAAATATATATACACAATATACATGCACATATATAATTATATACATGTGTATATATTAATATTGTCAGCGTGTTAATATTAATGTTAACATATTAAATGTTGATGTATTGATTAACATTTATATATTACTATACAAGTATATGCATACATATATTATATCATATTGTTATGTAATATAATCCATAATTCTATTTAATATGTATTGTTATATTCTATAAAATAATAGGTAGCATATATGTCCATGTCACAGAGAGAAAGCATGGCAAACTGGATATAGAGATGGCCTCAAAGTCAGGAAAAACTGACCGTCACTTCTGACACTGCCTATGTGACCCTAAGGAAGTCACTGGTCCCAAACAAGGTTCAAAGACTATAATTTGCATACTAGTTGCTGGTCTACATTGGAAGAGGGAGTTTGATTACTCTGAGTTCATCACACTAACAAAAATATGTTATTTGGGATGCAGACATAGAAATACATATGTATTATAATTATATGGTTTTTAATTATGAAATAGCATAAAATATTTTACAAGATACTTCATTATAATGAAATACTCTATCGTATTATAAGTTATTCTATTATATGTAATACATATTTTATAATATACAACAGTCATTGAAAATTTGGGCAAATCATTTGTCTCTCTGGCCTCAGTAAAAATTGAGACCAATATTACTTTCTCTGTCTACCCTTCATGGGTACAAATATATCTAGCACAGTCCCATTATTTTATAGTTAAGGAAACTGAGGCCCAGAAAGGTAAAGTGATTTGCTAAACGGTCACACAAGTAGGAAGTGAAAGAGTCAGGATTGGAACCCAGGTGTCCCAACTCAATCCAGAACTCTTTTCATTGTACTGTGGTACCTTAAATTTGTTGAACTTTATGAGTAATAGTGATGTGAGGTAAACAGGTTTGTCCCATAGAGTTGACACCCATGGAGTGGTGGAGCATATTTTCTTCCGATGCTCCTCCAAAGCATGACTTCAACATGCTTTCTCCCATCACTCCCCACCAGCATTGGACATCATACAGTGTGGCTGTTTTTGGGTCACCTCGCTTGGGTCTTGCCATCATAGCCATCTCCTGAGATCTACCAGCTACCTTCTCTACCAGTAAAACATAGTGTGTGCTTGGATTATCTTCTGAGAAAACATCACCACTTCACATCCCAATATGTACATTTAATTTTACCCCATGGGACAGATCTCCTGGCCACAGGTCTAGCAAAAAGAAATCATATTCTAGTGGAATAATGAAAAATAAGAGATGCTAATTAGAAATTAGTCAAAAATTCATCCACTCAACAACTCCATTCTAGCCTTCAACTAAAATGAGAGGCAGGACTTTTGCATAATGAAAGTTATTCTAACCCAAATATTTCTTCATATTTTAGGAAATATTTGATGCCAATTGAACACAAAATGTAATATATTTCAGCTGCAAATGTACTTGCCAGCTATATAACAGTTTAAAAATAGTACTATGAGTCCATAACCCCTATTCCTATCATCTTTGTTTCATTGAATTGGCTCATTTTGGAGATCCCTAGAATTTTAAACAAAAAAAAATTAGTTTTTTTGCCATGTGATGGTGAACAATGAACATCTCAAGACCTACTCTCTCACTCAACATACTTAGGGTTATTTCCAAGTTAGCTTAGAAGCCAAAGGCTTTTCTGTAGCTTACAGCACATCTCAGCCTTGTGTGGCCTTATTCTTTCTCTGTGTTTTCTAGGGTGCACCTTGGCATGTCAAATGCTCCCTTCTCAGTGGAACCATGTCAATTCAGGAAAAGCCATCTTCCATTGAGAAGACAATTGTCTTCTATAGAGCTGAGAAACAAATACCCATGACCTGAGTCACCTTACCCCAGCAGGCTTTTGCTGCGGCTTCCTCTGTGCAAATACAGCAGGGACCAGCAGCAGTGAAGCCTGCCATCCCACACTGAGTCTCCCCAGTCCTGCAGGGCTATTTACCCTTCCTATTAATCTGTCAATGCTCTGGTCAAACAGGCAGAACAATATGGTGCCCGCGTGGCCTGATTGGCCATTGCCAAGGAACCTAGGCAAAATGGAGTAATTGGAACGCCCACGGTACAAAAAGATAGAGGCAAGAAGTGGGGGAGGGAAGCAGAGGAAAAAGAGAGAAAAAGGGAAGGAAAGGGGTGGAGATAGACACAGAAAAATACAGAGAGAGGAGCACAGAGAGGGAGAAAACAGAATGCACTAAAAGCTGACAACTATTCCACCAGGCTATTAAATGGCAGTTATCAGGAAAGCTCTGCTTTGGAAAGCACTCAGTTGACAGTCTTATGAGCACCTAGAATCACAGATTTAGAACAAGAAGGGATCTTAGAGGTCATCAAGTCTGAATGCCTCATTCTACAGATGAGGAAACTGAGGTAATAATCATAGGATCATAGATTTAGGGCTGGAAGGAAACTCAGAGGTCATGAAGTCCAACCCTCTTGATTTACCCATGAGAAGACTGAGGCTACAAGCACAGATTCAAAGCCGGGAACTACTTTAGAAGTTGGGGCAAATACCTTCACTCTACATGAGGAGACTAAGGCCCAAGTAACTGGAATGATTTATCCAAGATCATACAGCTAGTTAGTGGTTAGTTCTGGGTTTCAAACCTTTGTCTTCTGGTTCCAGATTCATCCTTTGTATGTTCATATGCTGAATCTAAATCCTAACCATGTCACCATTCCAAAATTGTGGGATGATATTGGACCAGATGACCTCGAAGGTCCTTCCCAACTCTCAATCTATCACCCTACAAACACTCAATGTTCCCCAGTGTTGACAATCAATTTCTGACTGATCTCAAAAATAGCTCTAGTCAATAAGATAAGACATTCCGATAGCACCTTGAGTAAATAATCATAGCTCCCACTCACTGGTCTTTTGGCACCTCCCTCAGGACAACTCTCTGAAACAGATAAAGTAGCTGTTATTGCTCCCATTTTGCAGGGGAGGAAACTGAGGCTCATAGATGTGAAATAACTTGCCTAAGGTCATATTACTAGCATATCCTTCAACCCAGTAATCCTGACTGAAAATTAACTCTTATTTCTACCACTTTCTCATGATGAAATGTGTCTCACTCTTTTGTTGTTATTGTTAATACACTATTCATGAAGAATTGTGTGAGAGAAGTGTTATAGACAATGGCATCAAAGAAATATCAGATTAGAAAAGCAGGTGGGGAAGATCCAAAGTGAGAACAAAGGATAAAACAAGGACAACTTCCATGGTCAACCAGTAATAAGCCAAAAAATGTCACAAGAGTTAGAGGAAAATCACAAAGAGACTGGGAAGAACCAGTATGGAGGATTTAGGGAGGAAGGACAGCTCTACTCAGGTCTCTTCCCTGCTAAATCACCTCCAGTGGTTCCCTAGGATCAAACACAAAATCCTCTATTTGACATTTCATGCCCTTTGCAGGAAGTATCCAACCTACTTTTCCAGCTTTTATACATTATCATTTCCCATCACCATGCCTTTGCGATGGCTACCATCCCCTATGCCTACAATGCCTCCCCTTTTCATCTCTACATCTTAGAATCCCTAGTCTTTTTCAAGACTCAAGTATCACCTTCTATGTGAAGCCTTTCTTGACACACAACCCCACTGCTAGTACCCTCTCTGTTAGAAATGATTCATTTGGACCCCTACTCTATTCCAATCAGTATTAGTCTGATGTTAGTTTGACATTTTACATAAATCATATGAGAATAATTAGATAAGATAGATTAGTAGAGTAGGCCTCAAATTTCAATGCAACATTCACTACTTGTTTATCAGTTATGAAGTTCACTTGCACAACCAACCACAAGGGTGCTAACAAAGAGATCTCCATTCTATTTTGCTCAAATTCTATGTCTGTCTAGCATGAGTGGCATGGTATGGAAAGTCCCCCAATTTGTTTTGGTATCTCTGTACTACCCTTAAAACATCCTCATGCTCAACATGGGGAGGAACCCATCCATCTTATGACCAATTAATCACTGGAGATATCCCATACTTCACCCAACCCATGACCCCCTCCTCCACTCCTCCTGATATACCATTTTTTGACTGACAAATATTTTTCAGCCTTCAAAACAAGATCTATCAACCAATGGGATTTTGTGTTTTGCTTTAGTCTCTCTTGATTCTCCAGGTATCGAATTCTATAAAAACAAGGTCCTGGGAACCAGGGGCATCTCGTATCATGAGGAAGACCTGAAGACTATTTTATGAGAGGGAGCCATGGACCGTTTAATAAAGTGCTATTGACTTGGAGTTCTGCCTTAATGGTTTTTCTTGCATCTGCCCCCAAGTACCTTATTCTGTATATACCTTTTCATATGAATGGCCTTCTCTGAGAGGATGGAAGCTTGTGTGGGTAGGGATTGGGTATTCCCAATACTTGTGCTTAGCACATAGTAGGTGATTAATAAATGCTTGTTAACTATTCACTGCCAGGATAAAAAGGAATGGGTGAATTCCAATCTGGGCATGGCAGGGGGAGGGAGAGCAGTGTGGTGAGAGGGAATAAACCAGAAAGATGAAATCACAATTCGAAGTATAGAAGTCATAACAATTCACTCAGTTCACCCAAATTGTTAAAGGAAGCTTCTGTCCATAATTCCAATTCTAGAGAATTTCTTTGTGTTTTATTGGATTTTAAAAAAAAAAGAATGGAATTAAAGGAGAGAAGAAATGCTTGAAAACTAAAGACCCTGTGCTAAATGAAAGAGTGAAGCAAATACTGTCAATACTCTCCTCCACTAAAATCCTCTTCCAATGCCTCATAGGGATGAGAAAGTATGAAAATAATGGGAGTGTGGTATAGTGGAAAGGGCATTGTCTCTATGGTCAGGTGACCTGTGTTCAAATCTCACCTCCGATGCTTACTATCTGCATGACTTTGGACAAGCCATACCCTCCCTGGGTGATAGTTTCCTCATTTGCAAAATGTGAAGAGTTGGACTAAATGGCCTTTGAACTTCCTTCCAACTTGCAACCTGTGATCCTTTCACCACCCTGGACCTAAATCTACCATCTGTAAATGAGGTGGTTGGACTAGGTAGCCTCTGAGGTCCCTTTCAGCTCTAAGGCTACAATTGTGCCACCTCCCTGGGCCTCAGTTTCCTTAACTGTAAATTGAGATTAGACCAGATGGCCTCTGAGGTCCCTTCCCATGCTAGATTTGGGATGCTATGATCCTTTAACTCCAAATCCAGTGTCATTTAAATTGTATCACAAGAGGGATGAAAGAGTTAGTCTTTTCCAATTGAACTCACTCAGTGGGACTCAGAGTGAGGTTCAACTGCAAAGCAGCAATGTTATCCAAGAAATAATGAGGCTAAATCAGTGCCTGGCTTTTGGGGAAATAGGTCAAAGAGAAGATATTCAGAGTGCCATGGATCAAAGGCAGTAAACGACCTTAACCAAAGGCTTGGTCCAAAATCACAAATCAGTCAGGAGGAGATAAGCAGAATTTGGGATCAAAGGCTAGGATTAGTGAGCGTCAACAGCCATGGACAAGAGCAATATGTTATGCTCGGTTTAATGGTGTGTGGCCCTATCCTTTGGATCTAGAGGGCTCTGTACTAGCCAAACCTTCCCATTTAAATGGATGAAACTTGGCTGTACTCTCTGGCAACTACATGGTACCATGGATAGAGCACTGGACTTGGAATAAGCCTGAGAACAAAGCAAGCTCTGCTTTGTCGCTGTGTCACCCTGGGCAAGTCACTTAACCTTTATCTGCCTTGGTTTCTTCATCTATAAAATAGGGATAATAGTAGCACCTACCTCCTAGGATTGATGTGAGGGTAAAATGAAATAATATGTGTAAAGAGCTTTGCAAATCTTAATGCATTGTGTAAATTCTAGCTACTATAATTATCTTCCTTATCTGACTTGCCCCAAAACTTGCAATCTCCTATCTTTTCTTCCTCCCTTACATTAAACTGCAAAATGGTAAACATCATAAGGGTCAAAATCTGCAAAGTAATGAAATTCCTGGTTAGGTTTCCTAACTGTGATTAGAGGCAATCCCAGAGGAGAAATTCAAGGACCATAGAAACTTGTGTCCTTGAAGAGATTCTAGTGGTCCCTAAAAATTTTAGAGCCATGATAACAAAGTTGAAATTATCTTATGGCCACTTAGTCATATGGAAAAAGGATGGAGCCTTGTTCTCCTTGGCCCTGTAGAGCAGAACCAGGCTCAAAGTGGAATTTAAATGAATGAGAATTTGAGTTCAATGAACAGGAACATGGATTGGAAGAAACCTCATTAGGTTCCCTAATCTAATCTGTAAGAAAATGGAAATTTCCCACCTCACAAAGTCCCCTATCATCCATACTCCTCTGGAAGCTTTCTAATGAGGAATAACCCAAAGTAATTCATTCCAATTTTGAATAGCTCTAAACATTTGGGATTTTTTTCCCTTTATATACAGAATGATTCGATAAAGCATTTATTAAGTATTTACTGTATGCAAAGCACTGTGCTAAGTGCTGGGGTTACAAATAGAAAAATAAGACAGTTTGTACTTTTAAGGACCTCAGATCCTAATGGGGAAGGCAGCACACATTGGAGGTTGGAATATAAATCAAATGGAAGGGTTCCATGGTCCTCAGGGTCCAACAGCAAAAGCAGGTTACCAATCCAATGGTAGTGCCTCTTCTTTAGTGTCATTTCCATTGATAAAATCATATAAGTTTCTAAAGTTGATCTCTTTGTGACAATGCCAAAAACTATGGTGGCAAAGATTTTCATTTTTAGATCTATGGTTGCAGCAACTGCAGGAGTGATTGCCAGGCTACATTTCCATGGGAGTTGCTTCCCAGGATGATGGCAGATGGCACTGGACTGGACGAACTGCTATTCCCCAAGGTTCTTGGGTTCAGCATCCTGGGCTTTCCCCATGAGGACCTAAGAGAAGATGATGATCGAGGTGGGACTGATGATTTGACTTGCCTGGCAAATGCTTCCTCCTTTCTCCCCCTCAGAAAGTCCACCTGCTTTGGCTAGACTAAAACTTTGGCTTGCCTGCTCTGTGAGAAGCAGTTAGTTGCAGTTGGTGTGGGATTACTGACCTCTTCTAGGTTGGATCTTTTGACACTATTCACACAGGTTGGGATCTATATATCTATCATGTATTAGTACTGTATATATGTACATGTATGACATACATATGTACATGTGTTCCGTATTACATAAAACACATGTAAATGTATTATTGTGTACACATGTATGTTTAGGAAATAGTGCTTCAGATGTCTTAAAAGATACTAGGGACTCTAGGAGGTAGAGATGAGGAGGGAGAGACAGTATATAAACATACATAAACATACATGTATACACATATACACATGCAGCTTTTAAATAGAAGATTTTAAGACTATAAAACACTTTATATGCTATCTCACTTGATCCTCAAGCAACCCTATGAGACAGGTGTTTGTATTATCCCAGTTTTACAAATGAGGATACAGTTGCTGAGAGGGATAAGTGACTTTTCCAGGGTCACCTTTCAAGTATTGGAGATAGGTTTAAACTCATATTATCCTGACTCTAAGATCATTCTGCCACCAAGATGCAACTTCCAACCTTTGATTCTTTTTTCCCCATTTAATAACATTTTATTTTTCCAGTTATACGTAAAGATAATTTTTAACATTCACTTTTAGAAGATTTTGAGTTCCAAATTTTTTCTCCCTCACCTTGTCCTCTTCTTAATGGGGAAGGCAGCACACACTGGAGGTTGGACAAGCAATCTGATATACGCTATACATATATAATCATCTTAAACATATTTCTACATTAGTCATGTTGTGAAAGAAGAATCAGAACAAAAGGTGGAAACCACAAGAAAAGAAAAACCAGAAAAGATAAAATAACATGCTTTGATCTGCATTCAGACTCCATAGTTCTTTCTCTGGATGTGAGTATCATTTTCCACCATGGGTTTTTTGGAATTGTCTTAGATCATTGTATTTTTGAGAAGAACCAGGTCCATCAAAGTTGGTCATCGCACAACCCAATCTGTTTCTCCAGAGCCCCCAAAAGAATAAGTTTAAATCCTCTTTTGTGGGGCAACCTTTCAAATTCTTAGACACAGCTTTCAAGTCTCCTTAAGTCTTTCTTCTCCAGACTAAAGCATCCTCAGATCCTTCAACCAATTCTTATATCTAAGGATTTTAAGACCCTTCACCATCTGAATCACCTTTCTCTGATAAACACTGTGCTTTCTTCTTGACCTTCATTAAATGTAGCACCTAGAACTGAACTCAATACTCCAGATGTTATCTGACCAAGGCATGGTATGATGGGAATACAACTTTCCTGGTCACAGACATGATGCTTTTCTTAACATTGCCTATAATCATGCTGGGGTGTCTAGGTGGCATAATGAGTAGAGTGCTGTACCTGGAGTCAGGAGGACCTGAGTTCAAAACCAACCTCAGACATTTACTAGCTACAACCCCATGGGTAAGTCACTTAAACCTGTTTGTCTCAGTTTCCTCACCTATAAAATGAACTAGAGAGGGAAATGGCAAACCACTTCAGTATCTTTGCTAAGAAAACAGATGGGGTCATGAAGAGTCATCAGACATGACAGAAATGACTAAACAACAAAATAATCATGCTTTCTTTATCAATTGTCATTATACCCCTAACATTCCCAGATAATGACCTAGGATTTTTTCACACTGTCTCTCCCCTCCCGTACTTGTGACCTTGACTTGTGAGTCCTCCTCAATTAGGAGCAATTTCCAGGGTAAGAACCATCCTAGAAAAGTAGGTTTGACAGTTAAAGTCCTGACCTAAGATGGATAACAGGATGGGACATCAGGTCAAGTCAGAGAAAACAAGATAAACAATTTCACTATATGGGGTAGGACATTAAAACCATTGGCCAAAGCCAATGGTTGGGAGTGCACAGTAGATAGGGAACCACACCAAGTGTTAGCCTACCTTCTTGACGCAAGGTACCATTTCTTAATGGTGATAGTTTACTATGTTGTGTCTTCATTCTACTGCATTGACACCATGAAGGACCAAAAGACAATATTTTAAAAAACCCTCTTTTTATTTTTTTTTTTTTTTGCTTTTTGGAGAGGGGAGGGCAGGGCAATTGGGGTTAAATGACTTGCCCAAGGTCACATGGCTAGTAAATGTCTGAGGTCAGATTTGAACTCAGGTCCTCCTGAATCCAAGGCTGGAGCTCTATTCACTTCACCACCTAGCCACTCCAAGAAGAAACTTCTTAATAAGCCACTTACTGCCTGTGTAACTTTAGTAATATCACTTCTCCCTCCTGGACCTCAATCTTCCCATCCCTAACCTGAGAGAAGGGAAATAATCTCTAAGGTCCCTTCTCAAGTTCAAGATTTTATCCTTGTAATCCAAGGATACATATTCTTGTATGTATGTAATACATATTATTCTTACATATTGTCCTTATCTCTTCCCCAATCATTTATGAAATACATAAAGTTCTTGATTGGCATCCAAGAAACTAATATTTTTATATCTACTAAATGGAAAAAAATATTTCTCATTAGCTTTCAGTGATCTAGATCAGTGGGACCAAAGACAAAATAAGTACCCATCTGTGGAAAATATAGGGGGTTAACGGCACTATGCTAGGAAGCAATTCCATTCCTAGGCAGTATCATCTAGAATCCTGAGCATTGACAAATGGAGAATTTTGGTGTGCCGAAACTCATTCAATACAACAGACCAAATCTTCTTTAAGAAGAAGTGTGAGAATTTAAGGAGGAACAGCAGTCTTAAGGAACTTTGGGGAAATTATCCAACTGAATGTAAATCTACCTAAAATGACCTGTAAAACTTGAGAAAGTAATTTTAATTCTTAACTCTAAAAATACAGACATATAAGCATTCCTGGAAGTAGGATAGAATTATACACTGGTCATGCAATTAGTTTCAAATCCACTCAACTTTAGTATTTAGGAAACTGAGAGGGATACATAAGAAGTATCATGACTAATCAAAATGCAAACAGATTCTGATAGGTGTGGCAGAAATAATATTGCTTAAGGGCCTAGGTTGGTTTTTTTGAGTTAGTTATCCCCTAAAAAGAGAGAGAGAGAGAGAGAGAGAGAGAGAGAGAGAGAGAGAGAGAGAGAGAGAGAGAAGCCATCCTTAGCTTTGATTGGTTTGAGAAGCTAAGACTCCAGCCATTGATGCACATTTCTGAATGGGGCCATCCCACTAGGAGTCAGTACCCTTCAGACTTGATGGATGCCCCACTGCTATGTGAATTAACATCTTCTGAGCAGACATTTCTGAATGGAGAAGAGGGAATGCCATATCTTCCTGAATTAATGCTATATCCTTGGTAAGTATTATGCTAAGTATTAAAAGACCTAATAATGTAGCATTCCATTTCAATTTTAAGTCTGATCCACTGGACCAGCCTCAGTCAGGCCTGTACCATAAAACATCAGAATGAAGCTAATGAGATGAAATTTAACAAGGTTTAAATTTCTTCACTTAATTTAATCCTTTGAAGGGTGTGTGATTTCATCAAGGTGAGTTGTATCCATTTATGTAAAATGCCTGTCCCTGCTGCCACCATAGTCCTAAGTACAAATTTAGCCAGGGTGGTTCTCAGATAAGAGATGTATGATCATAAGACACACGCTTACATTTTTAATCAACTCTGCAAGTACAAGATGAGGGGGGAAGGATGACTACATTGGTACAAATATAGCATCTTTTCAAGGAAGGTAATATTCACACTCGATCTCCTTCTGATCAAACCAAGAATCAAGAATTTTGTTTAAATCAGGGGTCACATTTGAGAAGTACCTTAGACAGGGAATCCAATCATGGTATCATAGACTTAGAAATAAATAGAACAGAAGAGGAAACTGAGGTTCCAGAATACAAAGAATATAGGGTCATACTTCAATTTAGAAATAGAAAGAAAGTTAGACTTCATCTAATTCCAACACCCTTATTCTATAGAATGAAAGCTCATTGAAAGTAGGGAATGGGACTTCCAATGCCAAGACGGCAAAGTGAGGAAGGAACCTTTTGAAACCTTCCCAGATCCCTCTCCAAATAACTAGAAAATTGATCTGGGAGCAGGGCATCAGCTTACTAGCAAAGCTGGAAAGGTTCTATCTCATTGGGATAGGAGAAGAGCAAGGTCCAAGAGTAGCAATAGCAACCAGCCTCACATCAGGTGGCCTGCAGCAAGGATTCAAGCCTGGGGTAATCTACCAGTGAGACCCCACCTTCCCACAAACCAGTAGCCACTAAACAAGTAAGCAGTCTGTGCAGCTCAGAAAGGCCCCAACCTAGCAACTCCTGACCCCACAGCCAGCACAAGCCACCAGTGAGGCCTTGTTCCCATTGTAACCAGTGGTGAAACCCCATCCCAGGGCTGGTCAGCAACAAGACCTGACCCTGGAGCAGGCCAACAGCTAAACCCAACACCCAGGAGAGGCCAATGGGAAGGCTCCACCCACCCAGTACAAACCAGAAGGGAAGCCTACCTTCCAGAGAAAGTAAGCAGTTAAGCCCTGAAGCCTGGTGAAAGCTAGAATAAGACCCAGAGCCCCAGCACAAAAAGTATGGGAAAGTGCAGACCCAGAGCCTAACTCTCACATAAAAACATCAAGTCACAAAAAAAAGGCCAAAACATGAGCAAAAAAGGAGTTTGAATATAGAAAGTTACTGTGGGAATAGGAAGGATCAAGACATAAACTTAGAAGAGTGCAACAGTGTCAAAAATGGCTATATGTGAAGCCTCAAAGAAAAATGTAATTTAGTTTCAGACTTACAAAGAATTCTTGGGAAAGCTTTAAAAGTATTTTTAAAAGCAAATTAGAGAACTAGAAGAAAAATTGGGAAAAGAAATGAGAGTAATGCAAAGGATCATGAAAAAAAGAGTCAAGAGCATGGGAAAAGATATACAAAAATTTACCAAGGAAAATAACTCCCTAAAAAATAGAATTGGGGGTGGCTAGGCAGTGCAGTGAATAGAACACCAGCCCTGGAATCAGGAGGAGCTAAGTTCAAATCTGGCCTCAGATACTTAACACTTACTAGCCATGTGACCTTGGGCAAATCACTTAACCCCAATTGCCCTGCATTTCCCCCTCCAAAAAGAAAAAAAAATGAAATTGGCCAAATGGAAAAGAAAGTACAAATGCTCCCTCAAGAAAATAATTCCTTAAAAATTAGAATTGAACAAGTGGAAACTAATGACTCTATGAGACTTCAAGATACAATAAAACAAAACAAAAATGTAAAAAGAAGAAAGAAGGGGGGAGGAAGAAAAAGAGGAAGAGGAGGAGGAGGAGGAGAAGAAGAAGAAGAAGAAGAAGAAGAAGAAGAAGAAGAAGAAGAAGAAGAAGAAGAAGAGAAGAAGAAGAAGAAGAAGAAGAAGAGAAGAAGAAGAAGAAGAAGAAGAAGAAGAAGAAGAAGAAGAAGAAGAAGAAGAAGAAGAAGTGAAATTTCTCATTGGAAAAAGAACTGACCTAGAAAATAAATCCAGGAGAGATAACATAAGAATTATTTAGACTATCTGAGAGCCATGATTTAAAAAAAAAACCTGGACAACATCTTTCAAAAACTTATTAGGGAAGGGGTGGCTAGGTGGCACAGTGAGTAGAGCGTTGGCTCTGGAGTCAGAAGGACCTGAGTTCGGATCCGACCTCAGACACTTAACACACACAAACAAAAACCTAGCTGTGTGACCTTGGGCAAGTTACTTAACCCCAATTGCCCTCCAAAAAGCAAAAAAAAAATTATTATGGAAAACTGATCTGATATATTAGAACTAGAGGGTAAAATAGAAATTGAAAGAATAAACCAATCACTACCTGAGATACCAAAATGAAAACTCCCAGGAACGCCATAGCCAAATCCCAGAGCTCACAAGTCAACAAGAAAGTGTTGCAAGCAGTCAAAAAGAAACAACTCAAATATTGTGGATCAAGATTACACAGGATTTGGCAGTTTCCACAGGAAAGAACCAGAAGGCTTGGAATATGATGTACTGAAGTTAAAAGAGTTAGGATTACAACCAAAAATCACCTACCTAGCAAAACTGACCATAATCTTTTTTGTGGGGGGAGGGGGTTAGATGGAAATTTAACAAAATAGAGGACTTTCAAGCACTTCTAATTAAAAGCCCAGAGCTGAATGAAAAATTTGACCTCCAAATACAAGACTCAAGGGAAACATAAAAAGGTAAACATAAGAAATTCAATAGGGTCAGGCAGAGCCAAGATGGCAGAGTAGAAATAGGACTTCCTCAGGGCTTCCACTTCCACCTCCTCCAATAGGTATAAAAAATGACTCTAAACAAACTTTAGAGCTACAGAACTCACAAAGTGACAGAGAAAAATTAACCTTCCACTGAAGACAGCCTGGAAAGCCAGCAAAAAGAATTTGCCAGATGGAAGCCATCACAGCACTCTGGAAGCAAAGCCCAGCACAGCATGAGCCCAAGGTTTTAGCCTCAGGGCAGCCACAACCAGCCCGGGCTGGAGGGACTTTGGGAGAGAGGATAACCAGCAGCTGTGGTGATTTCCAGAATTATCAACCCATAGATGCTAAGGACAAAGAGAGAGGTCAGTGGACTTCAGGAACAGGAGATCCAGGAGTGCAGTCCAACTTCTACTCCCAGAGGGAGAGAAGCTAAGGTGCTTCGACTGTGCAGCCATGGCTGTGTGGCTACTTCAGAGCTCCTGGCCTGCAGATTGTAGGGGGACCAAGCCACCAGTCTGAGGGTTAATCACCCTTGCTTTAACCTGCTTGGATCTGGATCACTGTCTAGTGTGGAGGTCCTAAGGTGCATGACCAGTGGGCTAGAGGGGGTGGAGACTTCAGTGAGGGCAGCCAACTAATAGCTCAGGCAGCTGAGAAAACCCCAGCAATTTGAGATAAAACTCTCCTTTCTGGAAGCAGAGTTCTACTGTGGCAAAAAGCTTAAAAGTCAAGTAATTGAGTGGCAGCATGAGCAAGCAAAGGAAGCAAAGCAAGCACAGGAATCTGACTTCAGACTCCTATTTTGGGGACAAAAAGGATCAAAGCATGGAACAGGAAGAAGACAACAAAGTCAGAACTCCTGCAACAAAAGCTTCCAAGAAAAATATGAACTGGTTATAGACCATAGAGGAGCTTAAGAAGGATTTTGAAAACCAAATAAGAGAAGTGAAGGAAAAATTGGGAAATGAGAATGATGTAAGATGAAAAGAGAGCCCAACAATCTGACTAAAGAAAATAACACCTTAAAAAATAGATCAACTCAAATGGCAAAAGATGCTAAAAAAGCCAATGAGAAGAATGCCTTAAAAAGCCAAATTTGCCAGATGGAAAAAGAATCTCAAAAGCTCACTGAGGAGAATCATTCCTTCAGAATTATATTGGAGCAAATGGAAGCTAGTGACTTTATGAGAAATCAAGATACTATTAAACAGATTCAAACAAATGAAAAAATAGAAGGCAATGTGAAATATCTCATTGGAAAAACCACTGACCTGGAAAATAGATCCAGGAGAGATAATCTAAAATCATTGGACTACCTGAAAGCCATGATCAAAAAAAGAACCTAGAAATTATCCTTCAAGAAATTCTTAAGAAAAATTGCCCTGATATTTTAGAACCAGAGGGCAAAATAGTGATTGAAAGAATCCACCAATCACCTCTTGAAAAAAGATCACACACACACACACACACACACACACACACACACACACAAAAAAAAACTCCTAGGAATATTATAGCCAGGTTCCGGAATTCTCAGATCAAGGAGAAAATATTACAAGCAGCCAGGAAGAAACAATTTGAATATTGTGGAAACACAATCAGGATAACATAAGATCTGGCAGCTTCTCCACTGAGGGATCAAAGGTCTTGGAATATGATATTCCAGAGAGCAAAGGAGCTGGGATTAAAACCAAGAATCACCTAGCTAGCAAAACTGAGTATCATGTTTCAGGGGAAAACATGGTCATTCAATGGAATAGAGGACTTTCAAGCATTCTTGATGAAAAAACCAGAGTTGAATAGAAAATTTGACATTCAGATATAAGAAGCATGAGAAGGTAAACGGGGAAAAGAAATCATAAGAAACTTATCAAAGTTAAACTATTTACATTCCTACATGGAAAAACGATAATTGTAACTTATGAAACTTTTCTCAGTATGAGAATAGTTGAAGGGAATATAAATATATGTATGTATTTATATACATATATATGCATTATGTATGTATGTATACATCCATATATACATATACATGAGTGTGTGTATATATGTGTACAGGTGTATATATAGACAGAGGGCACAGGACCAATTTAATCGGAAGGGATGATAATTACAAGGTGTAATTGAGAGGTGAGAGGGGAATATAATGAGAGGAGATGAGGAGAGACAGAATGGGAAAAATTATCTCATATAGAAGAGGCAAGGGAAAACTGTTACAATGGAAGGGAAGAAGAGAAAGCAAAAGGGAATGAGTCAACCTTACTCTCATTGAATTTGGCTTAGGGAGGGAATGATATATACACTAAATAGGGTATCTCACCCTACAGGAGAGTAGGGGGGAAGGAGATGAGAGGGGGGATGATGGAGGGGAGGACAGATTGGGGGAGAGGGAAGTTGGAAGCACACACTTTTGAAAAGGGACAGGGTCAAAGTAGAGAATAGAACAAGTGGGGGTGGGAAAAGATGGAGGGAAATATAGTCAATCTTTCACAATATATCCACTATGGAAATGTTTTGCATAGCTACACATGTACAACCTATACTGAATTGCTTATCTTCCCAGTAAGGGTGGATGATGAGGGAGGAAGGGAAAGAATATGGAATTCAAAGTTTTAAAAGCAAATG
>WOXC01011469.1:600000-779217 GCA_011680675.1 Gymnobelideus leadbeateri | reverse complement strand
AGCAGCCTCGGGCTTGGTGCGGTTCTGCAGCAAGTGCTCCAGGTAGAGGTCGGACAGGGCCGTCCACATGCTGCTCACGCTCTCCCTCCGGCTCGACTTGAGCGTCATTTCGGGCCAAAAGCGAGCCTGCCCGGAGCCTGGCACCACTGGAGATACTGCTAGGCACTGATCGGCCGCCGCCGCCGCCGTTGCCACCTCTGCCAGATGAGCCGGGGAGGGAGACAGAGGGAGACTGGGTGGAGGAGAGAGGGAAAGAGAGAGAGAGAGTGAGAGAGGAGAGATGAAGAGAAGAGGAGAGACGTGACTGAGTCTTAATGAACCAAGGCAGTGATTATCTTACACTATCCCCTTAGTAAAGAATTCTACAAAGAAGAGATGTCAAGATAGCCAGCCTAGAATTTGAGTCTTTACTCTTCCCCTTTTTAAAAATTGGGACATCAGTTATCCATTTCTAGACCTTTGGTACACAGCAGTTCAGCAATCACAATGATTTCTTTTGTTTCCCTTGAATGCAGTTTGTCAGAACTAGGTATTTTCAATTTATCCATGTCAGCTATGTGTTTTCTTACTATCTCTCCTCACTTCTCTTGGATTTTAGTCAGGGTGTGTTGGTAAATCTTTAACAACCAGCTAGCTGGGAAATTTATAAACATACAAATCCACATATGTAGTGATTAAAAAGGTTTGAGAGGCATAATTTCCAGGTAATTTAATAATTAAAAAAATAATACCAGAATTTCAATAAAAGGAGGGTCATTTGGCTATCTCTCTTTTAGACCAAAGACAGTCATGGCCAGGCTTATAGCTTATATGGCCATTGGAAGAGGGGTGTTCCTGAGGGTGGCAAGCAACCCTGATTGGCTAACAATTAATGAGAGTATGAATATTACAATAAGGGGCTGCACCTGAACTTTGATTATGTCATTTACTTCTAAGTTACCACCAGCCTTGGGCAATATATTCAAAGAATTTATCACCATCCAAACCTGACTAGAACACAATAACTTCCCTACCTGGGTGGTGTCTGAAGAGGGAGAAGTTTAGCTCAACCTACAAGTCTTGAAACAAAGATAAAAGAAAAAAGGGGAAAATCTGAATCTTCCCAAATCATTGGTTATGAATAATCATCTCTCTCTGTTTCTCTCTTTCTCTCTCTCTCTCTTACACACACACACACACACACACACACACACACACACACACACACACATTTAAACACATTATGTATCTATTATTGTTCAGTCATTTCAGTTGTTTCAGACTCTTAGTGACCCCAACACTGGTGGTGTTTTCTTGGCAAAGGTATTGGAATTATTTGCCATTTTCTTCTCCAGGTCATTTTATACATAAAGAAACTGAGGCAAATGGTAAAATTACTTGCAGGTATTCCTGACTCCAGACTTGGTGCTCTTATCTACTGTGCTACCTAGCAGTGTGTGTGTGTGTGTGTGTGTGTGTGTGTGTGTGTGTGTGTGTCTGTGTGCACATTATTATCAACATATTCTCCATCACTCTCTTAAATCTAGACAATCAACAAAACCACGTCAAGCCCTGATTTGTAGCATTTGATGATTTTCAAGGTATAAATTTAACAATTGTCACTGAAAATTTAACAGTTGCCTCGCTTGGTATGAACTGGGTCCTTTTATTAGTTTTCATGAACAATTCCTCTCTTTGAAAATCATTCTCCTTGGCAGAGAAAATAGGAGTTGAGTAGTTCTGCTTCCAGCTATTGATGCTATCCTATTGACTCCATAAGGATTGGACTTCTTTGCCTCATTGACCTGCTCCAAACCTAGTTGCTGTTTTTATAATCACTCTCTTGTCATTTATATAACTTATTATTTTTTTTTTATAGCTCGTCTAATGTTTAAGTAGCTTTGCAATTCCTGGTATGGTGAATTATCACTATGATCAAGCTGGTGACAGTGAAATGTTTCAAATATGTTGCTATAGCCTTTTTACTAATATTCCATACAATATTTTGCAATGATATTCATTAAAGTTATAGGTAGTGGATAGAGTGCTGGACTTAGAGTCAAGAAGACCAGAGTTCAAATCCTATTTAAGACACACTTAACTGTGTGATCCTAGGCAAGTCACTTAACCTCTCTCTCTCTTTGCTTTTTGGAGGGCATTTGGGGTTAAGTGACTTGCCCAAGGTTACGTGGCTAGTTTTTGTGTTAAGTGTCAAGGCTGATTTAAACTCAGGTCCTCCTGACTCCAGGGCCGGTGCTCTACTCACTATGCCACTTAGCTGCCCCCCGACCTTAACCTCTCTTGAATTCAATTTTCTCATCTGAAAAATTGTGGTAATAGTAGTGCCTATTTCATAGGGTTGTTTAGAGAAACAAGAGACTAATATATCCAAAGTGCTTTGTAAACCTTAAAGGATCATATAAATGATAGCTATTATTATTGGTCTTTACGGTTATTTCCTGTTTTACTCTCAGTTGTCACCTATAACATTTATCAGAAGCCAGAAGTAGTAATGGTCTCCTTAATATTATTCTTAGAGTATCATTTTATTACTTTTTATTCATCCTCATTTATCTGCACCACATTTCCTGCTTTTTGTATATGTCTGAGCTCATTAAGGAACTCCCTAGAAATCATATAGGTCTTTGTCTATTTAGACTCTTTTTCTTTTTTTTTTTGTTTTTTTGTTTTTTTAAGCAATTGGGGTTAAGTAACTTGCCCAAGGTTACACGGCTAGTCATTATTTATGCGTGGGTGCTCATTTTCTGAGGCCGGATCTGATCTCGGGTCATTTCAACTCCGAGGCCGACTCTCTTACTCACTGCGCCACCTAGCCGCCCCTTTAGGGCAATTGGGGTTAAGTAACTTGCCCAAGGTTACATGGCTAGGTTTTTGTTTGTGTGGATTAAGTGTCCGAGGTCGGCTCCGAACTCAGGTCCTTCTGACTCCAGGGCCGGCGCTCTATTCACTGCGCCACCTAGCCGCCCCTTAGACTCTTTTTCAATGAATGGATTTGTGGTTTTTATTGTCATAATTTAATTTTTTGAGCACTTAATTCTCTTTAGCTAACTTCCCTTGTACAGTCTCAGGCCATGGAACCATATCTATCTTATCCTGAAACTCATTGAAATTCAATTAAACTTGAGTGACCATGGCATTATTACTACTATAATCAATTTGTGTTATGGCCACTGCCTTCCAAAGTTTCAGTCATTTCCTCCTTGCTAGTCCCTTCTTGTTGGTCATATTTAAATCTCAAATAACTGTTCTCTCTTGTCATTTCCTCTAAGTTCAGAATGACAAAATCATCAAGAATTAACAGATGTTCTACATGCACATGCACATGCATGTGAATGTGTGTGTATGTGTGTGTGTGTGTGTGTGTGTGTGAGAGAGAGAGAGAGAGAGAGAGAGAGAGAGAGAGAGAGAGAGAGAGAGAATGAATCACCAGCCTATCAATGTATACTTGATATTCCTTGTAACAACTATATTCTATCTCCATACCTACTCTAGGTCAACTAGATGGCATAGTGGATAGAGCACTGGACTTGGAATCAGAAAGACATCTTCATGAATTCAAATCCAGCCTCAGACACTTACTAGCTGTGTGACCCTGAGCAAGTCACTTAACCCTATTTGCCTTAGTTCCTCATCTATAAAATGAGCTGGAGAAGGAAATGACAAACCACTCCACTATCTTTGCCAAGAAAACCCCAAAGAGTTGTATATGAATGAGATAATGTAGCAACAAACTTACTCTATGATTGAATCAGGATTTCATCATGCATTTCTTCTAGATAATGATAATGTACATGTAAATAGCATTTTGGAATTTATGAAGTGCTCTTTCTACACTATGAGGTAGATAGTGTAAATATCATTATCTCCAATATGTTGATGAGGAAACTGAATCTTAGAGAAGTTATATGAGAATGGTCATGGTCACACAGCTAGTAAGTTTTAAAACTAGGGCTTTGACCCAAGTTTCTTACCTTTAAAGCTATCCCATTAAGTTATTATGCCTTGGCACATTATCTTTTTATACTCTTGTAATATTTCTTTCTCAAGTACCAATCTTCATTAACAAAATATTCCTTTCCCTGGACAGTGCTGCCTAAACACTGATGAATTTTTGGTTCATCTTTTCTTCGATTGCATGGGGATTACCGATGGTGTGCCCTCTTGTTATGGTAACTTTATCTTGGATGTGCTAAAATATTTTCAGATAGATTAGTTTTTTAGTTCTTCAAAATAAGACTAATCATTATTACACATAAAGCCTCTTACCTTCTCCCAATTTCTGGTTATACTCTGTTCAATGCTTTTGTTCTTCATGTACTATAATATAGATTAAAAAGGAATTGCCCTTCTGGGTAATTTTTCTTCCATACATTATAGAATGGCTTATGTCTGAAGGTAAAAAAATGGACTGGGAGTGTGTTTAAGGTCTCCTCTAGCCTTAGGAAGCTATAATAATCAAAGATTCCTAACATCATCATAAAAAACCAATTACTAAGTGCCTAGCTTTGTGCTAGGTAGTATTTAGAGTTAATTTTTAAAAGCCCAGGAGCAACGATGTTCCAATGAAGTAATCATGTTTTTTTTTTATCAAATGCAAAAATAATTGCTTATTTTGCCATTTTACAGTGTTCACATTAATATAATTTTATGGTTGGAAACTGAAATTTTCAAAAGTTATAGAAAATGGTAACTGCGAAGTTTCCTGAAGCAATATTAATTTGATATCTAATTTTAACAGTATTTTAAATCGATGTGTCTATTACTACTTAGGCAGTTATTAAATGCAAATTTAAAAATGTTCAGCGATCTGCAATGTGGCCAAGCTAAAACTGCCACAGGATGCTCAAGGCTAGATAGCATTAATAACATTCATGGGAATAATATACTGCTGTGGCAGTCGATTTCAAGTGATTTTCAAGTCTTTCCTAGGTGATTAGAATCCATCAACCTTTGGCCTCCTTTCTTTTCTCAATTGAGGATATTACAGGAGAGCCCCCTCCCCTCCCATAGCCTTCAGTGTTCCAGAAGGATGTTAGGGGAATTCAGGGCTCTCTCTCCATCTTATTATTGCTAAGTCTTATTATTTGTTTAGTACAACTCGCCTTAGAGTCTTCTACATAAACCATATTTCAGTAATTTAGGCTAATTATTGTGGCAGTGGTAGATGAAAAGAATAAACTAAAGAAGGGAAAGACTTTATATCCAGAGAGACCAGGTAGGAAATAGCTGTATCGCTGAAGCTAAGGGAGTAATAGTATCCTAGGAGAAGGGGGCAGACAGTGCTCTAAAACTATAGAGAGATCAAGGAGGATGAGGATTAAGAAAAGGCCATTGGATTTAGTTAACAGATCATTGGTAACCTTGGAGAAAGCAGTTTTACTAAAGATGTGTGGTCAGAAGTCTGATTGAAAGGGACTGAGAAGTGAATGAGTAGTTAGGAATTGTAGGCCATGAGAGTAGAAAATCCTTCCTCAGAGCTTGATAGTGAAAGTGTTTAGAAATAAATGCTAGAGGAGGGTTAAATGAAAGTTTTCTTTTTAAAGGGCAGATCTCAGCATGTTAGTGGTCAACAGAATAGAAGCCATTAGAAAGAGAGAGTTTGAAGATAATGAGAAAGAGAGAGAACTTGAGTGATTGAGGAGGTAAATTTCCAGGGATGATTGGAAAGGATGAGATCAAGAAGGACTGTTATTCATCCTTTGTTCTGCAAGAGGATCAATGACATCAGGAAGGTGATTTCTTAACTTGCAAGTGAATTGGATTTGAGAGTCAGGGTTGTGAAAAGTTCTCTGAGTCAATGGAGTTCAGTGGCAAGACAAAGGGCAGGACAACTTTAAAACAACAAATGGTGATTAACTGAATGATTGACTGACAAGTGTCAGTTGGGAAGTTTGAGACTGAATTGGTGATGATGTGCATATCCTCTACTTCTCTCATTTGATTTTCAAAATCCTTTTTAAGCTCCTCTGTGGCTTGTAACCAGCTGGTATTTTTCTTGGAAACTTTTGGTGCAGGAGGTCTGACTTGTAGTAGAAACTCCTCGTAAACTCCTTGAAGGCATGGACTGTTTGGTTTTTGTTCTAGTGTGTTCAGGATCTAGTATACTGTTTTATACCTGAAAGTCCTTAGTAGGTGTTTGTTGAACTGAATTGATCACTCCCTTCTTTGAATGCCAACAACATACTTACTTTTAAATATCCAAAGTTATAATGTTTGTACTATGCAATTCAATTCAACTTTTCTTCTTTCCTCATAGCCAAATTGCTAAAAAAATCTGGTTTAAACTCATTGGCTCCATTTCTTCATCTTCTGCTACTCACTTCTCAGTGTCTTACAATAAGTTTCTGTCCCCAACACTCAAAAGAAAATTCTTATCCCAAAGTTGTCAGCTTTCAGTTAATTGCTAAATCAATTAATCAATCAACAGAGAAGCAGTAATTAAGCACCTAGTATAGGCCAGCCCCTGTACTAAGAAACACAAAGAAATAGCCTTTTCTTGGGCCTCATTCATGTTCCTATGGTTTTAAACCACTGTAGCCTTCTCTCCTGGATACTCTTTTTCTCTCCTGACTTCCATGACAATGCTCTTTCTTGGTTCTCTTCTTCTTTGATCATTCCCCTTTGCCTCTAACTCTCTCTCTCTCTCTCTCTCTCTCTCTCTCTCTCTCTCTCTCTCTCTCTCTCTCTCTCTCTCTCTCGGCAATCTGATCAGCTATTACGGGTTTATCATCCCTATACAGGTGACTTCCAAATCTATTTAATTTAGCCTTAATCTCTTTAATGTACTGCTTGGTGATAAACAGCTTCACTTGGATATTCTGTATACATCCCAAACTAAATATGTGGAAAAGGGAACTCCTATTTTTTCTAAAACTTTTCTAAACTACCATTTGATGGCATCACTATGTTTCCTATCACCCATATTTATCACCTTGTGAGTCATCTTCCATTCCTCCCTCTTCCTCAACAACTTAAGGTTCTCCTTGCCCATTCTCATATGTCTCCACTTGCATGGCTTCCCCTTTACTTCCAACTCTCATTTTCTCAACTGGACTACTTCAATAGCATCCTAATTTGTCTCTTTGTCTTTAATTTTTCTTCTCTACAATCCATTATCCAGAGTGTTCAAATTTATATTCTTTCAACCTGTCTTCCCTATGTGCCTGTGCCTGATACACTGTAAGTGCCTTGATACATAAGTTGCCTTGTCTCAACTAAAAATATTTAAAAGTTCCCTATTTCCTCTAGGACAAAATACTCCTTTGTCATTTAAAGCCCTCCGAATGCTGGCACCAACATAGCTGTCTAGTTTTATTTCATATGGCTTTCATGCATTCTCCACTCCAGTCAAACTAGTGTGTTAGATACTTTCTTGTACAAAACATTCTATTTACCATGTTTACGCCTTGGTAAACAAGGTCCTTTATGCCTCAAATGCAGCCCCTTTTCATCTGTACCTTAGAATTCCTAGCTTCCTTCAAAGCACAGCTCAGGTACCACCTCCCCCAAGAGGTCTTTCTTGATCCCTTCAGGTGTTAGCATTCTTTTCCCCTTGATATTATCTTGCATTTACTTACATGGGTACTTGTTGAATTCTCCAAGAGAATTTAAGCTTCTTGAAGTCAAGGACTGTTCCACCCCCCGCCCCACAAGTTTTCTCAGAACATAACAGTGTAAATACTTAAAAAATATTGGTTGAATTGAATCTTCTCACTAGCCTTCTATGTGAACTTATGTCCCTTACCCTAAAATACCAACACACAGAGTCCTGCTGAATGAATTCGAGTCAAGTCTTCTCTCAGCCAAAGAAAAATAGTTTATTTATTTATTTTTTAAGCAATTGGGGTTAAGTAACTTGCTCAAGGTTACACGGCTAGTCATTATTTATGTGTGGGTCCCAACTCCAGGCTGGCGCTCTTACTGCGCCACCTAGCCGCCCCTTTAGGGCAATTGGGGTTAAGTAACTTGCTCAAGGTCACACGGCTAGGTTTTTGTTTGTGTGGGTTAAGTGTCTGAGGCCTAATCCGAACTCAGGTCCTTCTGACTCCAGGGCCGGCGCTCTACTCACTGGGCCACCTAGCCACCCCAATAAAGTTTATTAAAAGTTCACTTGTATTAGACTCAGAGTAAGTCTGTGCTATGTCATTCTATTGTGCTCTCACAAACATGAAGACAGGATAGGGTCTTATATACAGAAAGTTGTGAGAAGAATCTAGGGGTGGTCTAGTCGAGGAGTTTGGGGAGGGTCTTCAGGAGGAGTTAATGAGGTCAATGAGTGATTAAGGGTGGGAAGTCGCTGGAGGCCACCTGGAGACCACAAACAATGGTGGGCTAGGCTAGTTCAAGGCTGGATTGACAATTTGATAGGCTCAAGGGTGGGAAGTCTAGTAACAGAAGCTTGGGCTCAGCCACAATATAAGGCTTATTGCTTCATGCAAATACCTCATCAAATGAGATGATTTAATCAGAGTTCAAGGTGGGTTCCCAGAGCCTGTACCTCGAGGACTCAAGGAGAGCTAGAGGGGACTCCCAGAGCCCACACCTCATCACCTTAACACCTGCCTTTCAGTTTTTCCACAGTAGAGTGGTTGCAATGACTCCTGTTTCCTTTTAACCTCTGGGAGTACTGTGAGAAACTAATGTGAATTCTAAGGTCGATGGAGCATCTTTAAAGTTAAAGTCATGAAAATGCAGGCTCTTACCTCACCCCTTTGCAGGGGTGAAAGATCCAATAGTGTGCATTGCACAAATTCTCACACTTTTGCAATGTACTGATCAGAAATCCTAATTTATTTCTGTTCTTTTTCTCTCTGGGTGGGTGAAGGACATTAAAAGAAGCTATAGTGATGTAAAAAAACAAAAAATAAAACCCGACAACCTAGAAGTACATAAATAAAAACTTACTTTTCAACAAAAGAAATATTTATATCAATACAGTACAAGGTATTTATGTCTTATGCCAAAGTTAACAGAATTAGGGAAAGAAAACAAGTGTTTGGGACATTCATTGTATATTAATGAAATCTTTGTGATTTTCTTTTCTCTGCTCTGTACAACTATTTTGACAGATTTCACTTGGAGTTGTTTTGTGTTTTGGAATATTGTTAACAGTAGATTCAGCTTCTGGTCTTTTGGTAAAGCCTCCCAGATAGAAGAGAGTAAAGAGAAGAGGAATTTAATAAGGAAGAAAGGATGACTGGCGTGCAAATTTTTCTATACCAGAGGAAGAAGCAATAATAACTTATTCGGAACCAAGAAACATTAAAACAAGCCCCAAATCATTCATTCTGCGGGTTAGGTTCTCCGCTCTTGCTTACTAATTTAGTCAAGCCCACAGTGACAGCCGAACTACATATCCCAGCATGTACTGCGAAGAGCCGACGTTCGTGCGAAGACCTCATGTGTCACTCGAGCGGCCCCTGCCTTATTGGAAAAGAAACTTTAACGACGCAAATCGATATTTACACTAGAGGTCGATATCTGGGCTGGCCCCAAGCCTCCGTGGTGGCGGCGGGAGTTTCGTAGGGAGCCGGGCCGCAGTAATTCTGTTCAGGCACCGCCGCAGCCTTCCCCTCTTTCTTCTGGGCCCTCCGTGCGCCGGGAGAACCCGGGTAGTTGGCCTCCAAGATGGCTTCGTTGTTGGCGGTAAATTCGGGTAAGAGCCGCCGGGGCCCCTCATTGATTCCTCGGCCACGGGGAACTGGGACTGCGGCGCCGGCTCCCTGGGCCCCGAGGTGCGGGGAGCGGGGTGCGGGAAGCACGCCCAGGACTCTCGGCCGGGTTTGGGCCCCTGGCCTTGGGGCCGCCTCGCGTCACGCCCCTCGGCGGGATTTGAAAGCTGTGGCCGCTGCCGGGGCTGCCCCGCGAGCTCCGGGGCCGGCGGGCCGGCGGGGCGGGGCGGCCGGAGCTGCTTCCTGCCTGCTCCTTCGCCTTTGGTCCTCCTTCCTGCCCCTCGCTGGGCCGCAGGCCCCCGGCCCGGCTCGGGGCGCGGGGAGGTGCCCTCGCAAATATTACTCTTGTGGGTCCCCGGTTACCCGGGGAGGAATGGGATAGTGTCAGTTCCATCCTACAGATGGGGAAACTGAGGCAGGAAGCTGTTTAGCAACCGTGGGAGGTGGGGCTACTATTACCACCCCCATTTTACAGGTGAGGGAACAGAATCCAATAGAGGCAAATGACCTGCCCAGGGTCACACAGCTAGCAATCCTGGGAATTAGGTGCTATTAGCATTCCTGTACTACGGATATGGAAACTGAGGCAGAGGTTAAATGACTTGCCCAGGGTCACACAACCTTGGGAGGAAGGATTATAATCCCCATTTTACATATTTGGTTGCTGAGGCCCAACAGAGGTTGAATGACCTGCCCAGGGTCACTCAGCAAGGAAGTGTCTGAGGCTAGATGTGAACTGAGGGCTTCCTGTGCAGCATTCCCTTCACTGGGCCACCATCCATCTGCTTCTGGTCCCCATTTGTTCAGTGTCCGAGGTGCAGGGTGCTGAAGGCTGGGATCTGAGAAATGTGAAAACATCTCAAAAACAGATTGTGATTTCTGCTCTGGAAGAGTTTACATTGCATGGTAGACACAGTGTATGGAGGAGAGGAATGAATCAGTTGTATCCTTGTTTGAGATCTGATTGTTTCATGGACCTAAATCAGTCTCTACCTGTTGGTGTGCAGGATGGTGCTCCTGGAGGTTTTAGGATAATGGATCTCAGAGGCCAGCTAGGCCACCTCCCTCATTTTACAGACTGCCCAAATTAAAAAGGTAACAAATTAAGTCAACAGGCTTTTATTAAGCACTCATTATGTGCCTGGCACTGTGCCAAGGTTGGTGATAAAAGAAAGCTAAAAATATCCCTGCCTTCAAGGAGCTCCCATTCTAATGGGAGACAATATCAAGCAGTTTTACATGCATGGCACATGCAGTGTGGATGAAAGGTTATCTCAGAGGGAAGATATGGGAGGAGGAAGGAAGGACAAGCTTTTTCGGAAGGTGGAATTTGAGCTGACACTTGAAGGAAGCTGGGAGACTGAGACGAGGAGAGAGTTTTTCATCAGTGGAGGATAGATAAGTGAAAATACCCAGATTCAGGAGACTCTACAAGAAGTAAACAGCCTATTGGAACCACATTTCACTTTAAGTAAGGTTATGTAAATACTGATTTTGGGTTCCTTGTGGGGAAACTCCCTTTCTGTGACTTAAGAGAAATCCCAGACTGGGCTTGAGGCACATAGAAGATAACGGACTCATCCAGAATCACAGCCAGTAAGTATCAGAAGAGGGATTTGAACCCACAGTTTCATGATTCTTAGTTGTTCTCCATTAATTTAATTTCTTAGTCATCTGCTCTGTGTTCAGTGCTCAGGCTTCAAGGAAAAAATGTTATTTGAAACAGCTCCTATCTTTGAGGAGCTTGTAGCTTCTAAGTAAGCAAAATGCATGAATATTCAGATTTAGAGAAAAAACAAATTAGTACAAAAAAGTAATTTTGGTTACTGCAGGGTTCATATAAAAGCTTTCATTTACCCACAGCCTTTCAGGAACGAATGCCATCTCCTGGAAAAAGTGATGTAAATCTATGCTGTCATTGAGCACTCCTGAAAAGTCCCTTGGAAGAGGATGCAGAGTTGGGGTCCCTGTGGAATACAAAGCAAGGAGCTCTCATTCCACAGAACTGCCTTCCTTTGCCACCGTGGATCAGTCAGTCAGAAGCACTTATTAAATATTTGTTGTTTGCTAGGTGCTGGGAAATTAGAGTTTATTGCGTGGAAACATGGATACAGAAATGTCTGTATAATGGAGATGGAAAGTAAATGAAAGGTAATTGGTAATAAGGTACATGGAAGCAGATGTAGTAGCAGGGAGGTCAGGAACGGCCTCACGTAGGAAGTAACATTTGAGTGGACCTTTGAAGGAAGCTAGGGATTCTAAGAGAAGAGGTAGGAGGATTGTGCCAGGCATGGGGGAAGGCATGAGAAAAAGAGATAAAATCTCATTGTGAGAGATAAAGCAAGAAGGTCAGTTTGGATGTGCAGTTACAGTTCATTCTTGGATGGTAGTCAGATTGTGAAGGATTTCACTGCCAGAGGAGTTTGTGTTTGTTCCTAGAGGTAATAGGAATCACTGGAGTTTGTTGAGCCGGAGAGTGATATGATCATAGGCGTGCTTTATGAATATCTCTTTAGCAGCTCTTTTTCCTCTGATTTCCTTCCCTTCTCTTACTTCTTCCTTTGCCCTGCTTCCTTCTCTTCAGGTGGGGTTATGTTTGTCTTTTTCTTACAGATGTCAACCATGGCCTGCCTTTCAACCTTGCTTGAAAGTTTTTGAAGGCTTCTGCTTCTACATTGAGGGATATAGTGAGGACTTCCTTAAAATCCAAATTGGGTGCATCTAAGCAGAGAGTTGAACCTCTGGAGGGTCCATTGGCCTTGGGCTGTGGGAGGCAGGGAATCATGTTAGTAGTATGAGTTTTCTAAGGTAAAAAAATTTTAAGGGGCAGCTAGGTAGCCCAGTGACTAGAGCACCATTCCTGGAGTCAGGAGGACCTGAGTTACAAATCTAGCCTCAGACACTTAACACTTAGTAGCTGTGTGACCTTGGGCAACCCCAATTGCCCTGTCTTCCCCCTCAAAAAAAAAAGCAAAAAAAATTTCAAGTACTATTTTTCAAGAGGAAAAAAACCAGGCAATTGTATTGTCATTTTGACAGGCTAGAGTATTGTATTCAGTCTGATAAGATGAAGTTTAATAGGGATAGGTTTGATTTAAACTTGTTCAGAAATCAGCTTCACAAATATAAAATGGTGACTAGTTAGGAAGCAGGTTTTATGAAAAAATATGAGGATTTTGTTGGACTATGAACTCAGTCAGAAAAAGCTAATGTGCTCTTTGTTGAATTAAGAGAGCCATCTCTTCCAGGAATAAGGAAATGAGAGTCCTAGTGTGCTCTGTCCTGGTCAGACCTCATCTGGAATATTACTGTGTTTGGTTCTGGATGCCACAGTTTAAGAAAGACATTGAGAAGCTAAGATGCAATAGAGAATCCAGAGGAAGCTATCCACAGTGGTAAACGGCTTGGAATCTCTACCATTTGAGGTTAAGTTGAAGGAACTGGGGATTTTTTTTTTCAAATTCAGAAAATATTTATTAGGTGCTTATTTTGAGCAAGACAGTGCTGGAGCTGTTAGTTAAAAAGCCAAAAACAAAAAAACAAAAAAACCCAAACCCTAACTTAAAAAAAAAAAAGCCCCATGTAGTAATTGCATCATGAAATTACTCCAGAAGCTTATTTTCTCTGGACAATCATGCTTCCAGGATTCATAGTCACCCAAACTCAAATCAACTTGAAAACACAGCTGATAAAAAAATGGGGTGGGGGATCCATTCAGTTTTAATATCTTCTTTTTCTCCTCCTCTTTCTTCTTCTTCCTCTTTTTTTCTTCTTCTTCTTCTTCCTCCTCCTCCTCCTCCTCTTCTTCCTCCTCTTTTTCCTCTTCTTCTTCCCCCTATGTCAAAGAGAGTTATAAGTTCCTGTGGCTTCCTGGCATGGTGGTCACTATATCCTTCTGGTAAGAAGTAGCAGTTTTAGACCACAGGGAATGTAGGTCTCCTGCATTGATCCTTATGTGGGCATGGGGTCTTTGTAAGAACCAAGTTTGGCAGGCCATCTGAGTCCAAGTTTTGTGTTTTCTTCCTTATATCACCTTGTTTATAGTTGTAGCTGGGAGGACTTGAATATAATTCCAATCAAATAATGAATTTAGTCAACCTGACCATCCTATAGGGTTGTGGTCCATGTTCTTCCATAGTTCCTGCCCAGAAGACCCATCCAACATGCTGGAGGCCTAACTCAATATTTAGTTTATGGTGTGAAAAATGATTTCCAGAGCTTCCTCCCCAGCTACCCCCTTTGGTAAAGTTCTTCAGAAGAACATTACTGATAATGAGATTTTACTGAGTCTTTTTACTCAGAACTGGGGATTTTTACCTTGGAAAAGAGAAGATGTAGGGTCCATAAGAGCTACCTTCAAGTATTTGGATGACCTGTCTAGTAGGTGAGAGACTTTAGGGGCCAGAGCCAGAAGCAGTAAGTAGAAATTACAGAGGCAGATTTAGATGAGTTCAGGAAAAATTTCCTGTTCCAATATATAATGGACTCCATGGAGTGGTGGTAGATTCTCCCCTGCTCTCAGGTCTTCCAGCAGAGATTGGATGTCTACTTGTTGGGTATGACATAGGAGAAAAGGAGGCTTATTCCAGATAGCTTTGGAGGTCTATGATTCTGTGAGTTAAATTTTGTGATTCTTGACTTTCTCAGATTCTTGGGTAAACCAGACTCAATAGACTTTTTCCTTCATATTTGCTGTTGAGTGTGGTGTTTAGTGGGCTTTTTTTTTTTACTGTCTCAAAACTTAGGATCAGAATCTTAGATCTTGAAGGGACATTAGAGGTCAGCTAGTTCAACCTCTTACCCAGTATAGAAATCTCTGTAAAATGTCATTCCCTCTTGCCTATTAAAAAGTACCTTTATCTTTAGTACTCATATTAGGGCTGTGTTACCAATATTAGTTTCTTCAGCAGTTCTTTACCTTTCATTATTCTAGTTGCCGCTCCTACTCTTCCCTTTGCAAAGTTCATTTTGTTTTTATGTCCTTTACTTTTGTGCCCAGAAAATGCCTTAGTCAAGCCACATCTGTAGTACAGTAGGAATACTATTTGCATTAGTTTTTTTAATGGGCACATCATATTTTTTCATCTTTTGAGTTTAAAGGCAAGTAATACCTAGATTTTTTTTTTTATATGAAGCCATAAGCTAGGCCTCCCATAACCTGTATTTGTGTAGTTGATTAAAAAAATCAAATTATAGAGAACATTATGATATTCAAAATGGATAATTTTGATTACATTAAATTTTTTTTTGCAAGAGCAAAGCCAATGCAACCAAGGTTAGAAGGGAAAAAGATAGTAGGGAAACAATTTTCACAGCCAATGTCTATGATAAAGACCTGATTTCAGAGAACTGAGTCAAATTTTTAAGACTACAAGTCATTCCCCAATTGATAAATCAAAAGATATGAACAGACAGTTTTCAGAGGAGGTAATTAAAGCTATCTATAGTCATATGAAAAAATTCTCTAAATCATTATTGATTAGAAAAATGCAAACCAAAACAACTTGGAGGTACCATATCATACTTACCAGATTGGCTAACATGACAAAACAGGAAAATGATAAATGTTGGAGATGATGTGGGAAAGTTTTGTTGGTGGAATTGTGAACTGATCCAACCATTCAGGAGAGCAATTTGGAACTATACCCGAAGGGCTATAAAACTCTTTTTATACCCTTTAACCCAGCAATATAAAGGTCTGTATCCCAAGGAGATCATAAATGTGGGAAAAAGACCCACGTATACAAAAATACTTACAGCAACTTTTTGTAGTGGCCAAGAATTGGAAATTGAGGGAATGCCCATCAGTTGGGGAATGGCTGAGCAAGTTATATATGAATGGATTAGAATAGTATTATTCTATAAGAAATGATGAGCAGTCAGACATCAGAAAAATCTAGGAATACTTAGATGAACTGATACTAAGCAGAACCAGGAGAACATTGTACATAGTAGCAGGAGCATTATGTAGTGATCAGCTTTGATGGACTTGGCTCTTCTCAGCAATGCAAGTTTCTAAAACAATTCCAAAAGATTCATCATGGAAAATGCTATCCACATCCAGAGAATGAACTGGTAGAGTTTGAATGAAGATCAAAGCATTCTATTTTCTTTTTCTTTTTTTTTTGGTTCATTCTAGTGTTTTCTTTTCTTTGGTTCCAATTCTTCTTTATAACACAACTTATGTGGAAATATGTTTGATATGAATGTATACATATAGCCTATATCAGATTACATGCTGTTTTGGGGAAGGGGGAGGGAAAGAGAAAATTTAGAGCTCAAAATCCTATAGAAGTGAATGTTAAGAGCTAAAAATAAATAAATGACATTTTAAAAAAAGGAAAAAATCTAATTGTAAGCTTTTACATGTATCCCCATTATATTTAATTTTGGCACATTGTTCTAGCCTGTTTTTAATCTGTTACTTAGAATCTTAGTTACCTCTCTCAGCTTTGTATCATTTCTGCTTCAGTAAGAATACTTTCTGTACCTTTATCAGTTCTGCTACCACAAATTTTGGACAAGACAGGGCCATGAAAGAGACTCTTACAGCCCTTCTATTTATCCTCCAGTCCATTGGTGTTTTAACTTTACTTCTTAAAGACTAGCCTTAACCCCAAATCACTCTGGCTCTCATTGATTGGCCAGCATTAGGTTCTAGCCTAGTTGTTTTTAAAATTTTTTTGCTTTTTTTTTTTTTTTTTTTTGGAGGGGAGAAGGTAGGGCAGTTGGGCTTAAATGACTTGCCCAAGGTCTCAGAGCTAGTTTTTTGTGTTAAGTGTCTGAGGCCAAATTTGAACTCAGGTCCTCCTGACTCCAGGACCGATGCTCAGTTCACTGCGCCACCTAGCCTCCCCTATGCCACCTAGCTGCCCCCCCCCAGCCAAGTTCTTATTTGGTTGGTGTTGGGGTTCTGATGGCTCAGAGTGAGTATAAATAGCAGTTGTTTCTGTTTGGCCAAAATCCCTGAGGGTTTTCCCCTCCCGGATGATTTTTTTTTTGGCCTCTTTTACGAGGCCATTCTTTGCTTCATTTCTTGCCAAGCTTTAATCACTGAATAGGCATATCCTCAGACAAACTGAGACCTGGAAAAGAAATTAGCTTAAAAAGACCAAGGCCTCCTACTGTATTCAGGGCCATCTCCAGTCATCCTGATCTATATCTGGACCCATGTGACTCCTGAGGAGACAGTGAGACTGTGACTTTCCACAACTCTACCTCACTTAAATCCAATTTATTTGCAAGTCACGACATCACCTTCCTGATATCATGGTCCTTTTCAAGAACAACAGTCAAAGTCAAATAGAAATGGATCTCTGTGGCAGCATATTAACTTAGAAAACCACAAATAAACATTTATCTATTTTGTACTATATTTTATTTATTTTTTTAAACATTTCCCAATAGCAGTTTAATCTGGTTTGAGTTTGACTTTTTTTTTTTAAAGCAATTGGGGTTAAGTAACTTGCTCAAGGTTACACGGCTAGTCATTATTTATGTGTGGTTTTTTTTTTTTTTAAAGCAATTGGGGTTAAGTAACTTGCTCAAGGTTACACGGCTAGTCATTATTTATGCGTGGGTGCTCATTTTCTGAGGCCGGATTTGATCTCGGGTCATCCCAACTCTGAGGCCGGTGCTCTTACTCACTGCGCCACCTAGGCGCCCCTTTAGGGCAATTGGGGTTAAGTAACTTGCCCAAGGTTACAGGGCTAGGTTTTTGTTTGTGTGGATTAAGTGTGGGAGGCCGGCTCCGAACTCAAGGTCCTTCTGACTCCAGGGCTGGCACTCTATTCACTGTGCCACCTAGCCGCCCCTTGAATTTGACTCTTAAATGATTTGCTTAGGCTTCCACTGGTAGTTAATAGTGGAGTCAGGGTTTCAACCCAAGTCTCTGACTGCAAACCAGTGCCTTACACCTATACCACATTACCAATGCGCCAAGTACCTGTTTAAGAAGAACTGAGTTTTTTCTGGTTGACTAAAACAAATTTTCAGAGTATTACCTGTAGTACTTAGAAATTGACTGAGTTTTAAATTTTTGGCTAGTATCAGGAATCCAACTCTTTGTGGCATAGGACTTACATAACCTGTGTTCCTTCTCTTGTATCATTGTTTCTGTTATATTTTGCTTGCAAATTTTTCTTGACTTACTTTTAAGTTATTTTGACACTTCTTGCTTCTGTTTCTAGTCAGTCACCAAGTCCTGCTGATTCTTTGCAATCTTTCTGATGTCTGCCCCTTTTTGTTTTCAGGGTCAATTTTAGTCTGTGTGCTCAAACCTAGATTACTATAATAGCCTCGTACCTGGCCTTTGTGCCTTTAGTGTCTTTCTGGTCCATTCTGTATAGTGCTGCTAGATTAAACTTTCAAAATCACTAATTTCAGCAAATATTCCTTCCCCAAATCCTGCAGGAGCACTCCATTGCTTCAAGCATAAAATCCAAACTCTTTAGCTTGGCCATTCACGGCAATACAGTTGCTTCCTCTCTCTGTCCTTCCACTTTCTCTGCCATATCAGTTTTTGTACTATCTTCATTATATGAATCTGTGATCTATTTGATTAAATGCTCTAGTCAGTAAGGCAGATTGCACCCGATCTGCACAGTTCCTATCTTTGTGACTTGTATATTCCTCTAGAAATCATCTAACAAAGTCCACCTAACCTATAATGTCTACATGAAATTAAATAAAAATCTGTACCACTCTCAATTAGCTTTCCAGAAAATTTGTCATCTTTTCTTTCTTCCAGACTCCTAAACTGAATTGTTCACTGAAACTTCATAAAACCATCCCTGCTTTTCATAAACTGTGTTTATTGTGTTCCATTGTTGTTCTTATAGTTTATAAGATATTGGACTAGCATAGTGAATAGAAAACATGAAGCCAGGAAAACCTGGATTCAAGTTCTGCATGGGGTGGGGGTGAGGAGGCAGGACTCATCCATACCTAAAGATTTCCTATGGGTGGCATATTGACTTAATTTTAAACTATAATGTAATCTATGTTTTATTTTTTATTTATTTTGTTAAATAGTTTCCCAATTGCATTTTAATCTGATTTGGCCTTCACTTGAAGTGTGAAATTCTTTAAGTTGCAGGGAAAGTGCATTGATGGGGGGAGTTTCCTATAAAAATGAAATCACAGGTCTAGTTTCTGTCCCAGCTATGTAGAGATAAAGTATCATGTATATTTGTTCTTAAGAACATGACAACTTCTAAATCTATATACTTCTAAGTTTATATGTAATTTGTATAGCTTCCTGTATTTAGAAGTAGAATCATTTATCCTCTGCAAAATAATTTTCTTCATCTAAATAGTGAAACTGAAAAGTTGTAGATTTATAAGATTGCATTTCAAACGTAGGTTTTAATTTGTTAATTTTTCTTTAAGCTGCTAGCCTTTGGGGTCCATACAAAGACATCTGGCAAACAGTGGGAAACGCCATTTGGAGAAGACAACCTGAAGCTGTCCACCTTGTTGACCTTATTTTAAAGAAACACAAACCTGATTTCATCTCACTATTCAAGAATCCAGTAAGGGATTTTCTTTTGGGAATTATATAAGGAGAAAGGGAGTATTAAATAGAAGGGGGATAAGGAACTAAATTGTGGCCATGTGAGTTGACAAAAAAGAGTGGATAGGAGAGATATAATGGAGGTATGATAGATAAGACAAGATTATTGTTTGGATGTATGGGATGAGGGTTAGGGAGGAGCCGAGGATGACCCTGAGGTTATGCGTGGGAGAGACTGGGAGTGTAGTTGTGATTTCAGTGGCAGTCAGAAAGTTTGGAGGGAGAGTAGGTTTAGGGAGAGGATCGTGAGTTCTTTTTTATATATGTTGAATGTGAATTGCTTATAGGATGTCCAGGTGGAGATATCAGGCGTTTGGTGATGCTAGACTAGAGCTTAGAATACAGATTAGGGCTGGGTAAAAGATACTTTTGAGAATTTTCTCCATAAACATCGTATTTGAACCCATGGAAGCTGAGGAAGTGGTTAGACTGAAAGGAGGGGAGCTAGAATAATATTATTTAAAATTCTTACCTTAGGGGCTATCCATTTCTTTTTAGATTATTTAGGAAAAATGTTTCTGCTTGTACTTATGTCAAGGATAGGTTATTGATGTCATACTTTTAGAGGTGACATGAAGCCACTTGCTGACTATACATTTGATTTATCTTCATTTTTACTTTTCAGGCCAAAAATGTTCAGCAACACGAGAAGGTTCAGAAGGCAAGTACAGAAGGAGTTGCTATCCAGGGTCAGCAAGGAACCAGACTTCTTCCTGAGCAGCTCATTAGAGAAGCCTTCATCCTGAGTGACCTCTTTGATATTGGTGAACTAGCTGCTGTTGAACTTCTTTTGGCTGGTAGGTTGGAATTAACCAAAGCTCTGCTGAATGTATGGGGTGGTGGTGAAGAAAGCACCTGGAAGATGTTAGGCAATTTTATATAACCATGGGTATTGTGATCTGGTAGTGCTGATGATTATAACTATCAGTGCATATTTAGAAAATGGTAAACAATCTAGAATCCACAGATATCTATTTTTAAAGTAAAGAAACAAATTTACTTGAAATGTATTGCTCAGGGTATGTCTTTTTTCCTTTGTTGAAATTTTAATTTAACCAGTTTTAATGTAACTTTGAAATGGCAAATTAAGAGATCCCCAGATTATTTTATGACATAGAAAATTGTGTGTGTGTGTGTGTGTGTGTATGCACAGACGTGTGTGTGTGTGTGTGTATTTCATTGAATGTTTATTATTTTCTAAGGCATCTTCTCTAGAGATTGAATATCTTTTTATTTTGCACATGGGGAAATTGAGGTTTTTAAGAAGTTCTATAAATTACCTAGTGCTACATGAGAGACTAAAGATGGGACTAGAAATGGAATTAAACTTTCCCCTTCAGCAGCTTCAAAAAATGTTGTAAAGCCAAGCATGAGCAGCTTTCAAGAGGACCACTGCTGTGAGCAGCTTTAAGGTTCTGATCACATAGTATAGTGATTTTTATTTATCTTTATTTATTCAGCAGTAAATTAAAGCAAAACATTCACAGAAACCAAAGTACAGCATTCACAATGTTATCACATAACAGCTTATCACTAAAGTGGCCACATAGTTTTAAGCAAAAGAGATCATTCAGTAAGTCCTTAACTCAGTCATCTTTAAGGCAAGCCTCCTTAAGGGACACAAAGTACAAAGGTCAAAGTTCTCCAACCCAGGTCACTTTATCTTAATTTCTCAATCAAAAAGTCTTCTTCTTTCTTGATTGGAGATTAGTTTCCAATCATCCTTAACTTAGTCATCCTTAAGAGGTACTAGGTACAGAGTACAAAGTTCTCCCACCCCTAGGCCACAGTAAATCATGATCTCAGTCAGCATTAAGTACCCAAGGAGAGGTCTTTTCATCTTGACCAGAGGCTGGCTCTCAGATTCCATGGTTCCTCTTCTATGGTCCCAGCTTTTGCCTGAATTTACCCAACTGTCACCTGGATTCAAAGGTAGGCAGATCTCAGCTCCTCATCCAGCTCCTCGTCCAGTTCCTTGTCCAGTTCCTTGTCCAGTTCCATATTAAAGCCCACAGTGTCCAGTCTACCTGAAGTCCTTAGAAGTTTCTGTTTCTGGGAAGACAAAGCTTAACAGAGCCATGATAACATTCATGCATATTGCCAGCACCATCAGTGATTCACTATCTGCCTGTGAAATCAACACAGACCCACCAGCACACATCATCAGTACAGTCCCAGGACCTCTGAAACCCTTCTCCAGGACTCCTGTAAACAGACAACAAGAAAATCCTTTTTCAGGGCTTCCAGTAAGGTCCCAGGGTGTCTGTGCAAAGTATCACAAATAAAAATCAACACAAACAGAACAAACAGAGTGCTGGCCTCCATAACTGTTCCCCTTCTCAGTTTTGCTTTCTCCCAGCTTGGGCTTCTCCTTATATATGGTCATTAACTCCTCACTGTCCTGCCCCTTCCTTTTGCATCATCAAGTTCCTCCCACTGTGGTTTCACAAGTTCTGTTTCTTAACAAAAACTTGATATAATCATGGGCAAGGCTCAAAAGAAACTGAAACAAGGTGCTAAATACTTAAATAGCTGAAACAAGGTGCCAACTACTTCTTTGCTTGCCATTACAAATGTTTATCAGAATCTGACATGTGCAGAACACTTGGCAGGATGTTAGAATAGATCCACAGAATAAATGGGAATTAGTTCACTGTCCTCATGGAAAACATAGGCTAGAAGGGAATTATAATACCTACATAAATAGCAAGAGTATAAGATGAAATAAAAACATAAGAGAGATACAAAGTTTACAAGGTCTTGGAAGGCCAGGATTGCTGTTGTCTGCGAAGAATCAGGAAAGGCTTAATGGTGGAGGTAGCATTGGAATTGGGCCTTAATTGTCAGGTAGGATAAACACAGGCAGAGATTGAGGGAAGTGGGGTTGAGTGGGGCATGCTGGGTATAGGAAATGGCATGAGCAAAGACTCAGACTTGACAGAGTGGGAAATAGGGAAGGTGGAAAGGGAAGCAGTTTTTTTGGGGAGGATAATGAATCTGATTTTGAACATTCTGGGTTTGAAGTGCTAAAAGGACATCTAGGACTTCCTGGATATGTCCAGGAAGTATTTTTGAGTTTTAAGGTTTGAAATTCAAAGATATACGAGGGTTAGGGTCCTGGTATACTATATGGTACATTATTTAGTCTATTGTACCATTTTGCCTTCCTTTTATGGAGACATGTTCTTTGGAAAACTGTGAAAACTATAAAACAACTTATTTTGTGACTACAGTTATTATCAATTACACTTATTTTCTTAAGGTATTTACTATGTGTGTGCGTGTGCGTGTGCGTGTGCGCACGTGCACACACACACACACAAGAAATCCATGCTAGAGATGATACCATTTCAAAATTACAAAGGACTGATTTTTAAAATATCTGAAAGAGGAAGAAATACTGAAAGATTGGGAAAGAATCACAATAACTAAAAGGAGATTGATAGGACATCAGTACTACTGACCCATGTCTATTTTCTTATCTTTATAAAATTTTTGTAAGGGAGTCCAAAAGGTGTTTGTCACACACATTAAAATCACACAAGATAACCTGAACCAGAGAGATAATGTTGTCCAACAATCATCTGATTATCAGTATGAACAGAGCCATCAAACAAGGAGATGTACAGTTACTAAAAATGGTCATGTCATAGAGGGTATTCTGCCCAGAGACCAAATGCAAGAAAATTTCCTTTTACATGTTTAGTTTTTCTAGATATTCCTGTTTGTAAATGTCTTTGTGCTGAATACAAGTGTCCCCAAAATACTAAAGAACCTTCTTTTTGAGAACCATGACTGCTGAAAAAGACTCAGATGGACATAGAAGTGTGCCAAATGGATGAAGAATGTTTATTTCTTCCAATGTTAAATGGGCCGTCCACTCACTTAGTCCACCAACACCATAGGTTTCAGATAGACTCTGCAGACACTAGATAGATGCACTGGTACTTGTGGAATGTTAAAGTCCTGAAGGGAAAGCTCTGGATGATTTATGGGAAGATATGGGTAGGAATCACTCAGGAAAAAGAATGATTAGGATCTGCTCTATTTAATGAATACCTACATAGGTGAGATCAGGAATCCATAGAAATTTGGAAGTACCAGAGACAGTGTCAGGCTTTTCTCCTTTAGTATGTTTTCTCTCTGCATTTTTTTTCATAGTGGTGCTTTGAACTTGTTAAAAGTCAGTAAAGATTATTCATCTAGTGCTTTTAGCTTATATAGAAGTTATTTCAACTAAAAGAGTCTTTTAATGGAAGATTAAAAAAACTTGAATAGCTATCCTTTTTTCTTAAATGTAGTTTGGTGGTGGGGAAAGAGGTTAAGTAGAAGCAAACAAATCAGTTGCTTTAAATTTTCCACCCACTGTTTTGTTATTGCCATGGATTTTGACTTGCCATGTTGATGCTGAGATTTGTAGCAAACATACACACTGAAACCTTAGGAAATATTTTGCTGTTGAATTAATATTTATCTATAATACATTTTGTTGTTGTACAACATAAATTTGATATAAGAAAGGATATTTTAAAACAAATGTTTAACTGAACTCTATAAGGGCAGAGTTCATATCTTATGTTTTTGTATTTCAGGTATTAGAAGCTTAATAAAAACATGAGTTTATGATTGCATATCTGTTTAATAACTTGACTTTAAAGCAAAAGTAAAGCTAGTGATTATTTTAAACAAATGTATTGTAAAATAAGCAGATATGACCTAAATACATTGTTATATTATGTTGTTTTTCAGCTGTTTATGTTGATCTTTCCTTTATTTTTCATATGTGTTATGTTTTCTTTTTTATTCTTTTTCTTTACTGCCTTCCCACTTGTAGGAGAACACCAGCAGCCTCATTTTCCTGGCCTTACAAGAGGATTAGTAGCAGTTCTTTTGTACTGGGATGGAAAGCGATGCATTGCAAATTCCCTCAAAGCCTTGGTACAGTCACGGCGAGGCAAGACATGGACACTAGAACTTAGGTCTGCTATTTCTTTGGATTTCACTTGGTTTTTACATATTTTTAAAAATTTAACTTGGGAGTTACATGGGAAATCCTAACTTCGGAAGTGATATGCAGACTTAAACCAAATATTTACAATAATCTGAAGTGACTTTTATATACTGCCTGAGAACTATGTGCATTTTAAATGTGTATTATATTGATTCTACATGAAAAATAATGAGAATGTACATGGTTAGAAGCCTGTTGAGATTTCAAAACTTAAGAATTATTTAAGGAATAATTTTTAGTACATCTTAGTTGTTTTAAAATACAGTTTTAAATATAAAAAAACCCCCCCAAATCCACAAAAAACACCTTAAATTATAAATGAACTATTTTGGCTACACTATATGTGCACCTGCTACTGGCAGAATGAGGTTTTATGGTATCTTCTGTGCTGAGTTAGGTATAAGCATAATGTTTCATTCTAACTGTTTATTTCTTATCATTATAGTCCTGAGCTGGTGTCCATGACAACACGGTTTACAGATGAACTAATGGAACAGGGATTGACTCATAAAATCCTAACTCTGGTGTCACAAATTGATGTGAACAATGAGTTTGAGAAACTGCAGCGAGAGAGAGGCTTGGGCAGTGAAAAACATCGCAAAGAGGCAAGGGTTCATTTGAGTGACTTCTCTAGATGTCTCTGAAAAATGTAAAATGTAGTCATATCAGGTTATTTAAGATATGCATCTAATCCAGCCTGGGGAAGTGCTATGACCTCTTAAGATGACTAGGGCAGCTAGTTGTAGGTTGCTGCCTAGCAGTTGTATTTTCTGTATCTTGTTACTTTACTTGTATGTCTGAGGTGAATTCTTTGTGAAGGTCACTATTCCATATGGCGGTTTGGCACTTAACATGATTGAACAGCAGGGGCTGGCTAGAGTTTTAAAAGTAGTTTAAAAATGACTTGGGATTCAAATATATTTCAGTTAATTAGGCCATATTAGCTTCTTGCTTCACTATAGTTGATTCATAATGAGTGCTTTATATTTGACTTCTAGGTTTCAGATCTCATCAAGGAATGCCGTCAGTCTTTGGCAGAAAGTCTGTTTTCCTGGACCTGCCAGTCACCTTTAAGCAAAGATGATACTCTGCTCCTTATTGGCCATCTAGAAAGAGTCACGGTTGAAGCTTCTGGCTCATTAGATAGTGTGAACTTGGCTCTTGTCATGGCTCTCCTTTACTGCTTTGATATCAGTTTTATAGAGCAGTGCGCAGAAGACCGAGAAGGTACTGGGGAGTGCAGGGGTAAAGGGAGGGAAAGAAGGAGGGGAAGAGATAGGGAAGGGGAGGGGGGAGGGGGAGGGAGGGAGGGAGTATGTTTGTGTATGAGTATATTTGTGTATGCATGTGTGTTACTGTATATGTGTGTGCATGCATGTGGGTGTATGCACATTCATAAATGTTTTTCGTCTATATCTATAACTTCATTGCTCCTGGTATGGAAACACTCTTTACCAATGACCATGTACAATCAGTTGCTCTATAGCTTCATTGTCTTAAGGAGTTGTTTAGGGCACCAAGAAGTTCATTGACTTGCCCAAAGTCACATAGCATGTATGTACATGACAGAAATGGAACTTGAGCCTAATTCTGAGACTATGTTATATGTAAAGATAGGCATTTTTAAAAAGTTTTTGAAATTTTGGGATTAATGCTTAAATTTGGTTGTTTATAAAATTCAACTAAAATGAGAAATGTTATAAGCTTGTTTCCAAATAAGAGTCATTACCAATATTTTACTATTCACATGTAAAATAACATTTTAAAATATGTACATTTTTGTATTGAGTGGCTCATGTATTTAACACATTTTCATTTATGCTTTTGACCTTTGGAGTCAAAAAAGATTGACATAATTTTTTTTTTTTGTTTTTTGTTTTTTTTTTTTGGTTTTTGAAGGGCTATTGGGGTTAAGTAACTTGCCCAAGGTCACACAGCTAGGTTTTTTGTTTGTGTGTGCATTAAGTGTCTGAGGTCAGATCCGAACTCAGGTCCTTCTGACTCCAGGGCCGACGCTCTACTCACTGCGCCACCTAGCCGCCCTGACATAAATTCTGTATGCCCAGTACATAATTATTTTTTATTTTTTTATTTAGCAAATGCTTTATTAACTTCTGGTTTACATAATTCATTTCCACCAGATTTTGTGTTACAATTTTTTCCCCATTTTCCCCCTACGTACCTCCCCAGAATAGCAGTCCCACAAGATATCCCCTGGGGCTAAAACCACAGCTCACGTGGGCCTGGGCTTGGCTCCCAGAGCGCTGTGCTGGCCGCTCCCTGCAGGGCTGCTGGGCTGTCCTCAGTGGGAGGTTAGCGTCTCTGTGTCGTTCTGTGGGTGCTGGAGCTCCATAAGTTGTTGAGAGTCCACCTTTTACATTGTTTGGAAGTGGTGTGGGGGAGAGCACCTTGGAAGTGCTGTTTCTACTCTGCCATCTTGGCTCTGCCCCTCCCAGTACATAATTTTAATTGCTTATTTTTTATTTAAAGTTCCTAAGCTTTTAAAAAATATTTATTTTAAAGGAGGATCTTGAGACCAAAGTTTTAGAAAGAAGTCATTTTTTGAGTTGCACATTCCTGTAAAATGGTTAAAATTTAATGTTGTTTTTCAGTCATATCCAATTCTTTGTGCCTCCATTTGAAGTTTCTTTGGCAAAGATATTGGGGGGTTTGCCATTTCCTTCTCCAGCTTATTTAACAAATGAGGAAACTGAGGCAAACAGGGATAAGTGACATGACCAGGGCCTCACAACTAGGGATTGTCTGAGACCATATTTGAACTCAGGAAGATGGCATGGTACTCTATCCACTGTGCCACCTCACTGCCCCAAATTTCACTTTAGTGATTTTTAAGCAGTTTTTCTTTAGAACTGAGAAAATGTAAAAGAAATAGTAATCTCAGTTTTTATTCCCTACGAAATTGTAATCATAAGTATTTGCATATATAATGCTCCCAGTTTTGTTTTTTGAACCAGACCTGATTTCGTTGTATGAGGAACTAAATTCTTATGACAAAACTCTTGACCAATGCCAATTGGCATTTATTCTACAACTTATGATTTCCTTGGGGCATTGTGAGATTAAATGACATCCATTCATATAACCAATTTGTGTCCGATATAGGACTTGAATTTCATCTCTGCCAAACTCTCTCTTAGTTATCCTGTAGTTAAATTCTTCTTTATCTCACCCCTTAATCAGGACAGCTGATGGAATGGTGACGTCTTCATCTTACCTGTGGATTTTTTCTCCTTGTCCCTCCTCTTTTGCTCCTTCTGTGGCCAGTGGGATAAGCTAGACAAGTTTTCTAGCTCTTTTCTAGATCCCATGATGTCAGGTCGCTACAATTTGTTTTCAGACAAATGAAGTTTCATTAAATAAAATAAATTCTGATGTTTTTAATTCCCTGAGTGTCAAAGATGATTGTCTTTAAATATTTACTTTCAGTGGTTCATGTTTTTGAATAACAATTTACCCTATAGTTTTGGTATCTGTCTGGTGTACTTTAATGCTTTGGGTTAGTAAATTTAAAGTCCTTGTGTAGGCTAAGTGACTTCTTGACTAATTCAGTAAATGTAATTAGAATAAACATGATTTGTTCATTCATTTCAAATGTTTTAGTAGAGTTTTAATTTATGCAGGGACTTCTAAATTCTTTTTTTTTCTTTCAAAAGCAATTGGGTTTAAGTAACTTGCCCAAGGTTACATGGCCAGTTATTTTTGTATGGGTGTTAAGTATGAGGCTGGAACGATCCGGATCCTCCCAACTCTGGGGCCATGCCCTTACTCACTGCGCCACCTAGCTGCCCCTGACTTCTAAGTTCTTGCTGCTTGTAATTTATTTACTAAAATTGTGTCTTTTATGATATATAGGTAACACTAAGTTGTTTTCAAATTCCTGTGGTAAGGGAGGGATGTCCTTGATTATTTGAGGTGTACATTTGGTAGTGCTGTCTTTTACATTTTTTTCATTTTGTGTATATTGTCTATTTATAAATTTACTATATAAATTTGACTTAGTAATTAACTGATGAATAAAAATTGAATATCTTTTAGCCATTCTTTTCTTTATTCAAGAAGTGATATCTTATTTTGCAGTTTTGGGTATAATCACCCATTTTACAATTACAGATATAATTCAGCAACTACCACTGTTAACGGAGAGACAATATATTTCATCAATTCACTCACGCCTTCAAGACTCGCAGCCTTGGAAACTACCTGGCCTTCAAGCCACGGTTAGACTTGCCTGGGCATTGGCATTGCGGGGGATATCTCAACTCTCTGATGTGCCAGGTAAATTGATTAGAGACAGTATTGACATTTCTGAAGTCTTTAAAACAAAAACCTGCGATTTGTTTTACACTGTGCAGTTTCAATAGAGATGGCATCTGCTTGTTGAAATAGAAACAGCTCATAAGATAGGAAGCTATTTAGAATTCTCAGGTGTAAATTTTTATAGTTTGTCAAGTTAACTTTCTTGTATTCAAAAAAAAATTCTAAGATAAATTCATTTACACTTTTATTTCTGATGACAATAATCTTTTAAAAAGAACAAATAGAATCCAATTGAAATATATATTAAATGCCTTCTTTGAGCAAATTCCCAAACAGGATTAATTGGAAAAAGATGCACAAGATACTATGCATGTTCTGAAGAGATTATATAAATAATTGTAGTAGAAAAATATTTGTTGAATTGAATCTGTTTGAGGGATTAACATTTTTTGACCCTTTAAACTATTAGGTTATAGATGACCTATTCTTATTCTTGAACTTTGCTGTAGGGAGTGCTTTTTTTCCCACATGTCTGCTAATGTCCTTATGCAAATGTTAATAAAGACTTGACTCTTCTCTGATCTGAGACCCTTCTGTCCTGCCTACACAATTTCTTGAACCTAAAAGTTAGTGAAAATATCTGTGTGGGAACTAGTGGGAATAGGGAAAGAGAGCTTGCCTGCCATCTGGTCCTCATCACTGTGAAACTGATGGCCAACAGTCCTTTGCAAAGGCAAAATTAAAAAGAAAAACCACCCCCAAAACTTTGAATTTTTTTAGGAAAAGTGGTCTAAATTTATGGATTTGAAACTCAATCAATTTTATTTATGTGTTTTAGTATCTATTATTTTTTATTAGACTATGCCAGATTTTGTGAGGTCATTACTTATATGCTTCTTTAGGCAAATTTAAAGCTGTTCCTGTATAATTTTGAAGCAGAATCCTTAGTACCATGTTAATATGGTGAAACTAGGATAATGGTGGCACAGAAGTTATATTTGGTTATATTAGATCCACCTCCCAGAGTAGTTATTTGCCCTTAATCCTTCTGTCATCCTATGGAGATAGCTTTTTCTCCCCTTATGTTTTGAATGCTATGCTATCTCCATACACACACACACACACACACACACACACACACACACACACACACACATACATATGTATATACGTATGTATATACATGTGTGTATGCATGCACACACATATCTGTGTAATCCAGTGTTTGCTTGTTAGCAAATAGCATTTTGACAACTTTTCTTGTGTCCAGCAAAGTATGCATTAGCAGGGGAAACTGAGTTTTATACAAGTAGGTATATTGATTTGTTATTTCCTCAATGAATAAATTTACCATTATTTTGTTACTTTTTCCTAATTTTTTTTTTAAGCTCTTGCTGAATTTACAGAAGCAGATGAAGCAATGGCAGAGCTTGCAATTGCAGACAACATCTTCCTTTTCCTAACTGAGTCTGTAGTGGGTTCAGAAAACTTCTACCAGGAAGAATTTTATATTCGCAGAATTCATAACCTCATCACAGACTTCCTTGCACTTATGCCAATGAAGGTAAGTTATAGAAACACAGAACTGGGACATAATTACAACAAATCTAAGTCTTGCTTTGGTAAATTAGCTTTGTTTTAGAAACAAACCAAACTTTTCAAGATGGGCAGATCTTTTAATGCGTTCACTAAGCTGTTTGACTTACTGTGAAAATATGGAGGTTCATGTATATGTTGTGTTGTAATTTGGTTTCTGAATCATGGAAATTGATGGTATATATATTCTGCTAATTGTGTTGAACTAATAAGAAAGAATTTTTATCATGGATAGAGAACTGGCTTTGAGAAAGGAAGTGTTATAAATGGATGATTCTGTGGACAGAAACAGAACAGTGTAGTCCCCAGGGAACAGTACTGGAATTGATTTTATTTTATATTTTTACAAATGAAAGGGAAAAAGGTAATACCTAGTGAAAAATCTAGGCTTCTAGATGACACCAAGTCTTCCTTGGTACCAGCTAATCCAGGTGACCTTCTTGTCAGCACCTATAAATTAGCAAATTTAGGGGAAAATACAAACTTTGCTTACATAGTGATTTGACTTTAAACTTCCAAGAAGCAGATCTCAGAGTCCTTGTAGACTGTTCCTTGAAGATTTCAACTTATCATGGCATGGTGGCCCAAGAAACCAACAAAGTGCTCGAGGTCATCAAGGAGCACATTAAAAAGAAAACATCACATCACTTTACCTCTCTGAGTCTTAGTTTTCTTATCTGTAAAATGAGGGCATTGGACTAGATGACCTTGAAAGTTCCTCAAATATGTGATCCTATTAATCTTTGAATAATCTTACCATTGTAAAGGGTATGGTGTCCATGCCTGAAATACATTTGTGCAGATTTGATTGCTGTACTTCCAAAAAGAAAAAGCTGTTGAATCAGAAATGAAAAGAATATTTCCAATAGTAGGTTCATTTGGGAATGAGATATATTTTATTGCTTTAAGGAAAACAATCATTACATAGTGTCCAAAAGTCAAGAATTTTGCTGACTCGTTTGCTTCCTTTTGGGTTTTCACTGAACTGCAAGTATATTTGCTTAACAAAAGCTACAAATTAATAAAGATACCTCCCATTCTTAAGTATTGAGCAAGTAGGAGCACTTAAAAATTTTGATTTTATGTGTACATTTGCTTTGAAGATTTTGGCTTTTAGCTTTTCTTCTAAGACAAATTGGGAATGGAAAGACCCAGGAGGGGTAGAATTCAGTGACACCATTCTATTGTTTGTAGTGTTTTTAATGTGGAAATGGTATTCTGTTTTTATCCTTTTGGAATATGTTATAGGCTTGGTAAAAATAACAAACATATGAATCATTAAAATATTGTTATACATCATAGTTGATAATTAAGTGATAAAATCCAGCTGTAAATTTCTTCACTTCTTTAAAATAGTGCAACTAGGTTACAAGAAAGACATTCCTGTATACCAGTCTCTTTGGGTTAGCTGTCTATTTAAAAAATTTCATTGCCTTTAATAAATGTCTTTAACATATGTGTAATGAATGTAATAGGTGAAACAGTTGAGAAACAGAGCAGATGAAGATGCTCGAATGATTCACATGAGTTTGCATATGGGCAATGACCTTCCTATTTCACTTCGGAGAGATCTGGAACACCTTATGCTTTTGGTAAGCCATGTTGTCAGATACAATTTAACTTTTTTTTGTCCCTATGAACCTTAACTCATACATGGAGAGAGAGTGTCCCTATGGATATGAACTATCATTGTTTCTTTTGTTATCATGAATATTTTAGGTATTTTTTACATCGACTTTATTTTTCCTAATTTATTTATTTTTAGTTTTCGACATTCATTTCCACAAGATTTTGAGTTACAAATTTTCCTCCCAGTCTTTCCCCTACCCCTACCCCAAATATCGAGCCTTCTGAATGCCCTTTCCCCCAGTCTGTTCTGTCTTATATCCGCCCCCATGCCCCCCTAACTTTCTGGTAGGGTCAGATGGATTTCTACACCCCAGTGCCTGTATATCTTATTTCCCAGTTGTATTTACATTGATTTTATTGTCACTAAGTCTCATAGGGAAGAGTTAGTGTGGAATGTGGATTATTGAAAGAAAAAAAATGCTTCCTTTTATGTCTAGAATCAACTTCCTAGCAATAATATTTAGCTTTCCTCTAGTACCAACAGTTTTTAGTGTTTCCTCTTAACTTCTTTTTCCTGGACCTAATATTCATTAGATTAAAGAACTCCCAGCGAAGAAATTCACTTTACTAAATCACAGAGGCATCTTTTTGGCATCTTATAGTGTTTTAAAGAGGGCCTGGCGGTATCTACAAATTAAATAACTTACCTTGAGCCACACAGCTGGCATTTATCAGAGGTGGATCTTGAATACAGATTTTGGCTAACTTGCTGATAGATGGCACAGTTCCTCTTTATTATTTAGAAAAACTAACTGTAGGATGTATTGGATAGAAGAGAAAGACAATTCAAGTCATTAATTCTTCATCAGACATCTGTGATTATTTAATAATTTGTAATTATAGCTAGTAATTTAATAAATATTTAACCTCTTTAATACTAGGATTATAGAAAAAAATTACAGTTTCATTAAGAAAAAAATTACAGTTTTCCCTCAAAAATCTTTGTTCATGACTTGCAGATTGCTGAGCTATATAAAAAAAACCCTTTTAATTTGGAGCTTGCTTTGGAATATTGGTGTCCTTCAGAACCTCTTCAAACATCCACTATCATGGGATCTTATCTAGGGGTAGCTCATCAGAGACCCCCTCAACGCCAGGTTGGTAGAGCTTTTAATTTAACTATATTTCAGTGTTTCTAGTTATTTCCTTGCAAGAGGTCTGCATGTGCGTCATTAACAATCTATTTCCTTTTTTCTTTTTTCTTCTAAATCTTTCAAGGTTATTGTTTTAAAATAATTGTAGCCTTTAATTTTATGTCACTCCAGATAGTGGAGCTGGACTTAAGGTCTATCTATGGGCTTTCCTCTTTAATAGATTCTTTTTTTCAGGTTATATGAATATCTAACTTATCCAGCTCAGACAGTTTTTGTTGTTTTTCTTAAAGCTCTTCAGGAGTTAAAACTTTCCTTGGTAGCCCAATTGAGGTATAGTATTATAATGATTAAAGAGTGCCCAGAATTCAAGAATTTTAGAGTTCAGTGGAAACTTCGTAATCATTTATTTTAACTGCTGCACTTTGTAGATGCTTTGTCTTTATGGCTTTCCAGAATCCCTTCTAATTGAATTCATGCTCTTCCTACTCTGTTTTCTTTGGACAAAAAGACCAAGTGGTCAGCATCCCCCTTATAAAATTGGAAAGGAGGCTAGGCAAGAATACAGAAGAAAAAAAAAACAAACTAGAGGTCATGCTAACTATAAATATATTCCAGATCAGCAGTACTGTGGTGTCAAGAACCAGCATGATGCTGGCATGTATTTTTAAAAAGTCTGACATATAAAGATCAAGAAATTGTTAAACTGGGATTTGTATTACATGAAAAAAACCTGGCATTGTCATCTCACCTTTGTGTAATTTGAAATTCTAAAAGTTATTTCATAGTCACAAATATTTTATTTGTCTTATACTCTGACTTGTAATTAATAATATTCAGAGAGATAGTATGCTATATGAGGCAGTTAAATGACACAGTGGATAGGGTGCTGGAACTGAAGTCAGAAATAACTGAGTTCAAATATGACCTCTGACGTTTCTTAGCGATGTGACTCTGGGCAAGTCACTTCACCTTTGTCTGCCTCAGTTTCGTCATCTATAAAATGGGGGTGATAATAGTACCTACTTCAGAGGGTAGTCATGAGGATAAAATGAGATAATATTTGTGAAGCACTTTGCAAACTTTAAAGGTCTTTATAAATGCTATAGCTACAGCTACAGGGGAAGGTGTACTATATTTGGAGTCAGAGGATTTGGGTTTGAATCCTGAATCCTGCCTCTTACTAACTGTGTGACCTTGAGCAAGTTGCTCTCTGGCTAGCTTCCTCATCTGTAAAATTAGGAAGTTGGACTGGTTCCCTTCTAGCCCTAAATCTATGAATCTGTGAATGTTTCTAAACTTGACATCTGCCTAAATTACTGTGGGAATATATGTGGGATTCCACTACACATAGGACAAGGCCAAGGTGAAGAAGAAAAGAGAAGCAAAATAGCAAGGGCCCAAATGTGAGAAAAAGAACAGGGAAAAATAATGGTGTTGGGGGGTTAGATGTTCAGGGAAAGTACTAGCGCCATTGTGTTAAATTTCCTGTTCCATATATTCCCTGTTCCTAGTTTAGCTGATGAATTTTACTTGGAGTGAACATTTTTGTGTTTTAATCCCAAAATATACCTATGGATTTTCTGTAAGTGTCTTAGTTGAGTTAGTCTCTAGAGTTCTCTTTTATATATTTAAGATGTAAGTTGCCTGGAAACATTCTTAGAACCTTCTTCATGGGGTTATTATCATTGTTTTAAATAAATGGCATTTCAGATCCATAAAACAATTCATCCCAGTTTAAGTTAATTTTATTTACATTTGGAACTGAATTTGGGACCAATTAGCATTTGAAAATTAGCCTTATTAGTCAGCACACATTTATCAGGTGCCAGGTGCACCTGATAAATAATACAAAGAATGACAAAAGACAGAGTGTGATCTTGAGGAGCTCATACCTTAATAGGGGGAGATGGCCTGCAAATGACAAGTACAAACTCTGTGTACGTGTGTATCCATACCTCTGTATTTACGTCTACATATATAATATGCACACAAGATAAATTGGTGAAGGTACTAAGGTTAAAGAAGATTGGGAAAAGCTTCTTATGGAAGGTGAGACTTCGGCTGGGACTTGAAGGAAGCCAGGAAAGCCAGGAGGCATAGATGAGAAGGGAAAATCCAGGCAGTAGGGGACAGCCAGTGAAAATATCTGGAATCTGAAGATAGACTATCTTATGAAAGGAATTGCAAGGAGGCTATTGTCACTAGATTGAAATGAACATGGAAATGAATAAGGTATAAGCATTCTGGATAGTTTGGGGCAAGGTATGCAGGTTATAAAGGGCTTTGAATGCCAGACAGAGGATTTCATATTTATATGTTCGTGGCGATGGTAGGGAGCTACTGAAGTTTAGTGAATAGAGAGGTAATATGGTCAGCCCTGTACTTTAGGAAGATAGACAGCTGAGGAGGAATGGACTGGAGTGAAGAGAGACCAATCACACTAGTCTAGGTTGGAGGTGATGCACCAGAGTGGTGGCAGTGTAAGAGGGGAGAAGAGAACTTATATGAGAGAGATTATAAAGGCAGAAATGGTAAGGTTTGGCAGCTGATGGGACTTGAGTTAAGAATGTTACCTAGCTTGGGAGCCTCCTGTTAAACTGGAACTGTTGTTGATTTTAAACTGAACCTAGCTCTAATGCTTTCTTAAGATGGATGAAAGATGTATTTGTTATAAACTACAGACTTTTTTTCTTTTTCAGGTTGTCTTGTCAAAGTTTGTTAGGCAAATGGGAGACCTGCTTCCTCCGACTATTTATATTCCGTATCTGAAAATGCTCCAGGGATTGGCCAGCGGGCCCCAGTGTGCTCATTACTGTTTCAGTTTGTTAAAAGTCAATGGCAGTAGTCATGGTAAGAACAATTTAGAAACTCCAAACGGAGTTTATCACCCTTCGGCAGAGTATCTCTGTACCTTTATAACTATTGATGAAAATTTACAAGCCAATGTATATTCTTTTCTATGTATATTAAATTCTTCTTCAATGTATATTGTCAATATTAAACAAAACAAGAAGTGACAAGATTAGATTGCTCTAAAATGATGAAAACAGGAAAGAAACAAATGGCTAGTAGACAAGGTAGGAGCTTGGGCTATTGGGAAACTCTGACTAGTGTATTGTTAACACTGGTATTTGACAAGCTTTGTTTTGTTCCATTTTTAAAATATGATTTAGTTTGCCAGATTTTAGTTTTTACCCACCTTTTCAAGATCACATGTATTGTATATCTGCCATACAATTCTCACACCTAGTCTTTCTTCACAGGCATGATTTTACGATTTTTTTCTGTTTGGTTGTTTTTCTTTAGACCTTCTCAAACTTTTACACATAATTTGGGGTATAAACTGGACATAATCAGATCAGTACAGATCATAGCAAAACAAATATTTCCTGGTCTTAATGTTATCCTAATAACTTCAAAAACTTGGGAAACTTTAGATCTGTGATCATCTTTCTAGGTACTCCCTCTAGTGGTACAGGTTGTATCCATTTATGCTTTTTTTTCTTCTGTGGCACTTTTTTGTCTGTAGACTACCATAAATTCTCCATGGGGGCTACACTCATTGTGTTAAGGACTATCCTCTTGACAAGATCTCTTGACATGAGATGATTTCCAAAGGAGCACACACTATGTCTGTCAGTTATCCTTCGTAGTATGCAGAATTTGAAAATAACCTTTCTCGGGCGGCTAGGTGGCGCAGTGAGTAGAGTGCTGGCCCTGAAGTCAGAAGGACCTGAGTTCAGATCTGGCCTCAGACACTTAATGCACACACAAACAAAAACCTAGCCGTGTGACCTTGGGCAAGTTAATTAACCCCAATAGCCCTCCAAAAAGAAAAAAACAAACAAACAAACAAAAAAACCCCTTTCACAACATTATACATTGTATTACGGAATTTTGTGCTCATTGTGGGAGGAAGCAGTCCTTTTTGTAACTACATGATGACATGGTAGGCTTCTTTGTTGTCAAAGGGGGAACTTTGGGTGACTAGCCCATAAATGGTTAATCATCAGCTGATTTAAGTAATACATTGGCATGATCTCATGTTAAACAATGTATGAAGATTAATCTGAAGGTCCCAAAAGGGTGGCATATAGCTTGCAATTTTAGATTTTACAATAAATATAGAGCCAGCAGACTTACAGACATTTTATCCACAAATAAAGGAGAAAGAAATTCGGCATTTTAAAGTTGTTTTTCCACCTTCATTTCAGAGCAGTTAAGAAATTGTGTATTGTGTCTTAACAGCTGAAAACATTCAAGGAGCAGGTGGCAGCCCTGTTTCCTGGGAACATTTCTTTCACTCTTTGATGTTGTATCATGAACACTTGAGGAAAGATCTGCCAAGTGCAGATAGTGTCCAGTACCGTCACCTGCCTTTACGAGGAATCACGCAGAAGGAGCAGGATGGATTGATTGCTTTTTTGCAGCTCACAACTACAATCATTACATGGGTAGGTAATCAGTACCTCTACACTATTAGAGTTATATCTATGTGCTTTCAAAAGAAGACCTCTTTAATAGGTGTAGTAGATTTCTCTAATCAAAACTTTAGGATGATAAATATGACATGCACCTAACATGCTACATTGATCTCCATGTCTTTATAACCATCACAGGGGAAACTCAGGCTTATTAGGGTCAGATGAACACTAGAAACATTGTCAGAAAAGAGAAAACAATTCAGTATAAATAAGGACTTTATTACAAACTCAAAATATAGTCCATGATTTTGGAACTGTACTCTTGCTGATGAATGAAACTCATTGAGAAACTTATTACTTCAGCAGTGGCATCTACACTGATGAAATTTTTTCTTTGTTAATAGTAAGAATTCTCCAAGAGAGCTCCACTCCAAAACCTCATAATATTGTAGAAGTGACCCCATGTTCTTAATAAGGGCTGTGCTAGCAGAGCATAAGGTCTGACAGGTCCTAGCAAGTGCATTTCCAAGATTAGACTAGTGTAAAGGACTGGAGGGTAGTTTTCTGAGGACCGGCCTCGCTAAGTTTGGAAAAACTCATTGCCAGCTGGCCAAAGGGCTTATGAGTTTTTTGGCCAAAGTACCTCTCAGAGATCTTTTACTAAGGGTAGGGAAGTTGCAGTCTGTATTACAGTAAAATCCCAAATGCCTGATTCAGAGTTAATGACTTGGTTTCTTTGTTCTCCTTCTCAGTCAGTTCTGCAAGCTGGTATTAGATGTATTTTTCTTTCCTTTCTTTTTTTTGGCAAGGCAATTGGGGTTAAGTGATTTGCCAAAAGTCACACAGCCAGTAAGTGTCTGAGGTAGAATTTGAACTCAAGTTTTCTGGAATCTAGGGCTGGTCCTCTATCCACTGTGCCACCTTGCGGTCCCTCGATGTGTTTTTCTAAAACACTGTTTTAAAGAGATAAGAATTAGTTTAATTTCCTTAGCCTAGCATTTTAGGTTCCTTATCTAGTGAACCCAGTTTACCTACCTATTTGTTTTTTGGTACGTAATAGAGATTATATATTTTCTTCAAAGCCCCATGTCATCTTTTCCTTTGTTCATGTTACCTTTCTTAATTAAGCCCTCTCAGCAGTGATTTTCTTTACTTTTAATGTCCTCAGCACTTAGCTGAACCTTCATTATTATATGATTTCCTCTTTATTTAGAATTGTTCTTTGGTGTTTTATGGTTTTATATCACTAGTAATAATGACTGATATTTGTATACTTCTTTAAGTTTTACCAAGTGCAGGTCATAGCACTGCTGTGTTAGTTGATGGTTTCATGTGTCTCTGTGGACAAAAGTATATCTTATGTGGTGGTAAAACTTCTGGTGATGATCATTAATCTGGTTTTCAGACAGTAGAAATAGTCTCTTGCAAGGCTCATACTCAAAACCTTCCCAGCTTGGTATAGGTTCTACTAGACCTTGTGCTCCTGCCTAGGCCTTTAGACCCACAGTAGCCTGCTTACCACAGTAAAGAGGGCTTTAGTGTCAGAAGAGCTATCCCCATCCTTGTCCACATAGGGCAGTATGTGGCAGTCTGGCAGCAGTTCTGTCTTGTGTTGTGATAACCAAGTGGAAAATTGTTTATACAGATCTCACTCTTACCAGCTGTTCTTCCTGCTGATAGAGCTCTGAATACTACTTTCATAACACAAATGAAATAAAAGATTTGTTTGTGGTCCCCCAGTTAGCTGGTGTCAGTGGTGGGATTTGAATCCAGGTCTTTTGTTACTCCTAGTTATAGAGTGCTGGACCTGATGCCAAGAAGACCTGAATTCAGATCCTTAGATGCTTACTAGCTGTGTGTCCTTTGGCAAGTCACTTACTCTGTATTTGCCTCATTTTCCTAAATTGTAAAATGGGGATAAGAATAGCACTTAACTCCAATCACTGATCAGATTATGTCCAGTTTATGCACCAAATTAAGTGTGGATCAAATGAAATAACATTTATAAAGCGCTTAGCACAGGGTCCAGCACATTATATAGGTCATTAATTAATACTTGTCCCCTTCCTTTTTCTGGCACTGTCTAGCATTCTTCATTGCACCCTCACACTTCTTAAAGGCAGAGACCTTTTCGTAAAATACCTTTTTTTTTTTTTTTTACCACTTTTGTGTTCCTTGTAGTGTATAGCACAGTCCTAGGGGCATAGTAGTAAACACTTAAGTTCTATTCTGATTTGTATTAACTTTGTTTTTGCACCAGAAAGGGTAAAGGCAGTTAAGCAAAGGTCCTCCTGGTGATTTTGGCATTTTCTACTTCTTTTCACTGATGTGTGTAACCATAAGAAGATTAGGTCATTTTGAATTTTTGTTTATTTAATAATTATTTGGATTCAACAATATACTACAAGCGATGCTATTGCTTTATTCTTTGAAATGTAAAATTGACTGAAGTATAGTGGTCTGGAATGAAGTATAGCTGTCCTTAGTAATTTATGTTGCCCTTTATGCTAGATTAATGAATAATCATTTGAGTTAGCAAATACTACCCATTGTTTCTTACTGATACTTTCTTTGACTAGTCAGTGATAGAACTGAGGACCTAGAAATTGAATTTTTGCCTTTTTGAAAAAATATGTTTAATTATGTTTAATTCTTCAGAGTGAGAATGCTCGTTTGGCTCTCTGCGAGCATCCTCAGTGGACCCCTGTGGTTGTCATCCTGGGACTCCTTCAGTGTAGTATCCCTCCTATTTTAAAAGCTGAGCTATTGAAGACACTTACAGCCTTTGGAAAATCTCCTGAAATTGCTGCTTCCCTCTGGCAATCTTTGGAATATACACAGGTAAAATAAATAAAATAAATCTCAACTTTTATATTTTTCTAAGTGTACTTTGTAAAGTAATGCTCCGTAACAATTCAAACAAAAGACAGGAACCAGAAGCATAGTATATCATTTGTATGTCCCATTTGAAGCACTCTTTATTGGTCATAGTACAGGACTGGAAATGAGCAGGCTTTGGTTCTGTTGCTGATTCTTGCTGAAAGCTTCCCTAGATTACTAAGGGCAGATAAAGATTTTTTTCCCCATTATCTATTAAATGTTAATAAATAATGAGCATGAAGCTCTCTTATCTCTGGTTTATAGGCTATTCTTGTACCTCTGGAAGTGTCTAGATTTACCACAGAAGAATATTTGGGTTGGAAGTGCCTTTTCCTTTTCCTTCCTTACCCTCTTACCAAACAGGTACACTTCAGTGAGTGTAATGCCTCTGTGGGTCCTGTTATTGCCTTCTGCTGTTGTTCCATTTTGGGACACTATCACTGTCTGTTAAACTTTGTATTCACTTCATTTTAAGAACAGTATAAAACTGTTTTTGTTCCCTTATGCCAAGCATAGAGTCACCTTGAGATTATGTTCTAGGGTCATTTTTCTTTTATATGTATTTTTCTGCATAAGAGGAAGAATACAGTTTAATATCTGCAAGACATTTTGAGATTACTTTAAATAAAAATAGAGTATTAAAGTTTGCATTACTTTTTTGTAAATGCAGATAATTGTTGGCATATTAGTATTCAGGGCTTACATTCAGATAGAGGGTAGTGGTAGGCTGAAAAAAATTTGCAAATGATTTAGAGAAACAGTTCTAGGTGGGAAAATATTTTTTGCAGAATAAATGAAATTTTAGAAATAATAAAAGCTTAACACTCAATATTTCATTGTTCATTGACTTTTTCAGAGTTGATTTTTTCTTTCTTTTTTTTTGCTTTTTGGAGGGGAAGGGCAAGGCAATTGGGGTTAAGTGACTTGCCCAAAGTCACACAGCTAGTAAGTGTTAAGTGTCTGAGGTCGGATTTGAACTCAGGTCCTCCTGACTTCAGGGACGGTGTTCTATTCACTGTGCCACCTAACTGTCCCCAGAGCCAATTTTAAGGAAAGTGAAATATTATAGATAACACAAACATATGTGCCCAGAGGATTTTAGATATATCTGTATTTTTAAAAAATGTAATACAATGGAGTTGACTTGTTAAGTTACAGTATTTAAAAAAATTTATTACTGTTTTGAGTTGGATAAATGTAATGATATACTCATTTTATGTGTTTCATGGAAAACAGAATTTAGATTATAATTTTTTTGTTTGTAATATAATATTGAAACGTAGCTCTCTTTAGTAGTTGTATTGAAAGGTTCTATGATAGCATTTTCTTGGCTAAGAAGAATATTTTAATCTATAGACTTTTTGGTTAGCTGGTAGCAAAGTCAGGGCAAAACATCAATGTTTAGAAATCTGTTTTAGTAGGATATCCTTGGAATCTGCATTCTATTTTTTTAGCTCCAGCTATAGAGCTATGTAAGGGGCAGTGGGATGGTGCAGTGGATAGAATTCGAGGCCTGGAGTCAGGAAGACCTGATGTAAACTCACATACTGACTAGTTGTGTGACACTGGGCAAGTCACTTAACCCTGTTTGCCTCAGTTTCCTCATCTGTAAAATGAGCTGGAGAAGGAAATAACAAATCAATCCAGTATCTGTACCAAGAAAAGCCCAGAGGCGTTCTTGAAGAGTTGGACGTGACTGAAATAACAGAATAAAAGCATAGGTCTGCTTGTAAACTCACATTTGAAAATCAGCAGTTCAGTACTAGTAAGATTTCATCCCAGAATACCTTTTTAATTTTCTGTTACTGTAGTAATGAGGAAGGGATTTGTTTGTTGTTAATATTTGAGAATTGCTAAAAACCTATGTAATTGACATTACACCTTTAACTGAAATACACACTAATGAAAGCCTATGGAGAGACTTCAGAAGTGTTATTTTAAAGTCAGTAGACACTTGTAAAATATAATGAAGGAGGGGCGGCTAGGTGGCGCAGTGAATAGAGCGCCGGCCCTGGAGTCAGAAGGACCTGAGTTTGGCTCTGACACTTAATCCACACAAACAAAAACCTAGCCCTGTAACCTTGGGCAAGTTACTTAACCCCAATTGCCCTAAAGGGGCGCCTAGGTGGCGCAGTGAGTAAGAGTGCCCGCCTCGGAGTTGGGATGACCCGAGATCAGATCCGGCCTCAGAAAATGAGCACCCACACATAAATAATGACTAGCCGTGTAACCTTGAGCAAGTTACTTAACCCCAATTGCTTTAAAAAAAAAAAATTAAAAAAAAATATAATGAAGGATAATGGTACCTGTGATAATTAATGACAATGGAAAACCATTGTTTCATGGACAGAATAGAAATGTCCCTAATTTCTTTTTCTTCTTATTTTTAAAAGATACTACAGACTGTAAGGATCCCAAGCCAGAGACAAGCAATTGGCATCGAGGTAAATAGTTCCTATTAGTCAAAGTGTTAATTTCATAAATTTCATTTAATATTGGGGGAAGCTATAAGAAATTATATTTTTTTGTTACATTTCCATATTATTTTTAGATTTTATATATTCTCCATTCAAGAGTTAGGAGTTTTCTGTCAGTGCTGAAATGAAACAAATTCTACCTATATCTGAATTAAAATTAATAGTGCTTGATGTAGAAAGGCTCTTTTAATGGAATTTCAGAATGCAAAATGGATTGTTGTAGACCAGTCATGTGAACTGCTGTAGTTTCTAGATTCACCTCATTTAAGTTAGGTTGAGTCAGTCCAAAGTGAGAATTTACATCTTTTGGTTTTATTTCCAGTGTTGGAGATAAGTTATGCGGTTCATCAAAATTAGGAATTTTTGGTTTTGCAACTGTTTTGGTGTATGTTTATATATGTGCACATATATTTTACCCTCCTTTGAATTTCTTTGAAATATGAAAATATTTGTTAATTCACATATCGCAAGAATGTTATAATGTTTAATGAGTTAATGACTTGAGAGCCTCAGCTTCTGTTCTTTGGATGTCAAATTTTCTTATTTTTTTAACTTTTGTCTTCAATATTTGTTTCCATTGGTAAGGTTGAACTAAATGAAATAGAATCCAGGTGTGAAGAATATCCACTGACAAGGGCCTTTTGTCAGCTTATTAGCACACTAGTAGAAAGTTCATTTCCATCTAACCTGGGGGCTGGACTGCGTCCACCTGGCTTCGACCCATACTTGCAGTTCCTCAGAGATTCTGTGTTTCTCCGATTTCGCACTAGAGCTTATCGCAGAGCTGCTGAAAAGGTAACTTTTTAGAGGGATGTTGGGTTTTTATTTTTTCAAATCTGTTACTTTGCTGAATTGCCTTTCTGTTAAAAATAGGTGCTATAAATGCACTTTACATTTAGAAGATACAGTGATGTCTATTGGAGCAATCTCATTTTATATTTTGAACTCTTTAATATCAGGAGTTGATAACTTTTGTTCATTTCTATAAATTAGATGAAAAGAATCGTGGTTTTTGGAATTAAAGCTAGGGCATTTCTATTATTTTATCAGTAAGTAATTGCTGTTTGCTTTGACATTTTCCTCAACTTTGTGGATCCTTTAGATGTCAGACATCTAGAGTCTCTCAGGTCTTTGACATTTTATAGATTATTAATTTCAAATACCTTTGAATGAATAGTTATTCAGAAGTTTGTCAGAAAAACAAGAGATAATCTGTTAGTGTTGAAACCTTGACTATTAAGAACTCACCTTCCCCAATTGGTTTAGTTCAAAAGACTTTGCCTTGTAAGGATCCTTTATTTCCTGGACAGATCACACCTTCCTAGGTCTTATAGAACCCATCTAATTTGTAGAGCCAACTCCACTCACCCTTAAGTGAGGACTTTGAACTGGACCATGACAAAGTTTGGCTTAAATTTTGTCACCTGGGGCAGTTTCTCAGGAATTTCATGGTTTATAAAGAATATTGCATTATTTTTCCAGGGAACTTTTCAGATGTGCTGTTTTTTACTGTCTTCTTTGTAGTAGGAGTGAGCTGTCAAAGAGGTACCTTCTGAACTCTTAAAAACACATTGCTAATGTCTTATGATTTAGATATAATATTACTATTAATATAAAAATAATATTCATGTTTTATTGTCAAACATTTCAGTATCAATTAGATGCTATATAACTATAGTACTTCATGATTACAATTTTTTTTTTTTTGCTTTTTGGAGGGCAATTGGGGTAAAGTGATTTGCCTAAGGTCACATGGCTAGTTTTTATGTTAAGTGTCCGAGGCCGGATTTGAACTCAGGTCCTCCTCACTCCAGGGCCAGTGCTCTATTCACTGCGCCACCTAGCCACCCCAATATTTCCTGATTTTTTTTTTAAAGCAATTGGGGTTAAGTAACTTGCTCAAGGTTACACGGCTAGTCATTATTTATGTGTGGGTGCTCATTTTCTGAGGCCGGATTTGATCTCGGGTCATCCCAACTCCGAGGCCGGCGCTCTTACTCACTGCTCCGCCTAGCCGCCCCTTTAGGGCAATTGGGGTTAAGTAACTTGCCCAAGGTTACAGGGCTAGGTTTTTGTTTGTGTGGATTAAGTGTGGGAGGCCGGCTCCGAACTCAGGCGCCCTATTCACTGCGCCACCTAGCCGCCTCCTATTTCCTGATTTTTAAAAAATATTTCCACTTCCAAAGAGATCAGTCTGCATCTATTACCCAAGTAAGCATTGCTCCATCTTGTTCTTATTTTGTACTTACATAATCCAGAATCAGTCAGGATTTCTTCTTTCATTAGCCAGTCAAAAAACTTTTATTAAAAGCTTACTATGTGCAAGATACTGTAGTGAGCTCTGAGGATCCAACAAAAGGTAAAAACAGTCCATGCCTTCAGGGTTCTAACATTCTTAGGGTGGAGGCAATAAGCACATAACTAAATGTGAGTAAGATTTATGCAGAGTAAATTGGACATAATCTTAGGGATAAGGCATTAGAGGGAGTGAATGAGGAGAAACCTGCAAAGATCATGATATTTGAATTAAATCTTGAAGGATGTGGGGGAATCCAGGAAGTAGAGATGAGAAAGAGAACAATTAAAGAGATCATTAATAACTTTGGACAGAGTATTTTCAATTGAAGGATGATACTGGAAGCCAGACTAAAGAGGGTTTAGAAGAGAAAAGGAAGTGGAGGCATTGATTATAGACAGCTTTCTTTTTTTTTTTCTTTTTTTTTTAAACAAATGCTTTATTAACTTCTGTTTTACATCATTCATTTCCGCCAGATTTTGAGTTACAATCATTTTCCCCCCGTTATTCCCCTATACAACCTCCCAGAATAGCAGTCCCACAAGATATCGCTTCCTCCAATCTGCTCTCTCCCATACCTTTTCCCATACCTTCTTCGACTTTTCCATTAGAGGAAGGTGAATCTTTGTGTCCCATTGCCTGCACATCTTATCTCCCAATTATATAAGGAAAAGAGTATTAATAATAGTATTTATATATATTTGAAACATTTAATGTTAAGACCTCGAATTTCAGATCCATTTCCTCCCTCCCTTGTCACCCATTCCCTCTTGGGAGATAAGTAATTCAGTATATGTTGTACATGTCTAGCTATGCAAAACATTATCATAGTAGATATATTGTACAAGGCTGCTTATAATTCCCTCCCACTCATCCCACCCCCACCTGGTCCATTCCCTACATGATCCTGTCCCTCTTCTATAGTGGGTACTTCCAACCTCCCCTCCCCCCAAGGATGCCCTCCCATCCATCATCCCTCCTCTCATCCCCTTTCCCCCTATTCTGCTGCAGGTTGAGATATCCCATTTAGTTTGTATGTCATTCTCTCCCTGAACCAAATTCAATGAGAATGTGGTTTTGCCTTTTTTGCCTTCCTATTCTCCCCCTCCCTTGCAACCACTTCCCCTTGTTGCTTCTACATGAGATAGTTTACCCTATCCTGTCTCTCCCCATCTCCTCTTGCCACTTTCCTCTCTCACCTCATAATTTCATCCCTTGAGTATTCTCCCTTCCCAACAAAATCAACCTATGCCCTCTTACTAATGGAATATTAAATTGGTTAGGGAGATGTCAAAGGGATTGTTTTGCTGTGGTGAAGACCTGTTTGACATTTATGCAACATAAATTTGTAATGGACCCAGTCAGCATATGATTTTCCTGGTTTTCTCTAGCTCTACTTGGAAGCATGTTAACAGTGGTGGCAGCCAGTGGTGGGAACAATAATAAATTGGGATTTGGAAAATCATTATCTGCAACAGAATAAGTAGTTAAGGGACTTAGAGATAAAATGGTTCACCAACAAGTAGAGATAGGGAAGGAATGGGGTTGTAGCCAGTGCGGGACTGATGACCTGGGAAAGAACTGAGAGACAGATGGAGGAATTGAAGGGCATGATCAGGAGCAAGAACAAGATTAGTTGTTGTAAGATTGAGGGAAAGATTGAGTGATAAAAGATCATGGTCTGATAAAGGATTTCTCTGTCCTTTATAGTTAACATTTGCCATTTTCCATTTTCCTTTTGACTTTGTGAATCTTTCATTTAAGCATTAGAATATGTCCTTATTCAAAGATTCTTGCTTCTCATAGAGCATAATTAGTGGTTTAGGTAATGTGTGCACACAAGTGTCACTTGAGAGTTTGTAAGCTCTGGTGAACCAAAGCAAGTCTTAGGTGCTAGGTCCATTGTCGCCCATCTTAAATATATGGATGGTGGGGCTATTTTGTGGGGAGAAACAGGACAAAGGACAGGAATGTAGTTTCAAAGTATGAAATACTGAAACTTTTTTGGTTGAAACTCTATGAAAGGTTAAAACTTTATGAGGAGCCAGAGTCCAAATCAGTTAGCAGTCCAAATTAGTTAGCAAATGTAATAAAATACAGTTCTTTAAGATACAGTGATTTAAAGGCACAGATGTTTGCTTTAAAAAATTCCTCATATGATGAAAAAAGTTTTTTTGAGTGAATTGTAATACACATAATGGTTACTTGCCTGTATAAATATTAATACAAAAAAATAATCCCTCAGTTTTTTATTTAACCAGCACATTCTTGCACATGAGAGACAGAAAGACAGTAAAACAAAAAGTATTGTATTTCTTTATTTGCTTCTAATGGAGGAAGAAAAAGAATGTAAAATGAAAAGAAGAAAAGTTTTCTTCTTTTTCTGTAGGGTCCATAAGATTACATGGTCATGAGTTGGAATCTTTGTTATCTTGTATCTGTCTTGTCTATCCTCACCCCACTAATGATACCTGAATGAAAAGTATTTTATTTTCTTTAGTGGGAAGTTGCTGAGGTGGTGCTAGAGGTGTTTTATAAACTGCTCAGAGATTATGAACCTCAGCTGGAAGATTTTGTGGACCAGTTTGTAGAATTGCGAGGTAATTTGATTCTTTTTTACTTTCTACTTTTCAAACACATTGGATGCTTTTGTAGTTTGGAAGTAAAAAATATTTTTCACTTTTAATATGTCTGTCACATCAGAAAATTAGGGTCAAATCCTTTCACCAAGTATAGATACTTCCTTATAGAATTCAGTTAATTGACAGACATTTATTGAGCTGCTACTGTGCAGAGGCAACCTTATTGAAATTTCTGCCTACTAAAGTTTCTGAATCATTAATAAACCACAAAGGTTTCTACAGATAAAAGTAATCACTTAAGTTAAATTTTAGTTTGTAGAGTTTTAAAGGTTGTGTATGGGTATGCTATTTGGGGGCTAGTTATTTTAAAACAATAAATAGGTTACTTTTTAAATATTTGAATGAAGAACAATATGAAGATTATTGCTTCTTCAAATCCTGGTCCATGTTTTGGTATTTTCTTTTTAGGAGAAGAAATCATAGCCTATAAGCCTCCAGGATTTAGTTTGATGTATCATCTTCTGAATGAGTCACCAGTGCTGGAACTTTCTCTTAGTTTGTTGGAAGAAGGGGTTAAGCAGCTTGATACTTATGCACCTTTCCCTGGTATGTATTTGGATGCTATTTCTTACATATACGTTCTAACACACACTGTTTACATTATTTTAGAGATTCCTACCTTCAACATTATGCATACTTTTATTGGCTCATACTTTCAGATGTTCCATGATATACTGTATAATTTCACTTCTCTAAAGTTGGAATCTAGAGATCTGTCAAAATTACTGTATTCCAACAAAATTTATTGTAAAGTGAATATCTGTTGGATATGCATTTTATTAGAACAGTTGGTCCCAGGATGTAATAAAATCACATTTTAGACTGTAGTATTTATTAAACCTTTTAAGAGTATGTATTTCAAGGCAATGTGATAAATATGACTGCTTTCGGATATGGCAGTGTTAGGGAAAAAACAGTGGACTCCTTATGTTAGCATGAGAATATGATGTAAATTTTGAGTGATGCTGGTCCTTAGAATGTGTAACGCAGCTTATTAATTCTGTGTACTTCAGATTCAGTTCAGTGATAAGTGAATTTCTGTTAAGTTAATGAATTGTTTGATTTCATGGTTTAATATTTGCTCTGTAGGATAAGATGTTTGTATTGTGTCAAGATAAAGCATTTGCAAAATTATTCTATGTGACATAGATGTATGGATATGAGTTTATGCTAACCACCTTTGAATTTGTATCAGAAGGTAATGGACCTTTAAGATCATTCATTTGCATGGTTAAAACCTTCTCTGTAATGCTGAGCCATTTGTCATTGTGGAAGGACTTTAGTATTGAGAACTTTCCTGGTCTTCAGGAGCTGTGGCTGCTTGTGGGTAGTGACTACAGTACCTTGAGAATTTGCCAAGTCATTGTCATATTTTAGGTATGCTTCAAATTGTAGAGAGTCTCTAAGTTCATTTTGTTGATTATAGGGAAGAAACATTTGGAGAAAGCAGTGCAGCACTGCCTTGCTCTTCTCAATTTGACTCTGCAGAAGGAGAATCTTTTTATGGATCTTCTACGAGAGAGTCAGCTAGCTCTAATAGTCACTCCATTGGAACAGCTATTACAAGGCATTAATCCCCGAACGAAGAAGGCAGATAATGTGGTTAACATTGCCAGGTAAGTGACCACTGGAAATAGAAAAAAAAAATAAAAAGATAAGGCTTTGATTCCTAAATTTGATAGGACTTTTGCTAATACACTTTATTTTATTTTTTTCTTTTTCTTTTTCTTTTTTTTTTTTGGAGGGCAATTGGGGTTAAGTAACTTGCCCAAGGTCACACAGCTAGGTTTTTTTGTTTGTGTGTGTTAAGTGTCTGAGGCCTTCCTAACTCAGGTCCTTCTGACTCCAGGGCTGGCACTCTACTCACTGTGCCACCAAGCCTCCCCCACTTTATTTTTTTTACTGTTGCCTTTTTAAATGTGATGATTCTGTTATTTCTGATGGAATATATTATTATTTTGCCATTTCTGATATGCTCGTGGGTTAATATTTTCCAGGACTTGGTGCTTTTAAAACAAGTTAAATTAACTTAGAGTGCTTAGTTTAAAATATCAAATCATTACTTCACCGTGTCAGCAGTATTGTAGATTGTAAGAATACATCCACATTTTTAATATTAAAAGATTAAAAAAAAAGATTTCTCATGTTTGCTGGGTAACATATTTAGTTAAAATTTTGACTCACCCCTTTTGAGCTCTTGTTCATCTGTTCTGAGTCTTCATTCTTAGAGAACTGTAGGAGGCCAAAATTTTCACTGTAATGTACTTCTAACATTAATGTTTTAAAGGTACCTCTATCATGGCAATAGCAATCCTGAACTGGCTTTTGAAAGTGCCAAGATCCTCTGCTGTATTTCTTGCAATTCTAACATTCAGATAAAATTAGTAGGAGATTTCACACATGATCAGGTAAACTCTGTGTGTGTGTGTGTGTGTGTGTTTGAGATGTACATATTGTCAAACTATGTTAGAGGAATTTGCTCTTATTGATGAAAAATTATCTCAGAGGGGAAAAATATGTATACATATGGTTGTTTTTTATATTTAAGGATGATGCTACAAAAAATTATTGTATAAGCCATTGTGACCAATTGTCTACATACTGAATGATTTTGTACTCCAGATACCATTTCTGTTGCCTGTCATTATATTTGACTGCTTCTTTGTCTTACCATCATTCTGCTGCCTTGGTTGTAATTGAGTCATTCTGTCTGTGATTACTGCTGTTTGGTGTGGCATGTCTGTTTTTGTGGTTTCCCAGCAGTTCCATCTATGCCATATCATTTCATATTGTGCTTTATCATCTCTTTTACATTTTGGTTCTCACTTTCCTTTGTACAGTTTTCACATTTCTGACAATTGTCACACTTCTGCTTACCAAACAGCAGCCGTTTAAATGAGCCTCTTGTCATGGAGGCTGTTGTTTAGCAGATTAGAAATTCTTCTAAAGGAAAAGGAAGAGCATATAAACCATGGGCTCCAGATGTACAAAATTGGTGATAGTGTGTCTCTGTAGAAAGCATAAGTGAATTTCATTTAGTCTTGAAAAAGAGAATAATATAATGTGACTTTTAAAAGTGTGACTTCATTTTTCAAAGGGAAGAGTAATAGCTGCATGTTTTGGACACATTAAAGTTTTTTTGTAGAAGGCTATCTTATGTAGTTTAGAGAAACTAACAATTTCATAAAATCTCTTCGAAAAATGAGAGAAATCAGTAAACATTTATTAAATGCCTGTTATGTGCCTGGTGTTGTGCTGGGGATGCAAAAAGTGGCAAAAGAGAGTCCCTGGCCCTCAAGGAGCTTACAATCTAATGGGGGAGACAACATGCAAACAAATATATATATAAAACAAGCTATATATGGGATAAATAGGAAATAATTAAAAGGATGTGGGAAAGGCTTCCTGTAGGAGGTGTGATTTTAGCTGGGACAGTAGTCAGAGTGGAGGGAAGGAGAACGTTCTAGGCATGGGGGACAGTCAACAGAGAGTGCCCAGAGCTGAGAGACAAGTATCTTGTTCATGGAACAACCAGGAGGCCAATGTCACTGAATTGAAAAGTATGTGTTGGGGTGTAAGGTATAAGGAAGACTAGAAAGGAAAGAGGGGGCTAGATTAAGAAATGTTTAAATTTAATTTGTTGAAAAAAATGCATCTTTTAGTTCACCTGGATAATATTTATACTGAGTTTACATCTTTCCTAGCAAGTCATTCAGTTTTTGTAATTTTTCATCTTCTACCTTTTTGTAATGATTTCAGAGTGTAAGCCAGAAGCTGATGGCTGGATTTGTGGAGTGTTTGGATAGTGAAGATGCAGAGGAATTCATTAATCCAGAAGAGGGTATGCTTAATTCTGGATTATATTAACATGATGTTTGTTATATTAATGTAGTTAAGTGAGTAAAGGAAAACGGATGAAACAAAAACAACTCATTAGTGGAGTCAAAGAAAATGGAAAGAAATTTTTTTGAGAAACTTTTGGGGTAAAAAAGTAGTGCAAAGAAGATTGGGTAGATTTAACTATTAGGATAAAAAATTGTACTAATATCTTTGTGTAGAGTAATTGTCACTTTACTCACATTAACTTTCTTATGATGCTGTGGCTTTTCTTTTTTATTTCTTTTTTTTTTTTTGCTTTTTGGAGGGCAATTGGGGTTAAGTAACTTGCCCAAGGTCACACGGCTAAGTTTTTGTTTGTGTGTGCGTTAAGAGTCTGAGGCTGGATCCGAACTCAGGTCCTTCTGACTCCAGGGCCAGCACTCTACTCACTGCGTCACTTAGCCGCCCCTCTTTTTTATTTCTTAATGAAGAGTTAGAACCTGATAAGAAGTTAGCACGAATCCGCCATGAAACAAGAATACACATCTTGAATCTTCTTATCACTTCTCTGGAGCGCAATCCACCCAACCTTGCCTTGTATCTCCTGGGCTTTGAATTGAAGAAACCTGTTAGTACCACAAACCTCCAGGATCCAGGTATGAGAGATCAGATACATAGACTTAATATTTATTTCTCAATTAGAGTGACCTAATTATATTTGATGGTGGATATTTCTGGAAATCCGATGTCTATCTGAGAAAATTAGTTGAGCAGTTAAATTGGTCTCTGTTAATAACTAATAATAATATATCAGTCCTCAGCCAATCAGTTGAGATTAGCTAGACTTTTTCTTCGGTTTGCATTTGATCTACAAATACAGTAATTATATAGCAATGTTTATTTTTATATATATATATCACTGGTTTTATTTTGAATGGTGGGCGGAGGGCAGGATTGGGTCTCAGTCAGGCTGTAGGTAGAGTGACCACTCAGATCTACTACTCATTGGCACAGAAGCTTTGACTTGCTGTGTTTCTGACCCGGATTGGTTTGCCATTCCTTAGGCAGCTCAGTAGCTCCCCACCTACTCTTGGGGGCTTCCTTTTTTAGCGCAGGACTTAATGCAACTACTTCTTGGGCATAACTGTAGCTCAGAACTCCTGAGCTCAAGTGATTTACTAGTGTCTGCCTCTACAGTAGGCAGGGAAAATTTCCTTTTCATGTGTGCAGCCATGCCTGGATACTACTGGCTTTTAAAAGAAATATTAATATTTAAGAAATCTGGTTCTGTTAATTGTTTTTTAATGTTAATTGAAGTTCAGTAAAGATAATAAGAGGAATTTTTTTGCTTTTGTCTTGTATTTAGGAGTCTTAGGTTGCCCTCGGACTTGTCTTCATGCCATATTAAATATTTTGGAGAAGGGAACAGAAGGGAGAACGGGCCCTATGGCAGTAAAGGAATCACCTCAACTTGCAGAACTGTGCTACCAGGTACAAATTTTTTTTTAAGACCAGGAACTAAAAGTGATTTTGTGAATACAGAATTAACTTGGAGTGGTATGACTGAATTAGAGTGAGCACTTTTACATTCTCTTACTAGTGTTGGCAATTACTCAGTGAAAGGTCAAATCTTAGAAGAAAATAACTAGAAAACACCAGCAGGTGGCTTGTGTTCTTTTGTTGTGTTGGGATTTTTGGTAATGATGTTTAAAGTAAGGTGGCCTGGAAGCCTTTTTTTGTTACACTGAGAATTTTCGTGCAGTTTTGGTTATAATTATTGAAATCCAACTTGTATAAATCTTTGTCCTTTATACTTTAGTGTCTTCATCCCTAAATTGGGAAAATTTCAGAAAGTCAAATTAATGCAAAGCATAATAGAATCTTTTTACCTTCCACCCACTTGGGAACAATTAATGATTTAGATAATTAAGGGACTACTCAATCATTAATATTCTTGCTATATAAACCTTGTTTAATTGTGTCCATCTTTGTCTTTGTCCATCCTGTTTGTTTAAGCTTATAATGTTGTGGAGCCTTAACCTTCGTAGAGCTAGGACTATAAAGTTCTTTATCTTTGAAATTTTGTAGCTGATTTAATACTGCTGACTTAAACATCTGCTTATTTTAATTACATAGGTTATTTATCAGCTGTGTGCATGCTCAGACACATCTGGTCCAACTATGAGATATTTGAGAACCAGCCAAGATTTTTTATTTTCTCAATTGCAGCATCTGCCTTTTTCTAACAGAGGTATGACTTTTTTTCCCCTCATTCAATCAGTAAGCTTTATTAAGAATTTATTATGTTTCAGATATGGTGCCGGGTACTAAAGATATAAAGGAAACAATAAAATCGTTACTGAGCTCAGGGAGCTTATATTCTATTGGGGAGACCACATATACATATATAATGTGAACAGAATAAATTAGGTATATGCAGAATAGATAAAAAAGTTAAACACAAGGTAGTTAGGGAGCAAATCCACTAAATTAATTTTAATTTGTCCACTGTTTTTTGGGGTACAACCATAATATTGGTGGAATTTTTTTCCCTTCTATATAGTTTAATTCTTTTTTGCATAATCTCATGTTTTGTTTCATGGGGTTAAGAATTTGAGCTATTTGAGCTTGTAGTATAAAGTTTTAAAAATCTAGCCTTTCAAGGGTACGGCTTGATTTCTGGATTAGCAGTTGAAATTATGAAATTATATTTAAAGGATAGGAAAATAGAAGAAAGTGCTGCGAATATTTCAGGGAGAAATTGTGAAAAACAACTCAATTTTCTTTGTGCTGGTTACAGTGAAATCACTTCAGATGGTCAGACACTTTGTGCAAAAACTAGTTCAGTGTAATACATTCCATTTATGAGCTTGGTATATGGACATAGGAATAATACTGGTGATAGAGGCCAACCATTCATTTCAGATTTTTCCTTTCAATGCATACATAGACCACATAAAGTGACCCTGACAGATATCACTTTGTCATAATGTTAATATATTATCTACCCAAGTCTTCCCACTAATCTCCAAAAACTTGTCCACCTGAGCCTGTGCCCAGTTTGAGTGTTTGCTCCTAACCCCGGCTGTCACATATCATGGAGGTATGTTCAAAACTTCCCAAGTACTTAGTCCTATTTACCACCAACTGACATCAAGCCAGTTCATTCTTCTATTTAGTTGCTTTGTGGAATAGGAAAGGAGGAAAAAGGTGAAGCTTAAAGTGAAACTTAAAAATACAAACAAATAACTTGTATCCCAACAGTGGTGCAGTGAGTAGAGTGTCGGCCCTGGAGTCAGAAGGACCTGAGTTTGGATCTGGCCTCAGACACTTAACGCACACACAAACAAAATCCTAGCTGTGTGACCTTGGGCAAGTTACTTAACCCCAATTGCCCTCCAAAAAGCAAAAAAAAAAAGGGGGGGGGCCCACATCTCTAATTCCAGGCTCCGACTCTAGTCGATTACCCTTTTGATTTCCTTCTTCTTATGGGAAGATTGGATTGATTATGCCTTTTCCAGCTATGGACATTTTACCAACATAATTCCTTCTGATCTTTGTAAAGAGAGATCTTATACTTTTATAATAGGAATGTGACCTCTAAGGAGCATATGTGGTATTTGTGATTTTTGTTGCTATGAATTATTTGTCCCCTGCAACAGGGTTTCTCCCAGTTGTCTAAATTTAACTCATCTGGTTGCATTGGGTGTTTGATTTGTTTTTTTTTTTTTCAGATTGTTATGGTTGTTCTGTTTGAACTAATTAGAGATATTAGTTGGGTTATGGCTCTAGTTTAGGGATAAAAAAAATTTTTTTTTGGCTTTTTTTTTTTTTGGAGGGCAGTTGGGGTTAAGTAACTTGCCCAAGGTCACATGGCTAGGTTTTTTTTTTTTTGTTTGTTTGTTTGTGTGTGCATTAAGTGACACCTAGCTGCCCCTTTTTTTGAAGGGTACTATGTCCAAATCCATATGAAAACTAGCCAGTAGTATTTGTTTTTAAAACTTGGAGTCTTGTCTTTTTCAAGACTTAGTAATGTATATTTAATAGTTATCTTCACAAATCTCAACACATTAATTTACTACTTTGCCATTTTAATGAGTTAAGGATCACAGGTTAACAGAACAGAAACAGGCATTCTTTTAGCTGGTAGAGGGGACTTTCTTGATGCCCCCCAGTTGTGAGTGCTTTCTGCCTTCTCAAAAATACTTTGTACTGTATTTCTTTTCTGTGTAATTTTTTTTAGTAGATACCTTTTGAATGCTGGTTGAATTGAGCTTCGAGACATGTATTATTAAGGTAGAAATCACAACAGATGATTCTCCATTATTATTGAATAATAACCTACATGTGTCCCCTGTTAAGTGATTTTTGTCAAATTCTCAAAAATTAATTGTAAATTTAAAAGCATGTATAGCATTTGTATTATAAAATCAAACTTTGCATTATCAAATCCATGAAGTCTGATAGTCATTCAGTTGTCTAGAAGTATCATCTGAAATTACTTTGAAGTATGATTCATGGTTCTAGATTGATTTCTACTGTTCTTGGTGCTGGAGATAAAAAGAAAAAGCAAAAACAAGACTTGCCCTTAAGAAGCTTACAGTCTAATGGGAAGTGCTGCATGTGTGTTAATATAAAATATACTTATTCAGCTAGTACATATCAAACTGTGCCACTAATGATTTAAATTTTCCTATGTCTGCATTTTCTTTTTCTTATCTGTTAAACCTACTACTTTTTTTTTTTTTTTTTTGGAGGGCAGTTGGGGTTAAGTAACTTGCCCAAGGTCACACAGCTAGGTTTTTGTTTGTGTGTGCATTAAGTGTCTGAGGCCGGATCTGAACTCAGGTCCTTCTGACTCCAGGGCTGACACTCTACTCGCTGCGCCACCTAGCCGCCCCGAAACCTACTACTTTTTAAAATGTTTATGGTAGTTCTTCTAAGTGAAATATAGCTTTATTGAAATTAAATGAAAAAGCCTTATTACTTAGGATTCTTCCTCCTCATTTCCACCTCTCTTTTCCTTACTTCTTTCAAGTTTCACCTTAATTCCTACCTTCCTCTAGAAGCCTTCCCTGTTTCCCCCCCACTGCTAATGCATTCCCATTCTGTCATATTCCTTTTAGTTTGTATATATTATTTATACATTGTCTCCTCCATTAGAATATAAGCTTCTTGAGGGCAAGGTCTATTTTTTCCCTTTCTTTATATTCCTGAGTGCTTAGCACAGTCCTTGGCTCGTAGTGCTTAGTAAGTGCTTGACTGACTGCCAAATAGCAGAAGGTCTGGTCTTTTTGCTTAGATTAGTTTATCTGTTTTTGTGTCTGTGTATTCGTTTTTTTGTTTTTTTTTTCGGAGGGGGGAAGGCAAGGCATTTGGTATTAAGTGACTTGCCCAAGGTCACACAGCTAGTAAGTGTCATGTGTCTGAGGTCAGATTTGAACTCAAGGTTCTCCTGACTCCAGGTCTGGTGCTCTATTCACTGCACTACCTAGCTATCCCTGTGTATTCATTTTTGTCATTATTATTATCATCTTCATTACTAATAGAAACCTTGTTGTCTAATGGATAGAGACCTAGCCTGGAGTCAGGTTACATGCTGAATGTGTGACCTTGAGCAAGCCATCCTCAGCTTACTCTTAAGACCGAGTGTTGCAGAGCAATTCTTGATCTGCATTGGAATTCCTTATGCCAGTAAAATCACAGGTCAGGAGAAAAGTAAATAAATAAAAACAGTCATAACAATAGCTTATATTTACACAGTGTTTTCAAGGTTGCAGAACACTTTTGCATGCATTTTCTCATCAGAGATGTCACAAGGCATAGAAAAAAGACTGGTTTTGGAGCCCAAACTCACACTCATACTAGCAGTATTGCTCTAGGCAAATAAATTCCTTGCAAACCTCTCTTGAATTTCCATTCCTTCAGCTATAAGATGGTGATAATAATAGTGCCTGCCTCACAGGATCAAAGGAGATAAGGTCTACAAAGCACTTTGCAGATCTGAAAGTGTGCGTTATTATTAAGTTCTCCCGATAACTTGTGAGGCAGGTGCTATAAATATCCTATTTTAAAGATGTGGACACAGGATCAGAGGTTCTTGCTTGTCACACACAACTAGCAGTATCTGAAGTATGATTCAGACTTATCTCTCCTGACTCAAAATCCAGGGCTCTTTCTACTACCCCGTATTGATTTATTAAATTGTTATCATTATGCTGAGAAAACATTTCCCTATCTATATTTTATTTTATTTTATTTTTATTTTATTATTTTCCTGTTTGAGTTCCCTTTTGCCCACTCATGTTTTTGAATTATAGAATACGAAATATCCATGCTGAACCAAATGTCATGGCTTATGAAGACTGCCTCCATAGAGCTAAGAGTAACTTCTCTTAATCGCCAGCGCTCTCACACTCAAAGACTACTGCACCTGTTGCTGGATGATATGCCAGTAAAACCCTACTCAGGTGAATTATGAATATGGCAGTTTGTTTTATTGTGTTACTTAAGTGTATATTGCAGGGTATACTGTTCCTGCTTTCTAGATACAAATACTTTAAGGTAGGCTATAGGTCTTTGTTAGTTTTTAATGGTTTTTAAGTATTTATTAACTTTGTAACCTACTATATGTGTATGCCATTTGTACATCATGTGGGCCTCTTTGCGGAAAACCTAGGTTATGAACTGTTATGGCACACTTTGCATTTGTGATGCTTGTATTGATATCACATTTGAAAACATAGACCAAGTATAATAAACACTTCTTTGACTAGAATTAGTCTTACACAGTTATCCCTTCCACATTGCGACTTTCCTCATTGTAGTTTCAGTGTAACACAGTTTGGCATAAGAAATTAAATGGGAATTTTTTGGGAGTTTTGCAGAAGCTACAGATGACACTCAAAGGTCAACAGATGACACAGAGCCCATGACCAAATACTTAACCCAAATTTTACAGTAAGATAGTGTAAACATTCCATAGAATGGTATGAGGAGAAGACCAGAAAATTTTATGCAGATTTTCCAGACCATGGGGCACCACATTCCTAACCTCCTTGATGTGGAAGGGATAACTGTATTTTTTTAGTTTTAGTTTCATTTTTCTTTTGAATTTTAAATTAACCCCCTTGGAGAAGAGTAATGACTAGAGAGTGAAATATGGAAGGTAACTGTTCTTAATCACTTGTTTTCTTAATCACTTGTGTTCTTGTTTCCTCCTCATAAAGTGCTTATAATATCTTATGTGATTGAAATTTATATATGTATATATGTATTTAGATGTATCTCTCTAAGCTGAATAACCCTAAGTTAGTAGTAGTTTCTTAAAATTATCTCTTAGAGTTTAATTAGTTACCTTGAAATAAAAGGGTGTCTTTGATGATTAGTCCATTTAGTATTGTTACTGAAGAAAGTGTATTTTTGAAATTTTTATATTTTTTCTTCCTTTTCTAATTCTATAGCAGATGGTGAAGGAGGAATAGAAGATGAAAATAGGTCTGTCAGTGGCTTCCTTCACTTTGATACTGCCACAAAAGGTAAAGTCCTTTGGAATTTTTAAAGATAAATTTATTTTTTAATCATGATCTTTTCTAAAGTCGTTTCAGCAAGCTAATGGGAAAATTTTCTTAGTTGGAATAGATAAGTTATACAAAAGGGCTATATTTCATCTAAATTTATCAGTAATTTGGAATTTTCAACTAGAAGGAAATGAGATATATTTTATTTTATTATTTATGAAAGATTGAAATAGAAATTTAAGGATACGGCTAGGTGGCACAGTGAATAGAGCACTGGCCCTGGAGTCAGGAGGACCTGAGTTCAAATCTGGCCTCAGACACTTAACATAAAACTAGCTGTGTGACCTTGGGCAAGTCACTTAACCCTAATTGCCCTGCCCCCCCCCCCCCTCCAAAGAGCAAAAAAAAAAAAAAAGATAGAAATTTAAGACCTCGGGTAGAGCATAATACAATCTTCAGCCTTTGGTATAATATATCTTCTTAATCCTAGTACCATCACTGCATGGGATATTTAAGAATCTAGCCATTGTCTATAAACTAAAAGGAACTGGGGTACTATAGCCTTGCTATACTCTTGGTGTCAGCATAGCTTCCTTTTGGACGGTTGATTCATGGTTGAAACTGGCATTGGTGGCAAGAAAGCAGAAAGTCTAAATGTGTTGATTCCAGCAGAAGTGATAAGAAATCCTGCTTGGGTCTGAGGATCTAGTGATTTGGAATAGGTATTGAGAATGGAAGATAAGATGTAGCTGGGCAGTGGGAAAAAGTGAGAAGTATTATAGTGGGCATTATATAGTTAGTGAAATTTATAGTAATACATGCAAATAGCTGTGATAATATAATAGCAATTAATAAGGCTTGAGAATAGTAGAAGTGGCTGGTGACCTTAAATATTGTAAATTCATGCCCAATTTTAGTGTGTAATACATATGGTAACTTAGAAAATGGGGACTAGTTTTTGTAGATCTACTGCCTATCCATGGGGAGATAAAAATTCCAGGAAAGGCAGAAATTTTTATCATGAATCTTACCATATTTAATAAAAATTTAATCAAAAAATTCTGAAGATGGGGAGAGGTGGCCACAATCAGACTGGAATTTACTTAGGGGTTTAGCCTAGTAGCAGAAAGAAACCCCACAGAACTAATACTGTGCTTGTTCACACTAGGAGGAGTAGTTGAGGGCCATGTAGCCTGCCCCTTTGACCTTCAAATATTTAATACTTTATGGCAGCTGCCTCCTTAAACACATGCGTGCTGACCTTTGGTAAATTGTTTAGATCTGTTTTAGGGTTAGAGATATTCTTATTGCTTTAGCTCTTAATAAAGATTTTATGTAGTTGGATTTCTTCTTGAACAAAATTTACTTTTTATTTGTCTTTCCTAGTACGTCGAAAAATACTAAGTATTTTGGATTCAATTGACTTCAGCCAAGAGATTCCTGAGCCTTTGCAGCTGGATTTTTTTGATCGTTCTCAGATTGAACAAGTCATTGCCAACTGTGAACACAAGAATTTGAGGGGACAGACAGTTTGTAATGTCAAGGTAAGTAGTGGTTTGACTGAGCTACCGTGTCAAAGTGGTTGGACACGTGGATTCTTCCAGTCATTATACTAATCATGCAGAAGTTTCTCTGACTCCACTTCCCATGTGTAAAATAGCTATGTAGAGTGTAGAGGTACATTTGTATACCTTCTTCCTTCCCCTAAATACTCCCCATCTCTAGTTATCTTCATGGTAATTGATCCACCTGACAAGAATTGTGAAGTGTTTGGAAGCATTTTATCATCTGTAGACAGAGGTGATGGATCTCACCATTTTGCTGTAAATATTAAGAAGACCCACAGAACTTTGCCACCAACAACATGCCACAGAGAAAGCCTGTAGCCACTCTTTTCACTTTTTTATTTTTTTATCTGTATTTTTTTTATCTGTATTTACTGTCTTGAAATTGTTTATGCTTTTGCTGACACTTTTTCAGATAAGAGAGAGAGAGAGAGAGAGAGAGAGAGAGAGTGTGTGTGTGTGTGTGTGTGTGTCTGTCTGTCTGTCTGTCTGTCTGTCTGTCTGTCTCTCTCTCTCTTTCTCTACTGGCAATCTATAGATATATGTAGCTGAGCTTTTCACTGTCTTCCTCCCTAGTAGGAAGTAAACTCCTTATTTACTTTCCTGGGACTATCTTGTTTTCATCTCCCAGCGCACTAGGAATAGTTGCCTCTTAGTAAGTGATTGTTGAACTGAATGCGCCTGGTCATTGATTGACTTTTTTTTTTTTTTTTAAGCAATTGGGGTTAAGTAACTTGCTCAAGGTTACACGGCTAGTCATTTGATTTATGCGTGGGTGCTCATTTTCTGAGGTCGGATCTGATCTCGGGTCATCCCAACTCCGAGGCCGGCACTCTTACTCACTGCGCCACCTAACCGCCCCTTTAGGGCAATTGGGGTTAAGTAACTTGCCCAAGGTTACACGGCTAGGTTTTTGTTTTGTGCGGATTAAGTGTCGGAGGCCGGCTCCGAACTCAGGTCCTTCTGATTCCAGGGCCGGCGCTCTATTCACTGCGCCACCTAGCCGCCCCCCATTGATTGACTTTTAACTAATTTATCCATGTGTCAAAATTATAACTTTTGTTTCTCCCTCCTCTACATCTCTAGCTTCTTCACAGGGTTCTTGTGGCAGAAGTAAATGCTCTTCAGGGTATGGCAGCTATAGGCCAGAGACCTTTGCTTATGGAGGTAAGACCTGTTAACTTAAATTTTAAGTTACTTATTCTCAAACAATATGAAGTTTGGATGAGGAAAAGAAAAAAAGGAGTTAAAGAGGGCATTTGCATAAAAAGATTAGTTTAATTTTTTTCTTTTTCTTTCTTTTTCTTTTTCTTTTTTGCTTTTTGGAGGGCAATTGGGGGTAAGTGACTTGCCCAAAGTCACATGGCTAGTAAGTGTGCCAAGTGTCTGAGAACTGATTTGAACTCAGGTCCTCCTGACTCCAGGGCTGGTGCTCTATTCACTATGCTACCTAGCCACCCCTAGTTAAAGATAAACTTAGTGAGGTGTTCATCTTCCTAGTGTTTGACAAGTAGTAAAGATATTCTGTTGGATAGTATGATATGCACATGGATATTAGCTAGACAGTTAAATAACTTAAAAAGTAAGACACAGAAATGTTTAATGGGAGCTAGAGATTGTTCCTGATGAGTTTATTTGGTAATGATGATGATACTGTTAGGGTGTTTGTTGTCAGTTAAATAAAGGTCCCATTTTCATAGCCCAAAAGATGTGATTATTGAGTCAAACATGGAAATTTTATTCACTTGACTTTAGCAAATGTTTAATTAAAGGATAAACGTCTTTCTAGTTAAGTAACCTCTTAACTAGCCAAAAGATTAAAGTATTTCTTTGATTTTTAACTTTTGAACCAGTTAGCCGAATTTTATACCTGTGTCTGATATATCAAAGTAAATAATGTGTATCTGGTTTCTGACAGGACGTAGATCAAGGGTTGAGCTTTCTGAAGTGGCATGCTAAGTCTTCATTTATTTATTCCTTAATAAAAGGGGTGAGGGAGAAGATGGTGATGGTGATGGTGGTGGTGGGGGTGTGACTCTTCTTCACAAGCAGTCACCAGCAGATGGGAGTTTGGTAGTAGTTGCACACATGGAGAGCCCACTCAAAGGGGACAAATTTGTCTCAGAAAAGGGACAAATATGAAAAACATTCTCCTGATCCTTGGACTTCTTGATCTTGGAAGTCTAGTTACCTAGGAGAAAGGGGGAGGATGGAGCTATGTCCCTTTTTATGCACTTTCTTAAAATTCCTTTCTCCATAGCCCTGGCTTACTATGCCATGAGAAATCACCTCACAAGCCACTTTTGCGGTATGTGATATATTTTGCTGGCCTATGGTACAGGTAGTGTTTTTCCTAGGAAACAAGTATTTCTTACAGTATTACAGTCTGACTTAGTCTCCATAAACACATTTCCTTTTTAAAAAGTAATCATTGGAGCTAGACAGGTGGCAGTAGAAGGGAGACCACTGAGATTGTAATGGCCTTACTTTCCTCTGTATAACTAGATTAATCAATCTTGACACTCCAAGGGATCCTAGAGCCTACTTGGTTTGACCATGTTTGCTTATGTACTAACCTGTGACTTCTTTTCAATTTCTGGATCTTTAGGAAATCAGCACTATTCTACAATATGTTGTGAGCAGAAATAAATTGTTACAGTGTCTTCATGCAAAACGGCATGCACTAGAGTCATGGAGGCAGCTGGTGGAAATTATTTTGACTGCTTGTCCTCAGGACCTCATACAGGTGGAGGATAGGCAACTGATAATTCGTGACCTCCTACAAGATGTGCATGATAAGGTAATGCATCTCCTAAATCACTAAAGCCCTTAATGTTTTTTTCACGTATTAATAAAGCTTGGTAATAAATAGCTGCTTTTAACTTTATTTTATTATAAGATAGATCACATTAATTATTAAAGCACTTTTCTTTGCAAATAGAACCGATTGTGCTGGTCTGGACTCTTAGTTCATTATATTAAAATCTTTCTCCAGGTTACTTTCCCTCACCCTCCTCCCCACTTTAAACTATATAGTTTTATCTTTTTACTTTTGTAATAGTTGAAAAGATCATAGGACCAGCTGCCAATACATAAAGATACTCTGATTACAGCTAAAAGTATGAGCCTCATCTTTTGTTTTTTCTTCTTTTCCTCTTTAAGATACTGGATGATGATGCAGCCCAGGAGTTAATGCCAGTTGTGGCAGGGGCTGTATTTACCCTGACCGCTCATTTGAGCCAGTCTGTTCGGACAGAGCAGAAGCAGCCACAGCCACCCCCTCTCGCTGCCACGGGGCCTGGAGAATCCCAGTTTGTTTTGATGCTCGATAGTTCTTTCACCTCACCACCTGCACTAGACTGCATTACTATGGGGTTTGCTTCTATTGGAGATTCCTCACTTCACATCATATTGAAGAAACTCTTAGACTTCATTTTGAAAACAGGTTCTTAGGTTTACACACAATTTTTGTATGTCAGCTTGCATCTCTGGTATATTTAATAGGCTTAAACTTTGCTTTTTCTTACCAGGTGGTGGGTTCCAACGAGTGAGGACACACCTGTATGGCTCTTTGCTTTATTATTTACAGATGGCCCAGAGGCCAGACGAACCAGACACTTTAGAAGCAGGTAAAATAATTTGGATTTCTAATTTTGTTTTTCTTTTTAAGAACAATTTCTTAACTGTATCTTTAAGTATTTTAGTGGAGCATTTAGTACAAATTTCAGGTGGTGTCATTATTTATAGAAAGGTACTGTATTAAAGTGGATAGGGAACTCACTCAGATTGGGACCAGAAGACTTGTGTTCTAATTCTGATCCTGCCACTTGTGTTCTGTGTGACGTTAGGCAAGGCATTTATTCTCTCTGGCCCTCTCTTTCTTCATCTGTAAAATAAAGGGGTTGGACTAGATAGGCCTTTCTAGTCATAAGAATTCTAACTGGGAATCTCTGATCTCTAAAAATATATTAAAACTTGACAAAGCAAATTTGCTTATAGTATCATCATAATGAATAGTAATTAACCCAGGGCCAGAAGCACTGTGCTATTTATTAAATTGATCAGAAATGGTTTCTGATCTTTGAATGCTTTTCTTTGCCCTGCTTGTAAAATTTTTATTTTTCTGATGTTTACATGAGACAGGTTTTGTGAAACTTCTTTTTTATATAGTGCCTAAATTATCTTGTGCTATTTAAATGTAATATGCCAAACAGCTTGTATTTTTTAACCAAATAATAGATGGGTTCATAGGAAAAGTTTACATATTAGTTCATTATATTTGTCCTCTTTTGATATTATGATACTTAAAGATATGTGATTTATTCATGTTTGTACTCTCTCCATCATCTCTATCAGTTGCCATGGCCCCAAATTCCATTGCTTGGTGACTATCCTTTGGATTAGTCTCTCTATTTAGCTCATGCTCCAGTGTATTTCTGGGCCTTTGCTCATAATGTTTCCAGCTTTCTAGGCCCAATCAGCTTGTGTCCTAGTGAATGTATACTTTAAAAACCTCAGTTAGCTCTGTGCTATGCTAAGGCAATGAAGGCCAGGTAGCAATACTGTGCTTGGCTCTGTGTCAAGTGTGGGTGACCCAGAAAAGGTACAGAACAGGATGGAAGTCCCTATAGTAGTCATCTAGTCCAAACACCTTTTACAGATGAGGAAAGAAATGATCAGGGAATTGAAGGAATTTGACTGTAGTCCTATAGGTACAGTCATAGAACTGACTCTAAATCCATTATTCTTTCCAGTGTACCATACATACTCTAAAGTGACTCTTTTTTTTTTTTTTAAAAGCAATTGGGGTTAAGTAACTTGCTCAAGGTTACACGGCTAGTCATTATTTATGTGTGGGTGCTCATTTTCTGAGGCCAGATATGATCTCGGGTCATCCCAACTCTGAGGCCGGCACTCTTACTCTCTGCGCCACCTAGCCACCCCTTTTTTTTTAGGGCAATTGGGGTTAAGTAACTTGCCCAAGGTTACAGGGCTAGGTTTTTGTTTGTGTGGATTAAGTGTCGGAGGCCGGCTCCGAACTCAGGTCCTTCTGATTCCAGGGCCGGCGCTCTATTCACTGCGCCACCTAGCAGCCCCTAAAGTGACTCTTAACATAGTTAAAAAGGATAGAAATGTTTTGGTTTTTTTGGAGGGGGGATGGTAGGGCAATTGGGGTTAACTGATTTGCCCAGGGTCACACGGCTAGTTGTGTGTGTGTGTGTGTGTGTGTGTAAGTGTAAGAAGTGTCTGAGGGCAGATTTGAGCTCAGGTCCTCCTGACTCCAGGGCCTGTTCACTGTGCCATCTAGCCATCCCAAGGGTAGAAATGTTACAGCAGACCCCCTTGAACATGAAAAACCACTAATGACTCTGGGCCCCACCCCAACCTTTATTTTGAATTTGTTTAACACACGAAACAAGTAAAATAACACACTACATCTATAAAAAAGCTGCACTTTTTACATGAGAGAGATTACTATCTCACAAACTATGTAGAGTTTTTACAGCCTTCAGTGTAGTTGCAGCATCTGCTTTCAGATTTCCTTCTCCTAGGAAAAGTGAAGATAACAACAATCATTGTGGGAGAAAAATCACATGACTGGGTCTGACTGATAAAGAGATAAAGAGGACTTACCCCACCATTCTTTAGTATGTTGAAACTTTTAACCAAATTTAACTATGTAAAATAAATTTGTCCATGTATACTTATGGTAGTAAATGATAGAATACCTGAATAATGTACACTATTTATGCATTTAAGACTTAATAAATTCTTTTTAGTTTTCTTTATATATATATGCATCATCATCTGTGATTTTCTGCAGTATGCCTCAAATCTCCAAAAATTCCCTTTTGATAATTGCTGGTTTTAATTATCCAAAACCATGAATGTGGGGGCGGCTAGGTGTCGCAGTGAGTACAGTGTCGGCCCTGGAGTCAGAAGTACCTGAGTTCGGATCCGGCCTCAGACACTTAACACACACACAAACAAAAACCTAGCCGTGTGACCTTGGGCAAGTTACTTAACCCCAATTGCCCTCCAAAAAAGGCAAAAACAAACAAACAAACAAAAAAAAAACAAACCATGAATGTGAAACTCATGAATGTCAAGGGATGACTGTACTTGCTGGTTTCCCATAAGATGATTCAAAGAGCTTCTTGAAAATCATTTGTATTTTTCATAGATATATTTCAGCACTTAAAGGATCTGTGATTTTCATTGGTGTGGATTGTTCCATTGATACAAACCCAAACAATCTATACCTTGGTAGATAGTCTTTGAGATGTGGGAGTGCCCAAAAGATTTATCTCTGAGGCCAGTGTGGTCAGGAACCGCTCTGCACTTAATGAGACTAGTGCTTAGGCAGTAGACATAAAAGGCTTTTGCCAGACCCGTTGTTTTCCAGTATGGTAGGGCTTAGCAAATCTTTTATTCTTCCTTGGAGAGTCTTTGTCCAGCTCTATGGTATAATCAGGCATCACGAAAAGTGCTTTTCTCCCAGAAGAAATAGTAGAGGCACTTTTGCTACTGCTCTACACTTTCCTTTCTGTCACTGCTTAACAGAATTAACTTTCTTTGAGGAGAAAAGGATTATCTCAGTCATCCATAATGGTAGTATGTTTTTCCTTGACTTCCTGGATTGAGTTGAAATATATTATTTTGAGGAGAAAGGAATTATCGCAGTCATCCATAATGGCAGTATGTTTTTCCTTGATTTCCTGGATTGAGTTGAAATATATTCAGTCACTAGTTTACCCCTTGGTGTCACCCACCAGCTTGTTATTTAAAATAAATTTTTAAAATGACATTCAATTAAGTTGTAATGACAATGGAAGAATTGTAAAAGAGAAAATTTCTTGTTTCTTGATTTTGAATATTGTATTATTAGGGTAATTCTCTCCCCTTTCAAGGTGTTCTTCATTTTCCCTCACCTGAGACTTAATAATTATTTGTGGTTTATTTTTAAAAACCAGTGCCCTTATGATCCAAATGAAAATATATATCATAGCCAAATATTTAATTAGTTCTGCTATTTAGAAACAAAATTTTTTGTTGTGAAATTAAAGACAAAAACAGAAGTTAAACATAGTACATGGGATAATAATATTGGGTTATCTCAGATATGATAGTTTTCATGATCATTCATAGATAGTGATAGACATTGCTTTAGGTCCTGTGCCTAAAGTTGTTTTTGTTCTTGTTAATTTCATAGCAAAGAACTTTTCTTCTTATCATTGAAACTAAAAAATCATTTTATTATATACTTATACCTTGTTCAAGAGGCAGCTGGTGGTACAGTGGATAGTGTGCTAGGCCTGGAGACAGAAAAGCCTGAATTCAAATTCAACCTCAGAGACTTACTAGCTGTAGGACCTTGGGCAAGTCACTTCACCTCTGTTTGCCTCAGTTTCCTCAACTATAAAATGGAGATAATAGCACTTCCAAGGGTTGTTATGAGGATCAAATGAGAAAATGTTTAAAAAAGCACTTAACACAATGTCTCATATGTTAGGTGCTATATAAATACTATTCCCTTCCTCCTTGTTTGGCATATTTTTACTTTGTTGTTTTAATTTTTATAGTGAGTTATTATATAGACCAAATGTTAACTTTAATATATGGAAAAATAGAAAGTACAGAATGATAAAGAAGGATTCATATTCCTTATTGAGTTGGGAGTCAAGGTTAGCTCTTCTGACTCTTAGCATCACAATCTGCTTTGGATCACAGTGCCTAGTACTCTTGAATTCACGATGAGGTTGAGAATTCTATAATATTTATCTGCTTAATGAACTAATTCCCTCTTAAGTCTTGAAAACACTGTCACTGACAGTCATATCAATAGGACATTTTGTAATTTAAAAAAATGTATATGTATGTATCTATATGTAATTATATATATTTATGTCTCTCTATCCGTCTATCTATCTATACACATGGCATTGCCTCTACAAATATACATTTCACTGGCATAGTTTTCATAGACTTCATATCCAGAATCTCCTCTTTTCATATTTTTCTTTTACTCTTTCCTTTGAATCAGTTACCAGTGGAAAAAAATTAATACAATGTATAAATTAATTGCTACTATGTTTGCATTTCTTTTTATTATTTTATTTAATTTCCTGATAGTGTTCTATGTAAATGGATCTTTGAAACCATTATTCAAAAGTTTCGGTAAGATAAGTAGTTTAATAGAGCACCAGCCCAGGAGTTAGGAGGACCTGAGTTCAAATGCGGCCTTAGACATTTAACACAAGAACTAGCCATGTGACCTTGGAGAAGTCAACCCCAACTGCCCTCCAAAAAGAAAAAAAAATTTAAAAGATAAGTAGTTGAAAAAACTTTTGAATCAAATGTAAATTTATTGTACGTTAATTAGTAAAACCAACATAGAAAGTGATTTGAAGACTTCAATTTTTTCTTCTTTCAGCAGAGCAATTCTTCTTTGTCGTTTACAGTTATGCTTGCTTCTGTATAATATTTAGTTTTGTTTCATTGTTCTTTTTTAATTCCATTAAAATTGAAGTTTGCCAAATAGTAAAACCATGCTGTTTTCAAACATGGTAGTTGAAGCTGTGTCTGTTCTTATATTTTCCAAGAGCTCATCACCCACTCTTTGGTTCATATGTGACTAAAAACTGGTATGTAAGTTGTCAACCTTGAAGCTTAAATTTTCTTTTAGTTAAAAGCATTTTTCATGCATTAGTTTCTTTTAAAGTCTGTAGTAGTTTCCCAGAGGTCTGGTGAAGTGGTAGAACCACTAAATTTACTCTTCTGAGAAAACATTAACACTGTTTTTGAATGATGTCAAACATTTCCATACATATGAATGGCTTTATTTTTAATTTACATTTAACATGAGGAAATTTGTTTTTAAAGGAAACTTAGCAATTGGTGGCACAGTGGATAGAATGCCAGACCTGGAATCAGGAAAGCTTCCTGATTTCAAATGTGACATTAGACACTTGCTAGCTGTGTGACCCTGGGCAAGTCACTTAAAAGCCTGTTTGTCTCAGTTTCTTCACTTGTTGTAAAATGAGCTGGAGAAGGAGATGGCAAAATACTCGATTATCTTTGCCAAGAAACCTCAAATGGGGTCACCAAGAGTTGGGCACAAGTGAAATGAATGAACAACAGCAGCAACAAGGTAGCAGTGATATGCAAAATAGATTGAAGGATGAAGAAAGATTGATGTAAAGGAGAACAGTTTGAGGCTGTTATAGTGATCTCCATGAATTTGCCTTTTTTTCTTTTCTTAATTTTCCTTTTTATGTTCTGAATTTAATGAACACTAAAAAAGAACATTTCCATATCCAGTGTAGGAACAGAAAATAGGATCATACTTGAATTTGAATCTCTATTATGAACAGATTGTCTTTAAAAATATAGTAAATTTAACATGCTACTTTGAAAGCTGCCCATGTCAATTTACCTTTTAAAATCTTGCTGTTTTATAGAATGGGAATGAGTTTTACAGAATTCATTGTACAAAAACTTTCAGAAAGAAAGTAGTGGTGGAGTAAAGAGATGTATTTGGAATACTAGGATCTGGCTTTAAATCGTGGTTCTCCCACTTCCCACCTTTGTGATCTTGTTAAGTTATTTCCCCTTTTTGGGTCTCAGTATTTTCATTTGCTGTAAATTGAGAGGATTGGACTAGATGATAATGGTCTCTTCTAGGTCTAAGTCGGTGCTTGTACAATAATCTTTGTTACCTCTTTGTCCCCTTGCATTGCTCTTAAGAGGTATGTTCTCTCAAAAAAATAAGTTTAATTTTAGGATGATCATCTTTTATGCTTAATGTGGTCTTTGAGGTTAACTCCCATAGGTTAGATATGCTTGTTTTCTAGATAAGCCATTAAGAACTTTTGAAAAATCTTTTGAGTTTGGGTCTCTAACAGATGATGATTATATTGTAAATTGTGTAAGGTAGTTCCCAATTGATTGTAAAATTGTATTCTGAAGGTTGGTTTTCAGGTTGATTGCTTGGGCCTCAGAATCCATTTTCCTGTAGACTCAGTGTTGTAAGTTGTGATTAACTTTCTAGGTCAGCCCACTCCACCCAATGAGTCTATAATGCATCTGAAATACACTATTTATAATTGTTATCCTTTGTATGTGTTATGCTTACTATATGGGTTTATCTGACTTAGTCCTAGAAGACGCCTTAGATTTCATTAAACCTTCTCATTTTACAGATAAGAAAACTGAGACCTAGAGAAGTTGAGTGACTTTCCCCAGAATCACATAATAAAAAAATGCATCCAGGATGCTAAATCCAGTGCATTTTCTACCACACATAACTGCCATATAATATTATTTCTGTGGGAAAATGCATTCAGCAACACATCTGTCCCATTGTTTAGAGTGGAACCTTCTTTATTGTACATCGGCTGAAAAGAAGACAGTAGTTTATGCCAGTATAAGAGATGTTACATATACAAGTCATTCTTCACATTTTCCAAATTAGGTTACAAAAAATTTCTTCTAACAGAAGCTTGATATTCTGGATTCTAACTTCCCTGGTGCATCTTTTTATAATAGGGTTTTTTTTTTTTTTTAAAGCAATTGGGGTTAAGTAACTTGCTCAAGGTTACACGGCTAGTCATTATTTATGCGTGGGTGCTCATTTTCTGAGGCCGGATCTGATCTCGGGTCATCCAAACTCCGAGGCCGGCGCTCTTACTCACTGCGCCACCTAGCCGCCCCTTTAGGGCAATCGGGGTTAAGTAAGTTGCCCAAGGTTACACGGCTAGGTTTTTGTTTGTGCGGATTAAGTGTCGGAGGCCGGCTCCGAACTCAGGTCTTTCTGATTCCAGGGCCGGCACTCTATTCACTGCGCCACCTAGCCGCCCCAATAGGGGGTTTTAATTGGAAATTGTAATCCCTAGGTTATGATATGATACTCTTTGAACTCTAGTGAATCTTATCTTTTATTCTTTTAAACAAAGTTTTAACCAGAAATTAGAAAAAAAATATATTACAGTAACTATTTTTACAAAATTGCACATAAGTCATTCTAGGCAGTTCTGGAGGGTCTCAAGAAAAAGAGATTCCACAGGGCTGGATAAGAGAGAGCTGGATATATATGATTGGATGTGAGAGAGAGGATAGTCAGCAACATGACCATGGATTTCTAGTTATACTGGATTTTTCTAACACATCCTCTAAAAATAACTAATATGCTTTTATTGATTTTATTGTAGTCTCAGTGGATGCTTATGGGAACAACAGTGTTCTCTGAAGTTAGTTGCTCTAGAATCATTGATTAGGTCTTTAAAATGATGAAAATTTATTTTATATTGCTTTATAGAAAATATTCATAAAATAGCTTTGTCCTTTTAGCAAAACTTTTATTTTCTGTTTCCTTGCATTTTTAGCCAAGAAGACCATGTGGGAACGACTAACAGCACCTGAAGATGCTTTCAGTAAATTGCAGCGAGAAAACATAGCTATCATTGAGAGTTATGGAGCAGCCCTTATGGAAGTAGTCTGTCGAGATGCCTGTGATGGTCATGAGATTGGAAGAGTAAATTAAGCTCTAATTCTTTATCTTAAATAAGAAATTCACTGGCTTAGATATAAATGTAGATCAATTAAAATTATTGCAGTATGATGAAACTTATTTTCTGGATTATTATAAAGTATATGATTATGTGGCGTGATTGGAATGTTGAATTCTGGTTAATAGAGAGTTACTATGTATATGTGTGTGTATGCATACGTGTGTATATACAATATATGTGTATTGCCAGTTTTCAGTTAAAGTATATTTAATCCTAAAACTACACTGAACAAGATTTATTTGTCCACGAGGTATCATTATGAATAGAAGTGATCATTATATTGTAGAAGCATACAGTTAGTACTTTAATATGGTTTTCTGGTTTCCAGGATGCCTAATGAACTAGTAGAATTTATTTTTATATTCTAGGCTTATTTTTCCCTGAGAGAGAACTTTTTAAAAAATAATTTTGAAACAAAAATGTCATATTCTACTGGGATTTGCTTAATACTACCATTTTGTTGATGGATTGAACATGAATATATAAATTTTCCATAAAATTTCTCATTTTCACACAGCAAATAGTGCTTCTCAAATTTGAAACTTAGGAAGATCCTGAATAATACAAGGAAATATTCATCAGGCTTTATATTTCTTTTGGAGAAAAAGGAGTACATTTTATTTTCAACAGTAATCTCCTTCTATTATAAACTTCTGGTGTGTAAATAGTATTCTTTTTAGTTATATTAAAAACTTTGTGAATCATCTTAATGGTTTTTATTTATTTATTTGTTTTAGATGTTGGCCCTGGCATTGCTTGACCGAATTGTTTCTGTAGATAAACAGCAGCAGTGGCTCTTGTATCTCTCCAACAGTGGTTACTTGAAGGTGCTTGTGGACAGCCTAGTGGAAGATGACCTCACTCTGCAGAGCTTGCTTACTCCCCAACCCCCTCTTTTAAAAGCTCTCTATACTTATGAATCGAAAATGGTAAGCTCTGACATAGCACTTAGTTTAATTCAACCAGTAGGAGTGATAACTCAGGTACTGTATGTCTTAAATGTTATTTTCCATCTTATGAGTTATAGGTACCACTAAAGCATTTTAAAGTTTGGTGTTATAGTATCTGCAGTTGATAGGGACTTTAGAGATCATTTTTCAGGTAAGGAAGCTGAGGTTCAAAGGATTTGAGTTGCTCAGGGTCACATGTATAAAGAAATAGAGCTAAAATTCAAATGGGGTTTCTGGCTCTAAATCCAGTGTTCTTTAATGTGTTTAGTATGGTTATTTGGTGGAAATTTATTTTCTTGGTATTAAAGGGCAGGGTTGGTGTGTTTCCATTATAATTAATTTTGTAATGCCATAGCTAGACTATTGTGAGAACTTTTCTTACATAACCTTGATTCACTGCTTTCATTCTGTTGGCTTGGTTCAAATCCCAAATCAAGTGCTCATTAACCATATCTGATCACACACACAAAAAAAGCTTATAGCATAGAGTGGCAGCATTTGCTATGAGTTAGGCACTCATGGAAAGGTACCAGCCCGTCTTGTTTCCTCTTAGCCAGTTTAGAATTCTTCATTATGCCGAGTTTTAATCTATGAGAGAATTTGATTTTATGCTAGAAAGTAACCTTGATATGACTTTGACCAGTTCTTGTGATTGAATATAAGCTCCTTTAGCAATTATCACCACTTTTGTATTTGTTTTGCCCAGTGCCTGGCACCTACTGGGTGCTTAATAAATTTTTCTACCTTGTTAGGCATTCTTGACAAGAGTGGCCAAAATACAACAAGGAGCATTAGAACTGCTGAAGTCTGGTGTGATTGTGAGACTGGCACAGTGCCAAGTCTATGATATGCGTCCAGAAATAGACCATCAGGGGTAAGTATCAGTACAGCGGGAGCCAGTGGGGATATTATGTCATTTTTCTCTCCCTACTTTTAGGGTAGGAGTCAATGTACCAGTGAAAATTAAATTTTCCTGGCTTGTTGCTAAGATTCTGCTCCATATAATGATACAAAGCATTCTACGCTCAATTTTCAGAAAGATTAAGCCCATATATTAGGTAAATTTTGTTAGTTCTGAACTGTACCAACAGAAGTTCCCAGAGATAAGATTTGGCCATATAAAATCCCTTATTCTAGATATTATTAACAATTTTTTATGTGGATAGTAACAAATTACATTTGTTTAAAACCATTTATTCTTAAAACCTTATTCTAGATATTAACAATTCTGTATGTGGATAGTAACAAATTACATTTATTTAAAACCATTTATTCTTGCATTTTTCTCTTGTAATCCTTCATAATCACTAAATTGAACATGTAGTAGAAAAGTGATTATGGTTTTGAATTGGTGTTATAACTATTTCACTGGGTTATAGAGATGGCTTTAGTTCATGATTATGAGTAGTAAATGGTGAGGTAATGTCTGTTATAATTTTCTATACTTATTAAACTTCCTATTTTAAGAAGAAAATCGAGGAAATGTTTGCTCAACACACACTTAAACTCTTATTTATTTTTTTGCTTTTTTGGAGGGCAATTGGGGTTAAGTAACTTGCCCAAGGTCACACGGCTAGGTTTGTTTTTTTTTTGTTTGTTTGTTTGTTTGTGTGTGTTGTGTCTGAGGCTGGATCTGAATTCAGGTCCTTCTGACTCCAGGGCCGGCGCTCTACTCCCTGTGCCACCTAGCCACCCCCCACACTTAAAATTTTAATCTGATGGGGCGGCTAGGTGGCCCCACTGGCTTTGCAGTCAGGAGGACCTGAGTTCAAATCCGACCTCAGACACTTAACACTGACTAGCCATGTGACCTTGGGCAAGTCACTTAACCCCAATTGCCCAGCCTTCCCCCTTCCAAAAAAAATTTTTTTTTAACTTGAAATAGTAACTGCATTCTGAGGAGAGGCATGTTTGTTGTATCACAACCTGAGCTGAAGAGAAGAAGAAACTTAGTAGTAGAAAGTTAATAATATTAATTGCTTTTATCCCTTTTTAATTGCCTTTTTATCATCTTTGTACCATACTCTGCTCAGGTGATTTGTCATTCTCATTAGGAAAAAAACCCTCAGCATTGTCCTAGGCTATAACAATAGAGCCTAACTTTTCTGCTCCAGATTTAAAACTAAAAAGAGAAAGAAAATCTTGCTTGTTCCATTTCACCTTTTAAGCCCTTTGATACTATTTCTGTCTCCCATTCTTATATGTTCTTCATCATAATCTTTTAAAGATGCATTTTTATTGATATTTTTTAATCACCAAAATTTCCTCCAGCATTCCTTCCCTTAATGAGGGTTATTTTATATAACAATATTTTAAAGGAAAAAAAGAATAGGAAGAAATTGGCAAAATTGGTCAGTACATCAAAAACAAAGTGTTATATGTGTAATGTACCACATTCACGGACTTCCCACCGCTGTAAAGGAGTGGCCTAGAGGTTTCTTCTCATCTTTTCTTTGGGGTGATGCTTATTTCTTTGTAATTTTGCAACTTTCACGTTGTTTGCTTTCTGGTGGTTCTTTCTGTTAACATTGTCATTGTGTATGAGGCAGCTAGATGACTCAGTGGATAGAGCACTGAACTTGGAGTCAAGAAGACTGGAGATTTGACCTCAGTTATTTACTAGCTGTGTGACCCTGGGCAAGTCACTTAACCTCTGTTTGCCTTCATGCACTGGAGAAGGAAAGGACAAACCACTCTAGTAATTGTCAAGAAAACCCCATGGACAGTATTGGCCTTCAGGGTTGGACACAACTGAACAATAGCAACAGTCGTTATGTATTTTGTCTTATTGGTTCTCTTCACTTGCTTCATGTTAATGTTTCCATGCTTCTCTGCATTCATTATATTAATCATATTTAAATACTTTAGTACTATTTCTCTCTTCCATTCTTATAAACATGTACTTTGCAATAGTTTTTTGAAAGCAGTCTTTGTTTCTTTTTTTGTTTTTTTTTGCTGTAAAAATTTATTCATTTTGAACTTGAATACAAAATGAGAAAAGAAAAATAACATTTCATGTATGCAGTAGAATATAAGGGAGGATTCAGTATAAAACAATAAATTTCCACTTAATGAAAACCTCTGTAATAAATCCTACGCATTGTTTTCAGAACAACCCAGCTTTTCTATGGTTTCTCTTGGAAAATGCTTCCTTATTTAGCTTCCTTCTTAGGTTTGTCTTTCCATGGTTTTTTAAATCAACCAGCTCATCATTTCACATATAACAGCAGTATTTCATCACAGTCACATCCTATCTGTGATATTGTCTATGGTTTTTCCCAATTTTCTTCTTTTTTTTTTTTTAAAGAAGGTCCAGAGCATTTTTATTCATTCATTTATTTATTTATTTATTTTTGCTTTTTGGAGGGCAGTTGGGGTTAAGTAACTTGCCCAAGGTCACACGGCTAGGTTTTTGTTTGTGTGTTAAATGTCTGAGGCTGGATCCGACCTCAGGTCCTTCTGACTCCAGGGCCAGCGCTCTACTCACTGTGCCACCTAGCCACCCCTGTATATTTATGTTCATGTTGTTCCAGTGTCAGGTATTTTTATTATTTATTAAATTTATTTTATATATTTATTTTTATATTAATTTATATATTTTTATATTAATTTTATATATAATTTAAACATTATATATTTAATAAATAATAAATATTATATGTTTATTATTTATTAAAATAATCTAGTAATTTTAAATGGTCTAAACCAATATTGAATAATGGTGACAAATAGCATAGTTTGCAATTTTTCCCTTTTGATTAAATCCCTTTTGGCTTTAACTTTTTCTTAGGATACAAGTACCATCCCTGCTTTTTTTTTTTTAACATCATAAATTCTACTTCAGCCCTTTATTTTAACTTTGTGTTTATCTCTTATTTTTATTGTGTTTACTGAAAGCATCCTATTGTTGAATTCAGATTTTTAATCCCTTCTGTTATCCATTTTATAATTTTATCCCATTCACATTCAGAGGTATAATTCCTTATGTATTTTCTTCCGTCCTGTTTTTCCTTACTATCCTTCCCATCCTATTTACCCTATGCCTTCTTATGCTCTAATTTACCAGCTTCCTTGCTCTCCTATTCCTTGATCTACTTGCCCCTTTGAGAGTCCCCCCTTTATTCTCTCCCCATCTTCCACCTTAATCTATCTTTCTAAGCGTTCTTCCCTTATCCCCTCCCTCCTTCTAATTCTTAATCTACATACCCTTCTAAAAGTCCCTCTGTTATCCTAGCCCCTCACCCTCTTTTTTCTTCTAAATTTAGAAGACTTTTATACCCTTGTAGATGTATATGTTTTTCCTGCTTTAATTCATTTCTGATGAGAGTAAGGTTCCAGCACCACCAGCCCTCCAAGATGACTTGCTTTTTCTGTATCCATTCTTCCTTTCATGCCTCATTTGTATGAGATACTTACTCCTTTTTTCTGTACCTACCCAGTTTTCTTTTTTAGAATCACCCCATTGTGCGTAACTTAGCCCAAGCCTTTCTATCAAACTACCCAAATGATGACTGTCATAAGAGTAATGATAACATTTTTACATATAAGAAACAAATAATTTGACCATATCAAGTCCCTTATAATTGGTCTTTAATGTTTACCTTACATTTCTCCTGTTGAATTTTCTGTTCAGTTCTGTTCTTTTTTTCCCAAATACCTGAGAGTCTTTCGATTTGTTGTCTTCATTTATTTTCATTCAGGATACTTAACTTTGCTGGGTAAGTTACCCTTGGTAGTAAACCCAGCTCTTTTGTTCTATGAAAATTGTTTTTTCCTTATTATTTGCAATAGTTTCTCCTCAAGCTGGGAGCTTTGAAACTTTATTGGTAGATTTTCTCTATTTCTGCTTTTCCTATTTGTTTGAAAACTACAGGGTAGTTTTCCTTAATAATTTCTTGTAATAGTGTATCAAGATTCTTTCTTTCTTTCTTTCTTTTTTTCTTTTTTTATTTAAATCATAACTTTCAGGTAGTCCAATAATTCTTATGTTGTCTCTTCTGGATCTCTTCTCCAGATCAGTTGGTTTTTTGATGAGATGTTTACATTCTTTTCTATTTTTTAATTATTTGATTTTGTTTTATTATTTCTTTATATTCTTTATATTTTATATTTCTTTATATTCTTTCTTTTATTATTTCTTCTAATAACATCATTAGCCAGTTTTCAAGGAATTAGTTTTCCTCCTTACATTTTTGATTTCTCTTTTTCCAGTTGGTTGACTTTCTTGATTTTCTTAGATTGCTCTTATTTTTTTTTCCTGATTTTTTCCTCGATCTTTCTTATTTGATTTTTAAAGTTCTTCTAAGAACTCCTCTTGGTCTTGACCATTTGACATTCCTCCCTGAAAAAGGAATAGCTTTTTTAGCTCCACTGAATAGCTTCCTCTGAATATGAACCCAGATCCCTTTCTCAATAGCGGCTATGGTTGGGTTCTTTCTCCTTTGCTTACTCTTTTATTTTGTTTTTGATTTTTTTTTTTAGTAGCTTATTATATCAAGTTTTAGTCCAGAGGTGTGGGGAATGATGTCCTGGGGCCTAACTTTGGGCCACCTTCTGTACGCCTAAGCCACGGCCAGGGCCCCCAACTGCCTTGAATGTTCTTGTTCCCTGTGGTGCCTCTAGTGACTGCAAACTTCAACTGTCTTCCCTGCCCTGGAACTGAAACCTGGGACTGTGCTCTCCTACAAGTGCCCAGAGCCAGCAGGGTCTTTGCCTCTTTGCTACGACACTCACCAGGCATGTGCTAGCCCCTTCTCCTCAGCTTCAGCTTGATACTGCATCTGGTCTGTGCTTGGCATCCCTTGACTGTGGTCAGCCATGAGACCCCTACACTATCCTTGAGGTGAAAGTTTCTGAGATTGCAGCTGTGGCTGCCTCCCAATCTAGCTGTCCCCTGGGCTTTTTGTTTGTTGATTCCATTGAAGTGTTTGTGTTTCACTGTAGCCAGACCTCCATCCCTGGAATAGTCTAGTCTTTCCTGGGGTCCTCTCCACTTGTCTTAGGAGGACAATTGCTTTAAAAATAAACTTTTGTTTATTTCTGCTGCTCTGTGTTCACTTTGAGGTAATGTTCAGTCTTTTGTGGGGGAAATTTGGGGAGCTTGAAGTTATCTGACCTATTCTGCCATCTTCCCAGAACCCCCAAAGCAGTCTTTGTTTTTAAGTCACAAGCAACTGGGAAAGAGACAATTTAGTAGAGAATGATAATTTTGTTGAATTATTTGAAGGTTTGTCAGAAGGGAGCAGGATTATGTTGCTTCTGCTTGGCTGCAGAGGGCAGAACTAGAATCTGTAGGTAAAACAATACAGTAAGACTGATTTCAGCATAATTTAAGGAAGACTTTCTTAATAATTAGAGCTGTTCCAAAATAAAATCAGATCCTTTCTATGGTGGTGAGTTCACTGTCTCTGAACATATGCAAGTATCAGCTGAATGACCACTTGTCTGTGATATTTGTCAAGATTCAGACTTCTAGGGGCAGCTAGGTGGTGAAGTGAATATAGCACCGGCCTTGGAGTCAGGAGTACCTGAATTCAAATCTGGCCTCAGACACTTAACACTTACTAGCCATGTGACCTTGGGCAAGTCACTTAACCCCAATTGCCCTGCCTTCCCCCATCCAAAGAAGCAAAAAAAAAAAAAAAGATTTAGACTTCTGCTTTGAAGTCAGACTAAATGGATCCCCATTTGTTTTTCCTAAAGCAGAGATTCTGTGACAGTGGAAATATTAGGAGATTTTTAGATTCTATTTCTATCTGAGTGTTGTTCTATTACTCTTAGTAACTATTTAATGAAGATGGCTAGGTAAACAACAAAATAGAAATTATATTGGAGGGATGCTTTCTTTTATATCAAAAATATCAAGGTAAAAAGAAAGAAGTGAGTAAATATTTCAGTTTGTTGGTTTTTTTAATGTTTAAATACTGGGGGTTTTTCTTCGTAGTTCTTTTCCCTATTGCTTCTGTTTAATATATTTAATATATTGCTAATAATTAGAATCCTGTTATCATAGTGAATCCTTTAAGGTATAGTGTTGGACAAACCCAACACTTGGCCTTAAAGCCACGTGTTATTTCAGGCTTTAACCTATAGTAAAGAAAAAAACGGTGTGTTTTGTTTTTTTTTATAAAAACACTCATTATATATCCATATCTCTATTTAAATTGCCAGTTTAGCTGAATACATCCAAAAATATAGAATCAACTGAGCATGGAAGGTGGCAGAAAAGACCTTACCATACCACTGTCTAACTGGCAAACAGTAGTATTGCTATTCTATTAACTAAATCTCCTTAAATGATATTCAAATCTCACTGAGTAGTAAACTGTTATTATAATCTGCTAGTATATTTTTGGGGTCTCTCTTCCAATATAGAGTCCTTATATAAAACAAAATCTCTTTGTAGTTTTGGGTTTTATTTGCAAGTTATTTGAATTTGTGTAATAATAATAAGTGAAGTTGCCAGTTGATTTGGCAGTGCATGTACCACAACCTTCTTAATGGCCCAGAAGCATTCTTAATTAAGATTTAATTGCCTCAAAGTGTTTCTGAACTGTTTGTTGTCTTCTTTGTTGTCCTGTTACTGTGGAGGAGCCAGCTTTGCTGGATGGGGGAAGGGGGAGCTGTTCTCAGATAGGGGCTGGAGAAGGAAACAACTCAAGGCTGTTTGTTGGGGTAGCATAATTGAACAGAATCTTTCCTGAGTTTATTCAATAGCAGAGCAAATGGCCCATGTGCACACCAATATATTTATATCTAGGTTCAAAATTGGATTCATAAAAACTCATTCAGGTATAAATCCTCAAGTGCATGATTAGGCAGATGGCAGTATATGGAATTTGATGAATATGAGAAATATAAGTTTGTAAGCGGGGGAATGTTTATGAAAAGTAATCACATAATTTTGGTAAAGTATAATTTCCTTTTCCAAGAAGAAAATTAAAACTGTGCTAAAAATATCTATTCCCTTGTTATTTTCACTGTCAATGAAGTAATAAAAATAAACTGTTTTTGCAAAGTTTCATTATCAGAAAGAAGTTTTGAGCTGCAAGAGATTGATTTTTTTTTTAAACAAATGCTTTATTAACTTCTGTTTTACATTATTCATTTCCGCCAGATTTTGAGTTACAATTTTCCCCCCATTTTTCCCCTACCTGCCCTCCCAGAATAGCAGTCCCACAAGATATCCCTTCCTCCAATCTGCTCTCTCCCATATCTTCTCCCATACCCCCTTCGACTTTTCCATTAGAGGAAGGTGAATCTCTGTGCCCCAATGCCTGCACATCTTATCTCCCCATTACCAGCAAAAGAGTATTAATAATAGTATTTATATATATTTGAAACATTTAATTTTAAGACCTCTAATTTCAGATCCATTCTCTTCCTCCCTTGTCACCCATTCCCTCTAGGAAGATAAGTAATTCAGTATATGTTGTACATGTCTAGCTATGCAAAACTTTACCATAGTAGATATATTGTACAAGGCTGCTTATAATTCCCTCCCACCCATCCCACCCCCAACCTGGTCCATTCCCTACTTGATCCTGTCCCTCTTCTATAGTGGGTACTTCCAACATCCCCTCCCCCCAAGGATGCCCTCCCATCCATCATCCCTCCTCTCTTCCCCCTTCCCCCTATTCTGCTGCAGGTTGAGATATCCCATTTAGTATGTATGTCATTCTCTCCCTGAACCAAATTCAATGAGAATGTGGTTTTGCCTTTTTGTCTTCCTATTCTTCCCCTCTCATGCAGCCACTTCCCCTTGCTTCTTCTACATGAGATTGTTTACCCTACCCTGTCTCTCCCCATCTCCTCTTGCCACTTTCCTCTCTCATCTCATAATTTCACCCCTTGAGTATCCTCCCTTCCCAACAAGTTCAACCTATGCCCTCTATCCATATATAACTGTAAACATAGGTACACACATTCACATAGGTATTCATATGGCCATACACCCTTCTTCCATTATTTTCATACTAAGAAAGGTTTCATCAGTCACAGTTACTGTTTTTCCATATAGGAATGTAAATAGCTCAACTTTGATAAGTTCCTTTTGATTTCTTTTCCCTGATTACCTTCTCAGGCATCTCTTGCTTCTTGCGTCTGGATGTCAAATTTTCTATTCAATTCTGTTTTTTTCCTCAAGAATGCTTGAAAGTCCTCTATTCCACTGAATGACCATATTTTCCCTGAAACAAAATACTCAGTTTTTCTGGGTAGGTGACCCTTGGGTTCATTCCCAGCTCTTTTGCCCTCTGGAATATCATATTCCATGCCCTTCTATCCCACAGTGTAGAAGCTGCCAGGTCCTGGGCTATTCTAATCAGGAGGTGATTGGCGAATTCTTTCAACCTCTATTTTGCACTCTGGGTCTAAAACATCAGGGCAGTTTTCCTTGAGAATTTCTTGAAGGGTGATTTCTAGGTTCTTTCTTTGATCATGGCTTTCAGGTAGTCCAATAATTTTTAAATTATTCTTCCTGGATCTGTTTTCCAGGTCAGTGTTTTTTCCCATGAGATATTTCACATTGCCTTCTAATCTTTCATTTGTTTGGATCTGCTTAACAGCATCTTGATTTCTCATAAAATCATTAGCTTCCATTTGCTCCAGTCTAACTCTGAAGGAATGAATCTCCTCAGTGAACTTTTGAGATTCTTTTTCCTTTCCTTTTTCCATCTGGCAAATTCGACTTTTTAAGGCATTCTTCTCCTCATTGCCCTTTTGGGCCTCCTTTGCCATTTGAGTTAGTTGATTTTTTTTTTTTAAAAGCAATTGGGGTTAAGTAACTTGCTCAAGGTTACATGGCTAGTCATTATTTATGTGTGGGTGCTCATTTTCTGAGGCCGGATCTGATCTCGGGTCATCCAAACTCCGAGGCCGGCGCTCTTACTCACTGCGCCACCTAGCCGCCCCTTTAGGGCAATTGGGGTTAAGTAACTTGCCCAAGGTTACACGGCTAGGTTTTTGTTTGTGCGGATTAAGTGTCGGAGGCTGGCTCCGAACTCAGGTCCTTCTGATTCCAGGGCCGGCACTCTATTCACTGTACCACCTAGCCGCCCCTGAGTTAGTTGATTTTTTAAGGTGTTGTTTTCCTCAGTCAGACTGTTGACCCTCATTTCATACTTTTACTGCATCCTTCTCATTTCTCTTTCCAGTTTTTCCTCCACTTCTCTTATTTGGTTTTTAAAGTCCTTATTAATGCCCTCTGTGGCCTGCAACCCGCTCATATTTTCCTTTGGGGCTTTTGGAGCAGGATTTCTGACCTCACAGTCCCGTTTCCTGTTCTGTGCTTCGATCCTCTTTGCCCCCAAAATAGGAGTCTAAGGTTGCATTTTTCTGTTTAATTTGCCATTTAACATGCCTTTGCCTTGGCATGTTGCCACTTAATTACTTGACTTTTAGGCTTGTTGCCACAGTATGACTTTGCCACCAGACAGGGGAGCTTTTGTCCAGAACGTGTTGGGGGACAACTTATGTTTCTGGCAAGCTGGAAACCCACCCACGACCTCCACCCCAGATCACAATCCAGATTCAGGGAGGTTAAAGCAAGAGCGATTACCCCCCCAAGACTGATCGCTGGATCTCCCTACAGTTCGCAGGCCAGGAGCTGGAGCTGCCTCTGAAAACTGCAAAATGGCATGTCTCCTGAGCGGCTTCTTAGCTCCCAGGGGAAGAAGCCCACGTGTTCCCCAAATACTGGTCCCAAAGTCCATAGGGCACTAACCTTTCACTTTGTCCTAGGCATGTCTATGTTGATAATTCTAGAATCACCACAGCTGCTGGTGTTCTGGGGTCCCTCCAGCTGGCTGCTGGCCCAGCTGCCCTGGGGCTAAAACTGCGACTCAGGAGGACCTGTGCTAGCTGCTGGCTCCCAGAATGCTGCGCTGGTCCTTCCTTCAGGGCTGCTGGGCTGTCCTCAGCGGGAGGTTAGCTTCTCTGTGTCGTTCTGTGGGTGCTGGGGCTCCAGAAGTTGTTCAGAGTCCCCTTTTACATAGTTTGGAGGTAAACTGGGGCGAGAGTGCCTTGGACGCACTGTTTCTATTCCGCCATCTTGGCTCCACAAGAGATTGATTTTTATATGAGAGGATGTTGTTTACATTCCAGTAAGCCTTTGAGTTTTGGTATTATTGAAGAGTCAGAGATGAAGCTAAATAACATTAGTTGGTGGATCTTCTGTTGGTCAAGGACTTAAAATTAACATTTAAGAATTCATCTTTTTTCAGAATTCAACGTTTTATATTGTAAAAATGTACTGAGCTACCCACCAATTCTTTTTTTTTTTTGCTTTTTTGAGGGCAATTGGGGTTAAGTAACTTGCCCAAGGTTACATGGCTAGGTTTTTGTTTGTGTGTGAGTTAAGTGTCTGAGGCCAGATCCGAACTCAGGTCCTTCTGATTCCAGGGCCGGTGCTCTACTCACTGCGACACCTAGCCGCCCCCCACCAATTCTTTTTTAAGTTCTCAATCAAATTTCTTTGCATTATTCAGTTTTCTTTTAGCTTAGTTTTAGCTTATTTCATTCCAATTTGAACTAAACTTAAAAACTCATCAACAATTTAGGTGATTAAGCTGCATATAATTGAACATTTCCTTCTGGTTTAACAGTTTAGTTGAGCTAACAAGGTGAGGTTCCAGTTGCTAAATTGAAGAAGTTTGCAATTTTTAGTTTATTTACCCCTCTCTTAACTACAAATTTTAGATGGGCAGGGATATTATGAAATTTTGATAACTTGAGGCCTAATCGTGAAGGTTCCACGATTATTTTCCAACTTTACACTAACTTTCTTTTCTCTTTTTTGGGGGGCGGAAGGGGGAAGGCAAGGCAGTTGGGGTTAACTGACTTGCCCAAGGTCACACAGCTAATAAGTGTCAGGTGTCTGAGGTAAATTTGAACTCAGGTCCTCCCGACCCCAGGGCCAGTGCTCTATTCTATTGCACCACCTAGCTGCCCACACACTCACTTTCTTGTCACCTTTATAGTTTTAGTAGAGTCTGAGTGGAAGTCTCATTAGAACTTATTAATAAAGAATGCAGAAATATTATGAAAGTCAAGAATGGGGGAGGGAAATTTGGAAGTGACTTCTTTTATATGTTTCTGAGGCAGTAAACCAGGGTTATAATTATAGTGGAAATTTCAAGTACTGTTTTATAATAGTTCTTGTTAACCAAGCTATATTTTTATGTGCTGAATATATACAGTATAGGTGAGACCTTTTTTCCTTTGAGCCAGAATATAGATCCTTCTCATTTAGTCTACATGCTGTTGAAGCAAGTAGTCACAATATAAATTATACCCTTTTGTCTCACCCTGTGAATAACAGTAATAGAAATTCATAGCTTAACAATTAATAGCTTAACATCTTAATAATCTTTCTGTTGTTTGTCTATTTGACAAATTTCTTTAACCTGAATATAAATTATCTATTTTTAAAAAATGTAACATTGTCGTATGCTTTCTCTGTTTATTGAAATGTATAAAGACTTTTTGGTATGAGAGATCCGCCTGTATTCATTCCTGCCCCTGTGGATCGATATCGCCAGATTCTTCTTCCCGCTCTCCAGTTGTGCCAGGTTATCCTCACGTCCAGTATGGCTCAGCATCTGCAGGCAGCAGGACAGGTAAGAAGGACAGTAGAATTTTTGGGGTTGGAATAAGTCAACAAGTATCTATTATGTGCCTGTTACATGCCAGATTCTGTGCTGAGTCCTTGGGTTATAGACTAAAACATGACACAGTACTTTCAAGCAGCTAATAAGCTATCATTCTATCAAGGACAGTTTGTAAGACACTGTAACATTCAGTCCAACCCTCTCATTTCATGGATGGGCAAACTAAGACAGATTAGTTGACTTGTCTAGGTTTCACATCTTGTTTGTAGTTAGAGCTAGAATCCAGGTTTGCTGACTTCCTTTATTAGTTTCCTATCACTGTTTTTTTTATCTCTTATGCTGGTTTTACTGGTAGTACTGTCAGTTTGTTGGATGTAATATTGTAGTTAATAGAGCAATTAAGTGGAATGAAGTAGGTCTAAGGATCTGTTTTGTGAGGGAATAAACTTAAAATTTTTTTAAAATTTAATTTTTTAATTAAAATTAAATTAATTGATTAGCATCAATGACACTCTCAGTTGAAAAAGAAAGAAAAAAAAACCCTTGTAACAAATGCATATTTTTTAGCAAAACAAATTCTGATATTGGTCATGTTAAAAAAAATATGTCTCAGTCTACACTCTTTATTTCATTACCTCCCTGTCAGGAAGTGGGTGGCGGGTTTTATCAAGAGTTCTCTGGAATTGTCATATTGATCAGAGTGCTTAAATCTTTCAAAATTGTTTGTATAGTATTGGTGTTAGAGTATAAATCGTTCTCTTGGTTCTGTTTAATATAAAATTAAATTCAGCTTATGATTGAGTAGAATACTGTTAAGAGACAGTGACAGGGAATAGAGAACTGGCCGCTTGCTGGTCCAGCAAAATATAAGGTGAAGCCTGATTTGCTAATACATACAGTCCATATGACCCTGAGCAAGTCACCTAACCTTTCAGGGACTCAGCCTCCTTTCAAAAATGGAGTTGCAAAATAATTTCTGACTTGTATTGGTTTAGGATTTTTTTCTCAGAGTTCCCTTATGCTAATGAAATAATATCCAGATCAACTCTGTATTTAGTGCTGTGTATATTTCACTTAATTCTTGGTATAGGAGATGGTTAACAAAGTCTGATCTCCAGATAAGCTGCCCCACACACTCACTTTCTTGTCACCTTTATAGTTTTAGTAGAGTCTGAGTGGAAGTCTCATTAGAACTTATTAATAAAGAATGCAGAAATATTATGAAAGTCAAGAATGGGGGAGGGAAATTTGGAAGTGACTTCTTTTATATGTTTCTGAGGCAGTAAACCAGGGTTATAATTATAGTGGAAATTTCAAGTACTGTTTTATAATAGTTCTTGTTAACCAAGCTATATTTTTATGTGCTGAATATATACAGTATAGGTGAGACCTTTTTTCCTTTGAGCCAGAATATAGATCCTTCTCATTTAGTCTACATGCTGTTGAAGCAAGTAGTCACAATATAAATTATACCCTTTTGTCTCACCCTATGAATAACAGTAATAGAAATTCATAGCTTAACAATTAATAGCTTAACATCTTAATAATCTTTCTGTTGTTTGTCTATTTGACAAATTTCTTTAACCTGAATATAAATTATCTATTTTTTAAAAATGTAACATTGTCATATGCTTTCTCTGTTTATTGAAATGTATAAAGACTTTTTGGTATGAGAGATCCGCCTGTATTCATTCCTGCCCCTGTGGATCGATATCGCCAGATTCTTCTTCCTTATAGGCTATGGTTCCTGCCTTTGAGAAACCTAGATTTTTATTGGGGAGTCAAGACTTAAAATGCATGAAATAATTAAAGAGCAATGTGTCATAAAATGTTGTTGTGGAGAGCAGGAGTTGGAGGTAATAACGGAATCCATTTTTGTGGACATAGCTAGTATATGTCAAGAGGGGATTTGAACCCAAGTCTTCCTGACTCCAGTCTATCCACTAGGTCAAGCTGCCTCTCTGAATACGAGTTAAAAGGTAAAGAGTAAAGGTAAAAAAACAAAAAAACAAACCCAAACCTCCTGGCCTAATGGTTTGCCCACTCCCGCAGTGCTAAACAGCAGTAAATTCTTTTTCACTCTTTATCTTTTAGCTTAAATAAATTCTAGCCTAGTTTTTTTAATCTGTGAGATTGAAGATGACAATTACCTAAACTTTCTGTTATCCATCAACTCCAGGAATACTATAAACTTTATTTAAAAAAAAAAAAAAGATCTGTTCCAAATAAAATCTGGAGAAAGAAGGCCATGTATGTGCTTTTCTTTCTGCAGCAGATATTGATCATATTCATTAGAGGGACTTTATTAGAGGGAGCTCCCTACGTTGATGAAATCACATTTGGGGTCTGAAAAAGTTCTTGTGTTTAATGATTCCATTCAGTTTATTAAAGGTTATGGCTAATTGTCACTAAAAACCATACTATAATAATTTATAAGAACGCTCCTCACTAGTATTCTTCTCTTTTTCTTTCTTCCTTTCATTCTCTTCAATTTAGGTGTTACAGTTTCTCATCTCTCACTCTGACACCATTCAAGCAATACTACGTTGTCAGGATGTCAGTGCGGGCTCCCTGCAAGAGCTAGCCCTACTCACAGGAATCATCAGCAAAGCCGCATTGCCTGGTGAGCTAATTGTGTTAAATGGACTTTTACATTAATGGTGTATGATTTATTTGAAAATGATGCTAGTGGTATTATTGTGCTCATTTAACTGAAATGGACTAAAATAGTAAATCTTTGCCAATATGATTGCATGGATTTAATTTCCTTTGATTAAGCTAGACTTATGGTTATTGTGAAAAGGTGGCATTCAGAACAAGAAGCCCTCTGAATGTGATTGTCAAGTGCTTACTGTGTGTAAGATGGAGAAGACATGGCCTCTGCCTTTATATGATTTAGCCTAGTTAGGAAAAGATCACATATATATGTGAAATAACTGGGGAATCAAGGCAAAGCAAAATATATGACATCTTAAGACTTACATTGTAAACTCTCCTCTGATTTCCATTTGCCTCATCTGAGTTGGTAGCGCTTTTGTTCCTTGTATATATCCTGCTTGGAATTCTTTCTCTTCCATCTATCAAAATCCTAGCTATCCTTCAAGATCTATTATAAATTTCATTTCCTCTATAGAGCTTTCCCTCACCTATTCTAGGCCACATCAGTTTCTCCCTCTGAATTCCTATAACACTTGTGTTCCTCCATACAATTTAGCATTTGATTATTTTCTGTCATGTGTGGTGGCCCCTTCCTAATTTTTTAGTTTTGTTATGCTTTACCTCCCCTCCATGTACTCTTATGATTCAGCTGTGCCGGCCTACTTGCAGTTTCTCAAATGTGACATTCCTCACCTTTTCTGCTAGCTGTCCCCCTTCCAGGAATGCTCCTCCTCCTCCCCTCTACCTTTTAGTTTCTCTGGCTCATTTCAAATATCAATTCATATTCTGCCTTTGATAGAAAACCTTTCCTGGTCTTCCAGCTGTTAATACCTTCCCATTTAAGATATGTCCCAATTACACTGTAAATCTTAATTTGTTTGTAAATCTTAATTTGTTTTTTTTACATATTGTCCCCCCTTTTCCCCCTTAGAATGCTTCCTTGGGGGCACAGGCTTTTACCTTTGTATCCCTAGTGCTTAGCTCAGTACCTGACACATAGTTTGTGCTTACTAAATGATGTTTGATCAATGGGTGGATTGTTCTATATGGGTGGGTTTTATGTCTCCAAGTTGATAAATTTTTTATGAGAACTTAAGGTGCTTATGCCTTGGACTATTGCAGTAGTTTCTTAATTGGTTTCCCTGACTCAAGTCTCTTCCTTTCTAATGCCAGCTGCACAGAATTATTTCTGAAGCACATTTCTACCTCAGTATGCCTTTTGCTCATTAGATGGTCCTATGAATAAATTCCATTGGGTTCCTGTTACTTATAGGATCAGCTATACATTCCTCTGTTGTTTAAATTCCTTTATACTACTTCAGGCTCGCCCTCTAGCCTTGAAAGGAAGAGAGCAAACTTCAGAGCCAAAGCTGCAATCCTCAAAAGTCATCACGTTTAGAGCCGACCACCCGAAGATAACTGAGTGCGGAATCAGATATTTTAGCCTTCAATGACTAAAATCTTGGGGGATAGCCTATTGATCCTTATAAGTGTAACCCATAACAAAGAACTCAGGAGCTTTGATGAAAAGTCACATCTCAGAGAGGTCTTGGATATTAAAGTCCACTCTCATTGGGTAATTATCTGAGTCCTTGATCAGGCCTCTTTGGCTCCCAACACCAGACTGGCCAGCTTACTGTTCCTTCTATGTGCCTTTCTACAGGTTCTTCCCATTCCTTACCTCCACCATTTAGAATCACTGGTTCCCTTTAGAACTCATCTTAACTCCTCTTAAATGCCACCTCCTCCATGAGGCCTTCCCTTCCTGTGACATACAGAACAGATGCCATGTGCTGAGACCTCAGAGGGACAGCATTCCTTTGCAGTGACAAAATTTATGCTATGTACATGCTAGTGGTAGATAATTGGTTTGGAGTTGAGGTCAAAGAAAACAGGGAACGGGGTGGCTAGGTGGCGCAGTGAGTAGACCGCCGGCCCTGGAGTCAGAAGGACCTGAGTTCAGATCCGGCCTCAGACACTTAACCCACACACAAACAAAAACCTAGCCGTGTGACCTTGGGCAAGTTACTTAACCCCAACTGCCCTCCAAAAAAGGCAAAAAACAAAACAAAACAGGGAACCTTAAATTCTTCCTTTTTTTTTCTTTTTTACTTTTTGGAGGGCAGTTGGGATTAAGTGACTTGCCCAAGGTTACACAGCTAATTTTTGTGTTAAATGTCAGAGGTTGGGTTTGAATTCAGGTCCTCCTGACTCCAGGGCCGGTGCTCTATTCACTGCACCACCTAGCCACCCCAGAACCTTAAGTTTCCAAAGATGAAGGGATGAAGAGGAAGAATGTGAACCTGGTGCTAAAATTATTTAGGCATCTGGAATTGAATACATACTGAAAAATTAAATGGAAGTTTTTTAAAAAAAAAGTATTAGTAGTATTTTAATTAGAGAAGGAACATTTATATTGTAGAATTTATAGATAACAAGAAGTTCTTTAATTCTTGTTTTCTTGGACTGTTCCTTAAAATAAATTTTCTGTTGAATTTTGTTGTCATTAATTTTTTGTGATGATGAATATCTCTGAAAATTTTCTCAGAACACTTTTAAAATAGACTCTTACAATTGATTTCATGTCTCAGGAGTTTACTTTTTGTATACCCATAGCATTTTCGTCTGATATAATTTCTTCTCATATCATGAGCACTTAATATTCAAATTCCCTAAAACATCTATTTCAAAGGTCTATCAAGGGTATATAAATATTAGAAATCTGATAGTATTTTCATTTGTTGATTATAAAATTATTATTTTGAAAAAAATTTCCATATGTATTTTGTAGGAGTGCTAAGTGAACTAGATGTTGATGTAACCGAAGGGTCTCTGATGGAGCTACAGGGTCACATCGGGCGATTCCAGGTAATTCACTTTGTTTCTTTAGCAATAATTGTGCCTTGGATAAAGCTCTTTGGCTACAGTACTGCTATTGTTCAAAGCTTTCACTTTGTTTCTTTTAAATGCCATATTTCTTTTGGAGAAACATGTGAAGTCTGTTCCACATCCCACATTTGACTCCCATGTTCTAAGTTACTGTGTCATCTTTATGTGATTATATTATCATAAAAGTGAACTTGGCTGTGTATCACAACTCAGTAATGAGAGCCAGAGAATGTATACTATGCTCGTTTAATTGTTCTAGTTGCTTTTAGATTCAGGTCCATTAGAAAGAAGAGTGAGGTGTTCATATTGGCCACTTCACCTTGTCAGACCTCATAGTGTGGCCTATCTTCATTCATTTGAAGAAAAATGAATGTTTTTTTAATACTCTTTTTAAAAGCGTTATTGTCACTTCCCAATGATTCTGCTTCCTTCCAGAGAACATTTCCTTACGATGAAGAAATATAATTAAGCATATCTAACACCCATCAGATTGGCCAAATTGACAAAAAGGGAAAATGACAATCTAGAGGGGCTATGGGCAAACAGGTACATTCATATAATATTGATGGAGCTGTGAACTGGGCCATTTTTTTTTCTTTTTGGAGGGGGGAGGCAGGGCAATTGGGGTTAAATGACTTGCCCAAGGTCACACGGCTAGTTTTTTGTGTTAAGTGTCTGAGGGCAGATTTGAACTCAGGTCCTCCTGACTCCAGGGCCAGTGGTCTACTCACTGTGCCACCTAGCTGCCCCAGATTTTGTCTGTTCTTGAAAGCAATTTGGAACTACATCCCAAAAGCCATTAAATTGTAACTTTTGACCTGGTGATACTACTCTTAGGTAGATACCTCAGAGATAGAAGAATGAGGAGAAAGGGACCCACATGTGCAAGATATTTCTACAATCCCTTATTGTGATGGCCAGAATTGGAAACTGAGGGGATATCCCACAGTTGGGCATGGCTGAACTTATGAGTGTTATGGAATACTATTGTGGTATAAAAAGTGATGGAGGAGATGAAAGTTTCAGAGAAACCTGCGGGGAGAAATGTATGAATTCAGGGTATAGTGAACTAGTTGTTTTTTTTTTAAAGATATGGCCAATTTGAGAATTTGTTTTGTTTTACTGTACATGTTTGCTTTTTTCAGTGGTACGGGGAAGTGGGTGAGAGAGAATTCAGATCTTCATTTGAAAATAAAATAAAATTTAAATAAAAAACTAGAAAAAATATAAACAAAACAGATACATCGGTTATATCTGACAACAGCTGCTTTACTCCACACTAGTTTTATTGCTTTGTCAAGCCTCATTCCCTTTTAAAGAGATTGACATCTCTGCCTTGTAAAATGTACCTTTTAAATCTAAATGTATCTTTTTAATGTATCTTTTAAAAATGTATCTTTTAAATCTAAACAAGCTATTGGTAAAACTAGTTTTCAATAAAATACCACTCTACAGCTATTCTTTTTTTTTTTTTTTAAAGCAGTTGGGGTTAAGTAACTTGCCCAAGTTTTTGTGTGTGGGTGTTAAGTATCTGAGGCCAGAACCGGTCCCAGGTCCTCCTGACTCTGGGCTGGTGCTCTTACTCAGTGCACCACCTAACTGCACCTTTTCAGCTATTCTTTACACTTTGGGTTTGAAGATGTAGTTATATTCATCAGAAACGTATTTTTATACTTCTGGTGTGTGTGGCTGATGATTTTTCTCTTTCTTCAAAATATTTGTAAAGCAAATATATCTGTACAATTGATTATATTTTATTTTATTTTTTTTATTTTTTAAAGCAATTGGGGTTAAGTAACTTGCTCAAGGTTACATGGCTAGTCATTATTTGTGTGTGGGTGCTCATTTTCTGAGGCCGGATTCGATCTCGGGTCATCCCAACTCCGAGGCCGGCGCTCTTACTGCGCCACCTAGCCGCCCCTGTACAATTGATTATATGATAGTTAGACTTTTATGCCTATATATCTCAAAATTCAGTCACTGAACATCCCTTTTTTCACTCAGATGTAGTTTTTACTCAGGTTGCAATTTACTCCCACTCCCAGCTTCTCATATATTTGCAAAATTAAAATGCACTTGTTATCAAAATGAAGGGAGGTCATTTGCTTTTAATGGGTCATTAGGTAAGCAGTAAGAAAGTTATATAAATCTGTAAGAGTCACACATTAGGGCCTTAAATAAACATTTTAAAATTGAAACCCTCTTATTAATTTTGATAAAATAAGATGCTCATGTTACAAAAGCAGTAATAATAATAATAAAGCTAGTACTTACTATGTACTGTGCATTATTCAAAGCACTTTACAAACATTATCTCATTTCATCCTTACAATAACTCTATGAGGTAGGTGCTATTATTTTCCTGATTTTACAGTTGAGGAATCTGAGGGAAGCAGAGGTTGGGTGACTTGTAGGCTAGCCACGTTGATAACCTGTGGTTAGAACTGTCTGGTCTTCTCCTCATCCCTATCTCATCTGAACAATTGCAGTTGCCTCCTCATTAGTCTCTGCTTTGAATCTCTGTAATCTGTCCTCTACACAGCTGCCAAAATTTTTTTCCTTAAAGGGATCACTGTCTTGCTCAGTAAACTCCAGTAGCTCCCATTGCTTCTGACATAAAATATAAATGTCTCTTTGGTTCTTAAAGCTATTCTCAATTGATCCTTCCCTAACTTTTAAGCCTCATTATGTATCACTCCCCTTCCCTCTCTAGCTAGTGGTCCAGCCAGTGCTATTTCTCATGGCACTCCCTCCTTGCTTTTTGCATTGGCTGTTCTTCATGCCTGAGTTGCACTCCCTTCTCAACCCCACCTCCTTCAGTATTCAGCTCAAGTGCCCCCTTCTACACAAATCTTTTCCTGAACTACTGTGTATTACTTAATGATATGTCAACTACAATTTTGTTACTTTTTTTTAAAGCGCCAATGCTTAGGACTACTAAGTCGCTTTGGCGGTTCAGACAGACTGCGACAATTTAAGTTTCCAGATGGCGTGGAGGGAGATCGAATGAACAAGAGAGATGAGATTGAACTGGCTATGCAACAGGTAAGAGGAATAAGGATTTTGGAATTATTCTTTAAGTTGAGAATCATATAATTTGAAATTGTTTTAGAAATTAAGTGGTGGCATTATTGTCCTTTGAGACTGGATTTCAGTGATATGTGTCTCAGTTTTGCCTACCATTCTTCCACTGTAGATTTGTGCCAATGTCATGGAATATTGCCAGTCACTCATGTTACAGAGTTCTCTGACACTTCAGCATGCAGTGTGTCTCTTCACCCCTAGTCTTTCTGAAACCATTAACAGAGATGGACCACGACAAGGTGGGAATTATTACTCTATTTTCTAAGTTTGGAAACTTGAGTTTATTATTTAAATGATTATAACAGTTTTATTTTAATGAGTGAGATAAATATTCTAAGTACATCCCTTACTGAGAAAATACTGAAGTAATCATAAATATAATTGCATTTTAATTATTAATTATGATTAATTAAATCTAATTTGTGTGGATGAATTAGAATAAAAAGGGAAAAACAACATTCCTGGGCCTGCAGATTCTAGGGTGGCATAAAGTTATCCTACCTAAGGGATATTGGCAATATCTTCCTTCCTTCCTTTCTTTCTTTCTTTCTTTCTTTCTTTCTTTCTTTCTTTCTTTCTTTCTTTCTTTCTTTCTTTCTTTCTTTCTTTCTTTCTTTCTTTCTTTCTTTCTTTCTTTCTTTTTTGGCTTTTTGGAGGGCAATTGGGGTTAAGTGACTTGCCCAAGGTCACATGGCTAGTTTTTGTGGTAAGTGTCTGAGGCCGGATTTGAACTCAGGTCCTCCTGACTCCAGGGCCACTGCTCTATTCACTGCACCACTTAGATGCCCCATACTGGCAAGATTTTTAAAATGTATTAGAGTAAGGGGAAGGTTGAACAGGTTAGGCCGGCGGTGGTGGGGTTTGGGAGCATACATGGGAATAGATAAAATCCATGGATTTCTTGGGCGCAGGATAAGGGCTGGCCCTTGGTTCAAGCGTCTTTGGAAAGTACAGTTTCAATTAGGAGCCACAGGTTGTACTTTGAGCACAGAAATTAAAGACAAGACTTTCCCAAAGATCTGAGGCAGATGGCTTGTACTGGGGAGAAACCTGTTCAAGCCATAAAAGCCATTCATGTGTTATACTAGATCCAGTTACTGAGTATTGTTCTTAAAATTTTCTTAGCTTTTCATAATTAGTTCTCTCAAGTTCTTTGTGGTGATTAAAATAAATGCTGTACTTCAAGCTGTGACTAAGCATTTGACATGCTGGTGACCCAAGCTAGTATGTTTGAGGTGAGATGCAGGTTTGTGGGTTGGGTTAAGATGCTCTCTCAGAGGCTTCTCCAGAGGTCTTCCATTCATTAAGTGGTAGAAGAAAGATTCAGTAACAATTCATGCAACTTTGTGTATTCAGTTTTACCATGATGGCTAAAACATTTGGGTTTTTTCATCTGTATCAGCTAATATTTATAATGCTGAGTCAGAATCTACTGAATGAGATAATTCACACATTTGACAGGGAGATATTACACTGTTGAAATTCACTTTCCTATTCTTAAGCCATTTTCATCTTTCCCTATCGTATATAACTTGAGCTAAGTACAATGAATAGGCAACTCATTGGTGATTGGTAAGATCATTAACTCTGCTTTTGTACAGTCATTCATTTGAAGCTCCTAGTTTTTATTTGCATGTTTTAAAACTTGTATGAGATTTTAGCTGTCATTCTTCCATTAGTTAGCTGTGTGACCTTAGGCAAGTCACATTCTCAGGGTCTCAGTTATCTCATTTATAACATGGAGGAATTGTACCAGATTATTTCTAAAGTTCTGTGATTTGATTTCAAAAATCACATTAGAAGGTTGGAGAAGTTTCCTATTGCCCTGTGGAAGATCCAGGTCACTCTACTTGAAATGAAAATATTGGTATTCTCTGACTGAGTTGGTGCCACAAGGTGAATTGCCTCATTCCCCTCCTCCAGACACTTAACTTTAATGTTCTGTGGAACATTAAATTCTTTGGAATTGATATGTAATTTACTCAACTTGGTTTGGTAATTCCATATGCTTCTAGTTCACCCTAAGACCTTGTTTTCATCATTCTCATAGTAACGAAAGCAATACTTGCTGTTACCTTATATTGAGGTTGGAATTGGACCTGTGATTTCTTTGGTATGGGAAACTCCCAGGTAGAGGAAACTCCCTCCAACCCATGTAAGTCAGCATATTCTCTGATAGAGCACTTAGAGGTTAAGTGACTTTGTCAGGGTCTCAAACAGGGATCATTACGTGTTACAGGACTTGAACCTAGGTCTTCCTGCTTTGAGACCAGCTCTTTTCCCAGTGCCTACATTGAGCTTTTCTAGGCAGGTATGAAGCAGTTTATTCTCTTAAAGGCACTGGACAATAAATTTGAACAAATTGCTACTAGATGGATGGGTTACATGGGCTGGTCTAATAATGTGAGCAAGAAAGTTTCCATTGGTGCAGTTGAACTTATAAAAAATAAACTGAGAAGTATTTATTAATATTGGTGTGAAATTATATACATTTAGAGCCAGAGTTGAATAAAACAGTTACTTAAGCACCAAGCACTATGCTAAACACAAGATATACATATACAAAAGTGAAGACAGTCTCTGCCCTCAAGGAGCTCACATTCTAATAGGGAGAAAGTAGACATTTTGAAGGATGATATTTTTGGTTTAGAAAGGGAGTAGAGCCTTAGGGAAGTAAATTGACACACTATTTCTTGAAGTAGCAATATAATTGATTTAATTCTGGTTCAGAACTGAAATGTTTCCTTATTGTTAACAATCTCTACTTAGTTTATCCTATTTCTTTGCTCTAGGTCCAAGTAGAGTAAATGTCAATTGACCCTGAATCTTTTCTTGTAGACAAAACCCCACAGAGTATAAACACAGTTATCAACTCTGGCCTCCATTCAAAGCAGCTTGGTACCAAAATCCTTTAATGGAGGTTTTTTTCTCCACTCTTTCAGAAGAAACCTTTCAAAGTCTGTTTATAATTTATCACAGGGAGAGAATTCATATTCCAGTTAGCAGTCTCACTATTCCCTTTCCCTCTAATAATCCAATAAATTCAATTCTTTCTCTCTTCATTGGCTAAAAACTGACTTTTAATTATTAAAATGACAAGCACCCCATGAATAAATGTAGGCAGTAGTGAATCCCCTGTGATTGTCTTTTTCCAAGGGGAAAGTATTTGTTTCTAAAAGCCAACCCTTAATTTGCCCAAACTCTCTTTTTTTCCAAGAGCTCAAAATAAGAATTTTTTCCTTTGTTACTTCAGGAGTTTTACAACCTATCCTTTAATGGACTACTGTAATACAGATCACTTTTAGAGAGATTGTGCCTTTTCCCTCCTACACTTAGCTGTCCAAATAACATTTAAATATATGGTAACACAGTTTTAAAAGATTTATAAAAAGTGATTTCCTGTTGATTTTCCCCTTGTAGAATAGAAGTTTAATTGAGGAAAAAAATTTGAATTTCAAGCAGTTATTCTTTGGATACATGGTCTGAGGATGAATTTTCATTCTTCTTATCATTTTTGTTGTGAGAAATTTGTTCCTCTTCTTTGAAACCAGAAAATAAAACAGGAATGATTTTGGATTGTTTAATTTGGATTAATATTAAATTTGGTAAGTGACAAAAATTGTCATCAGTTTCTCTATACTTAACCAGCAGAATTTTTCTTATATTGAAAACCAGTTAAATTTGTAGATTATTAGCTATGTGACCCTGGGCAAGTCACTTAACCTGTTTGCCTCAGTTTCCTCAGCTGCATAATGAGAATAATAACTTCACAAGGTTGTTGTGAGGATCAAATGTGATGATATATGTGAAGTTGTTAGTACAGTGCCTGTCAGAACCCTTATCTTGATGTAATTCAATTTAACAGATTTATTTTGTTTTGTTTTTTTTCCTTACCCCGCTCCCTTAAATATTTACTTCCAAGTTGGATAAAATGAAACTTACATGTTTTATATCATTGATAGCTTTTGATCTGTCCTTATACAGGATTTATTGCCTATTGGGAACAAAAGGGCCTTTCTCTCCCTCTCCAAAATAAGTAATCCAAGCTGAAAGGAAAGAATAACTTTAAGATGATAAAATAATAAGCAGAATGGTAGAAACAAAACTAGAAATGAACCCAGCACAAAGAGATTCCTAGAATTCCTAGAACTCTAGATTCCTAGAGTTTTGGAAGATTTCTCAGAGGACATCTAGTTTAATATGCAACATTCCTGACAAGTGGTAATCTAGTTATAACTTGAAGACCATTGATACAGAAAACTCAGTGGCTTTTATATTGATACTAAATTTTCCCCATGTAACTTTCATCCATTGCTCCTATTTTTACCCTCTGGAGCCAATGGAAAACAAATATAATACCCTTTCCACAGGGCAGTACTTCAGATACTTGAAGACAACTTTTGTATTCCCAGTGTTATCTTCTCTAATATGTCACCTCTAGTTCATTTAGTCATCATAAAGGAGAATATTATGGTAGAATGGAAAGACTTGGAGTCAAGAAGGATAAGATTTGATTCCTGCTCTAATTCTTATTAGTTGTGTGATTGTAGACAAGTCAATTAACATTCCTGAACCTCAGTCTCCTCATCTTTATATTTTTTATTTTTTTTCAAATGCTTTATTAACTTTTGTTTTACTTCATTTCCACCAGTTTTTGTGTTACAAATTTTCAAAATAGCAGTCCCCCAGGATATCCCCTCCTCTTATTTCTTTTTTTTTTAATTCTTTTTTTTTCTTTTTATTAACTTCTGTTTTACATCATTCATTTTTGCCAGATTTTGAGTTACAATCATTTTCCCCCGTTATTCCCCTACCCAACCTCCCAGAATAGCAGTCCCACAAGATATCGTTTCCTCCAATCTGCTCTCTCCCATACCTTCTCCCATACCGCCTTTGACTTTTCCATTAGAGGAAGGTGAATCTTTGTGTCCCAATGCCTGCACATCTTATCTCCCAATTATAAGCAAAAGAGTATTAATAATAGTATTTATATATATTTGAAACATTTAATGTTAAGACCTCGAATTTCAGATCCATTTCCTTCCTCCCTTGTCACCCATTCCTTCTGGGGAGATAAGTAATTCAGTATATGTTGTACATGTCTAGCTATGCAAAACATTATCATAGTAGATATATTGTACAAGGCTGCTTATAATTCCCTCCCACTCATCCCACCCCCCACCTGGTCCATTCCCTACATGATCCTGTCCCTCTTCTATAGTGGATACTTCCAACCTCCCCTCCCCCCAAGGATGCCCTCCCATCCATCATCCCTCCTCTCATCCCCCTTCCCCCTATTCTGCTGCAGGTTGAGATATCCCATTTAGTATGTATGTCATTCTCTCCCTGAACCAAATTCAATGAGAATGTGGTTTTGCCTTTTGCCTTCCTATTCTCCCCCTCCCTTGCAACCACTTCCCCTTGCTTCTTCTACATGAGATAGTTTACCCTACCCTGTCTCTCCCCATCTCCTCTTGCCACTTTCCTCTCTCACCTCATAATTTCATCCCTTGAGTATTCTCCCTTCCCAACAAATTCAACCTATGCCCTCTATCCATATATAACTGTAACCATATACACATACATTCACATATGTATTCATATGACCATACACCCTTCTTCCATTATTTTCATGGTGAGAAAGATATCATCACTCACAGTTATTGTTTTTCCATATAGGAATGGAAATAGTTCAACTTTGATAAGTTCCTTTTGATTTCTTTTCCCTGATTACCTTCTCAGGCATCTCTTGCTTCTTGTGTCTGGATGTCAAATTTTCTATTCAATTCTGGTTTTTTCCTCAAGAATGCTTGAAAGTCCTCTATTCCACTGAATGACCATATTTTCCCCTGAAACAAAATACTCAGTTTTGCTGGGTAGGTGACCCTTGGGTTCATTCCCAGTTCTTTTGCCCTCTGGAATATCATATTCCATGCCCTTCGATCCCTCAGTGTAGAAGCTGCCAGGTCCTGGGCTATTCTGATTGTGTTTCCACAATATTGAAATTGTTTCTTCCTGGCCATTTGTAGTATTTTCTCCTTGATCTGGGGATTCTGGAACCTGGCTATAATATTCCTGGGAGTTTTCTTTTTGGGATCTTTTTCAGGAGGCGATCTGTGGATTCTTTCAACCTCTATTTTGCCCTCTGGATCTAAAACATCAGGGCAGTTTTCCTTGAGAATTTCTTGAAGGGTGATTTCTAGGTTGTTTCTTTGATCATGGCTTTCAGGTAGTCCAATAATTTTTAAATTGTCTCTCCTGGATCTATTTTCCAGGTCAGTGGTTTTTCCCATGAGATATTTCACATTGCCTTCTAATCTTTCATTTGTTTGGATCTGCTTAACAGCATCTTGATTTCTCATAAAGTCATTAGCTTCCATTTGCTCCAGTCTAACTCTGAAGGAATGAATCTCCTCAGTGAACTTTTGAGATTCTTTTTCCATCTGGCAAATTCGACTTTTTAAGGCATTCTTCTCCTCATTGCCCTTTTGGGCCTCCTTTGCCATTTGAGTTAGTTGATTTTTTAAGGTGTTGTTTTCCTCAGTCAGGCTGTTGACCCTCATTTCATACTTTTCCTGCATCCTTCTCATTTCTCTTTCCAATTTTTCCTCCACTTCTCTTACTTGATTTTTAAAGTCCTTCTTAAGGTCCTCTATGGCCTGCAACCCGCTCATGTTTTCCCCTGGGGCTTTTGGAGCAGGACTTCTGACGTCACAGTCCTTTTCCCGCTCTATGCCCCCAAAATAGGAGTCTAGGGTTGCATTTTTCTGTTTCTTTTGCCTTGGCATGTTGCCACTTAATTACTTGACTTTTGGGCTTATTGCCACACTATAGCTTTAAGGCCAGATAGAGGAATTTTCGTCCCAAACGTGTGGGGGGCAACTTCTATTTCTGGCAAGCTGTAAACCCACCCATGACTTCCACCCTAGATCACAATCCAGATCCAGGGAGGTTAAAGCAAGAGCGATTACCCCCCAAGACTGATCGCTGGATCTCCCCACAGTTCGCAGGCCAGGAGCTGAAGCTGCCTCTGAAAACTACAAAATGGCTGTCTCCTCAGTGGCTTCTATCCCCCAGGGGAGGGAGCTGACGCATTCCCCAAATACTGGTCCCAAAGTCCATAGGACACTAACCTCTTACTTTGTCCTAGGCATGTCTATGTTGATAATTCTGGAATCGCCACAGCTGCTGGTGTTCTGGGGTCTCTCCAGCTGGCTGCTGGCCCTGCAGCCCTGGGGCTAAAACCTCGGCTCACGGGGACCTGGGCTCCGCTTGGCTCGGCTCCCCGCAGTGCTCCGGCTCCCAGAGTGCTGCGCTGGTCCTTCCTGCAGGGCTGCTGGGCTGTCCTCAGCGGGAGGTTAGCTTCTCTGTGTCGTTCTGTGGGAATACATATGTGAATGTACATATATATATGTTTATAGGTATACATTCCCAGTTCTTTTGCCCTCTGGAATATAATATTCCATGCCCTCTGATCCCTCAGTGTAGAAGCTGCCAGGTCCTGGGCTATTCTGATTGTGTTTCCACGATATTCAAATTGTTTCTTCCTGGCTGCTTGTAATGTTCTCTCCTTGATCTGGGAATTCTGGAACCTGGCTATAATATTCCTGGGAGTTTTATTTTTGGGATCTTTTTCAGGAGGTGATTGGTAGATGCTTTCAACCTCTATTTTGCCTTCTGGTTCTAAAACATCAGGGCAGTTTTCCTTGAGAATTTCTTGGAGGATGATTTCTAGGTTCTTTCTTTGCTTTTGTTTTTGTTTTTTTTCTCAAATGCTTTATTAACTTCTGGTTTACATCATTCATTTCTGCCAGATTTTGAGTTACAGTTTTCCCCCCATTATTTCCCTTCCCCCACCCCAGAATAGCAGTCCCACAGGATATCCCCTCATACCATCTGCTCTCTCCCATATCTTCTCCCCTCCCCCTCTTTGTCTTTTTCAGTAGGGCAAGGTGAATCTCTGTGCCCCAATGCCTCTATATCCCATTTCTCAATTATATGTAAAATCCTATTAATTATAGTATTTATATATTTTTAAACATTTGATTTTAAAACTTTGAATTCCAGATTCATTCCTTTCCTTCCTTGACACCCACCCCCACTGGAAAGACAAGCAACTCAGTATATGTTGTACATGTGAAGCTATGCAAAACATTACCACAGTTATATTGTAAAAGACTGACTATATTTCCCTCCCTCCCATCCCATCTCCCACTTGGTCTATTCCCTACTTCGATCCTGTACCTTTTCACAGGTGGGTGCTTCCAACTTCCCTCCCACCTTCCCTTCTATCATCCCCCTTCTTTTCCCCTTCCCCCCTACTCTCCTGTAGGGTGAGATATCCTATATAGCATGTATGTCATTCTCTCCCTGATCCAAATTCAATGAGAATAAGGTTTGCCTTTTTGCCTTCCTGTTCTTCCCCTCCCTAGTAATCATTTTCCCTTGCCTCTTCTATATGAGATAGTTTACCCCATTCTGTTTCTCCCCATCTCCTCTCATTATATTCCTCTCTCACTTCTTAATTTCACCTTTTAAGTATCATTCCTTCCTATTAAATTCGACCTGTGCCCTCTATCTATGTATAGCTGTAAACATATATACATACATTCACATATGTATTCATATGCCCATATACCCTTCTTCAACTATTTTTATACTGAGAAAAGTTTCACCAGTTATAGTTATTGTTTTTCCATGTGGGAATGTAAATAGTTCAACTTTGATAAGTTCCTTATGATTTTTTTTTTCCTGTTTACCTTCTCAAGCGTCTCTTGCTTCTTCTCTTTGAATGTCAAATTTTCTATTTAACTCTGGTTTTTTCCTCAAGAATGCTTGAAAGTCCTCTATTCCATTGAATGACCATATTTTCCACTGAAACATGATACTCAGTTTTATTGGGTAGATGATTCTTGGTTTTAATTCCAGCTCCTTTGCCCTCCAAAATATCATATTGCAGGCCCTTCTATCCCTCAGTGTAGAAGCCGCCAGGTCCTGTGTTATCCTGATTGCGTTTCCACAGTATTCAAATTGTTTCTTCCTGGCTACTTTTAATATTTTCTCCTTGATCTGGGAATTCTGGAACCTGGCTATAATATTTCTAGGAATTTTCTTTTTGGGATCTTTTTCAGGAGGTGATCGGTGGATTCTTTCAACCTCTATTTTGCCCTCTGGATCTAGAACATCAGGGCAATTTTCCTTGCGAATTTCTTGAAGGGTGATTTCTAGGTTCTTTCTTTGATCACGGTTTTCAGGTAGTCTGATAATTTTTAAATTATCTTTCCTGGATCTATTTTCCAGGTCAGTGGTTTTTCCCATGAGATATTTCACATTGCCTTCTATTCTTTCATTTGGATCTGTTTAACAGCATCTTGATTTCTCATAGTCACTAGCTTCCCTTTGCTCCATTCTAAATCTGAAGGAAAGAGTCTCCTCAGTGACCTTTTGAGATTCTTTTTCCATCTGGCAAATTTGGCTTTTTAAGGCATTCCTCTCCTTATTGCCTTTTTCCACCTCTTTTGCCATTTGAGTTAGTCTATTTTTTAGGGTGTTATTTCCATCAGTCAGGCTGTTGACTCTCATAATTTTCTTGCATCATTTTCATTTCTCTTTCCAATTTTTTCCTCCACTTCTCTTATCTGATTCTTAAGGTCCTCTATGGCATGTAACCAGGTCGTATTTTCCTTTGAAGCTTTTGGTGCAGGAGTTCTGACTTCACTGTCTTCCTCCTGTTCCATGCTTTGATCCTTTTTGCCTCCAAAATAGGAGTCTAATGTTGAATTTTTCTGTTTGTTTTGTTTCATTTGCCTGGGCATGTTGCCACTCAATTACTTTACTTTTGGGCTTGTTGCCACAGTAGGACTCTGCCACCAGCTAGGGGAGCTTCTGTCCCAAACGCTGGGGTTTTCTCAGCTGCCGGAAGTATTGGTTGGGTGCCCTTTCTGAAGCCTTCACAGGTTCTGGCAAGCTGGTCACACACCCCAGGACCTCCACTCCAAACTGCAATCCAGATCCAAGAAGGTTAAAGCAAGAGCAATTACCCCCCAGACTAGTTGTCTGGTCCCCCTACAGTCTGTAGGCCAGAAGCTGAAGCGGCAACTTGGCACCTGCTGCACCTAAGTGTCTCAGCATCTTCTCGCTCTAGGGGCAAAAGCCAACGCTGTCCCTGCTACTGGTCCTAAAGTCCACAGTGCACACCTCACTTTGTTGTTGGCATCTTCTATGTGTTGATAATTCTGGAAAGGGCCACAGCTGCTGTTGCTCTGGAGTCCCTCCAGCCTGGGGCTAAAACCTCTGGCTCACATGGGGTTGGGGTCAGCTCCCTGCCGGGTTGCTAGGCTGTCCTCATTGGGAGGTTAGCTTCTCTGTATCATTTTGTGGGTTCTGTAGCTCCAAAGTTTATTCAGAGTCCCCTTTTACATGGATTGGTGAAGGTGGAAACTGGAGCTGAGGCAGAGTCCTGTTTTTACTCTAACATTTTGACTCCGATCCCCCTGTCTCCTCATCTTTAAAATGAGGACAGTAATGCCTATAGTAGCTTTCCTTTAAGGTTGTTGTGAGGATCAAATGAGGTAATGTAACTTGTTCTGAAAAATTAAATGCTGTATTATGATATAACATGTTTGCCCCTCTAATTGTTTTCAGTGATACAAGGAAGCATCTTTTCAGTGGGAATATAGTAGCTGTAAAGTCTTTTTAATAACCTCTCCCTCAGGTTTGATGGGTATCCCATGTATTAAAATTGGTCATTCTGGATGTTGATTAATGTAATGATACAATTTTGGGTTAAATATTCTCCTATTTTGTCATTTCTCCTCAAGACACTCAAGCTCCAGTGGTCCCATATTGGCGTCTGCCTGGCTTGGGCATTATTGTGTACTTGCTGAAACAAAGTGCTAATGATTTCTTCACTTATTATGACAGTCATCGACAAAATGTCAACAAACTACAGAATGTAGAACAGCTTCCCCCAGATGAGATAAAAGAGGTATGTATTCTGTAATAAGCTTCCTAGCCTTATTGAGAAAAAAATGTTTTCTTGATAAAGAAAAGGGGTATTGTTCTTAAAGATACTAGAACAGAGAGGAGAGATAAAGAAAGAGTGATGAGTGGTTCTAATGTGCCGCTTATGGAATCAGTCTCTGATATTATGGTTATACCTTGTAAACCTAACAATTCTTTAGTTACCTGTGATATGGGAAACACCTTGTCATGGGACCCACTTGTCAGTCTATGGGAAAATTTACTTTTGAGTAAATACTTGATTATAGTCTAAAATCTGTGCTGAAAAAATTAGGATTTTTAGGTAGCTGTTTTTCCTTTAAAGATGATTTTTTTTAGGTAAACTTTCGGTGTGCCTTTATCATTGTCATTAAAGTGCTTACAGTCTAAATAGGATAGCCTATGAAAATGTGCATTTTGCTCATGGGTTCCCTTTTTCCTTTCTGCAAAAGGCATTAATCATTAAACATCACGTTATAATGTTTATTAGAGAAAATTATTTATCTAGCAAATATATACTGCATGCCTCTATGTATGTGGCATTATGCTAGGAGTAATGGACAATATAAACAAGTCTGACAGGGCCCTGAGTCCCTGATGTGTATGCATAAAAAGAAAAATAGTACTATAAGACATTATAATTTATTAATAATAATAATGATGACAGTGATGATAGTTATATATGTATGTGTACATATTATATATAGATGAGGCAGTTAAGAATATATACATTTATGTATAGAGAAAGAGAGATGGATAAGGCAAATTAAGAACCTTAGTTGTGGTTGTCATCGTAGTTGTAGTAGTAGTGTTGCTTCTACTACTGCTGTGATGATGAAGATTACTACTCCTTCTCCTACTATTGCTACTAAAGTTGAACTTTGAAGTTGGTCTTCAGAAGTTGGTCAGCAGAACTTGTTATGGCCATCAAAGAAGGATTCCTTACTATAGGTGCAAGCACTGAGAACAAAAGTAGTGTTGTGTAGGATTAGTCATTGTAGAAAATTTCTTATGACCAAAAGCATAGTTATATGCATTCTACCTCAGCTTATATAGTTGAGGTATATAATACCTTGGATCTCACTATCACTTGAAACTATTACACTTTTAAGGTTGTGAATAGTGAGATTTTCTTTCCTGAGCGTCATCTTCCATCTTTATGCTTTCCATATAGTCATACTCTTTCTGAACTTTAGGTCCATTCAATAAACATTTAAGTGTCTACTTTGTGCATTCTGCTGGTAGGTGCTAGTAATATGTTCCACACTAATGCGTGGTTTACAATTGAAGAATTAACCTTATTATAAGGGCCATTACATAAACTTATTCTAAGTTTGATTACTACTTTGTATTCTATAGAAATGTCAATAGAAACTAGATTACTAGAGCTGTGAACTTTAAGAATTAATTAAAACTAAAAATTCAATTTCAGGAACAGTATATCTTCTTTATACATTTGGAGGTTTTGTGATGTTATCTTGCTTTACTGATTCCTTTGGTTGAGCTACTTAGCCCTTTTTACTCAGGGTATTAGTTTGAATTAGTCTTCTAATCAGTCAGTGATCAGTAATTTATCAGGTTTATCAAACAGTTTTGATATACTAAAAGCTTTCAAATGAGGAGATTTGCTTATGTGCTTCAATGCATCTGTGATCTCATCAGTATGAATATTCTTACACTATCTGTATAGTGCAAAGTACTAATTTGTTCATTGCTATTGGAAATGAGATGGTTTCCAGATATAGTTCCTGATCCACTAGACATTGAAGCAGCCCCTCTTGGTAACTAAGGTTTAAATATGTCAGTCCTTAGTTTTTGTGTGCTGTCCATTTATAGGTAAAGAGCAAGGTGACTCAACAAGCTACATATTAATTACCAGGAAATATCTGGGAAGAAACCAGTAAATTCAAGTGGTGGAAAAAGTGAAAACAAACAACTGAACCCAGTTAGAATTATTTTAGATATAAAGTTAAAGTGTCAGAATAGTTTGAAATTGGTGAAAAGCAGAGACAGATTGTCAGCACTAAAGGGCTGCTGTCCCCAGACCTGGTGATGCTAGTGACCATATTGCTTAAGTCTTTGATACTGTCATTTGTTCGTAGCATTTTAGTGCTTTGCACATACTGAGTGTGCTATGAAAATCTGCCAGATTTATATTATATTCTTCATGATGCATCCCTTTCTTTGCAGTTGTGCCAATCAGTGATGCCAGCTGGAGTTGATAAAATCTCTACTTCCCAGAAGTACATTTTGGCAAGACGGCGTTTGGTGAAGTTGATCAACAATCGAGCCAAATTGCTTTCCCTTTGTTCTTGTATCCTTAAATAATAGCAAGACTTGGAAAGTGAAAACCTGTTGAGATCTATTGAAAACTATAGCATGTTTATTTATTCTCTTTTAAAAATTAAAAAAAGTTTTTTATTCTCTTATTAGACAACACAAAAACTTATTGAGTTGAAGGTGATTTGGGTTTTTTATTTATCCTGTTCTGTTCTCTATGTGAGAAACATTATGGTGTAATGGATAGTAGACTGGAATATCAGAGTTCACATCTTGCCTCTGACTCTTAGTAGTTAAGTGACCTTGGACACATCTCCTTGTGCCTCAGACTTTTATTAAGTTATAATGGGTTGTAGTATGCCTTGGTGGAGGAAGTCCCACCAACTACAGGTCCTTGAAGTATGATGTTTGTGCACATTTAAATTTCAAACTAAAATATTTAAGAGACCCTTCCAACTCAACATATTGTGAGTTTCCCATTGAATTGTGTTCAGTAATCCCACAGTGAGTGCCAAGAAGGCATCTAGACCCTGCCTATCTCAGAAGAAAGTTTTGAGCATTGTGGATAATGGTTTGTGGAAACTAGGAAGACTCATCCTCCCACTGCTGTGCTTTGTCAGTTGATCCATCCTCTACTGTGAGGGCAGGGACAGTCCAACTGGGATCTTTGCTGTCTTTGCCTATTAGCCTGGGGCTCTCATCACCATAACTCAGAATTATTTGTTGGTGATTTTTGCACAAAGGGTAGGCAAATAAGCCTACCCTTTACTTTTCTTTCCTGGATTCCTAAGATTTTTATATTTTGACCTTTTTCTTAGCAGCCAGATTCATTACTTTTTCTTTCATTTTGAAAAAAAAAGTTTTTCCTCTGTCAGGATAAGAGTGTGAATCCATACCTCTTTCCAAAATCTTTTGCCTTGATCTGGGCCAGAAGAAACTTCTTCAGGGAAAGTCAGATGTGGTGACTTTACATATTCAAAGTGTTTCTCCTCCAGGTCAGGTGTAGGAGGAAAGTTAAAAATTGGTGAAGAATTCTCACTGGAAAGGGTATTTTTTTCTGCAAAGAAAGTTGTAAGGAATCTTTTTGTGTTCTGTTTCATTTTTAAACCCATTGAGATGAAAGTGACTTACTTAAAATTACCAGGTCAAGGCAATAATCTTCATATGATCTCATCCTTTGGCTTTTTAGGAACTATCTTTTAATGAAATATTATAGTTAAGAAGATTAACAGATTCCTTTTCATCTGTCTTCTGTTTCCCTCTTCTCAAAACAGCTCTAAAGGTCTGAAAAGGTGGCAATGACAATAAGGTCAGTTGGTCATGTATAATTGGAAATACGTCGTATATAGTTGGAACTGTAACAAGAACCTTTGGAGGTACTCTGAAGAAGTACTACACTACTTCTTCATCATTCATTCAGTCTGTCCACAGGTTACTGAACTTTTGTCTTGTGGGAATAGCTCTGAGGAAATACAGCAGTTGACTGTTTAGGCCATGTATTCTGAATAAATGTGGTCTGTGTAATTGTATGGTTAGGCATTTTCTAGCTGTTTAGATAGCCTGTTGAGTGACTGAATTAAAAAGTATTCTTATGGATTAGAACAGTGTGTTGAAAGAAGAGACCGAGCATTTTACTGAAAATAAGATGAAATCTAATAGAGATAACTAAAATTCTATATTTAGGTTAAAAACAAATTATACCCTTTCATTGAACTTTCATTAAACCTTTCTCTTTAAGAAGAACTCTGAGGGGCGTCTAGGTGGCGCAGTGAATAGAGCGCCGGCCCTGGAGTCAGAAGGACCTGAGTTCTGAGCCGGCCTCCAACACTTAATCCACACAAACAAAAACCTAGCCGTGTAACCTTGGGCAAGTTACTTAACCCCAATTGCCCTAAAGGGGCGGCTAGGTGGCGCAGTGAGTAAGAGTGCCGGCCTCGGAGTTTGGATGACCCGAGATCAGATCCGGCCTCAGAAAATGAGCGCCCACGCATAAATAATGACTAGCCGTGTAACCTTGAGCAAGTTACTTAACCCCAATTGCTTAAAAAAAAAAAAAAGAAGAACTCTGGGAATGGAAGGAGAATGTAGAATAATTTTGGAGAAACTGAATCAAATCCTTATCTTTGACTTATCCTTTTGAGGGGAATGGGGAATGGAATTTATTAAGCCCCTACTATGTGTCAGATGCAGTTCTAAGCACTTTACAAATATTATCTTATTTGATCCTCACAACAATCCTATGAAGTGAGTGCTGTTATTATTCCCATTTTAAAGTTGAGGGAACTGAGGCAGAGACTAAATGATTTGCCTAGGATCACAGCTAGTAAGTGTTTGAATCTGGATTGGAACTCAAGTCTTCCTCACTCCAGATCCAGTGCTATATCTGCTATGCTGCCTCACTGCCTTTTTTCTTTGGAAGGGGGAAGGTAGGGCAATTGGGGTTAAGTGACTTGCCTAAAGTCACATGGCTAGTTTTTGTGTTAAGTGTCTGAGGCCAGATTTGAACTCAGGTTCTCCTGACTGTAGGGCTCAGTTCTATTCACTGAGCCACCTAGCTGCTCCCTAACTGCCTTTTACAAATTGAATTTTTAGAAATGTCACCTTCACTTCAAGCTCACTCATCATTCATCTCAATAACTGGCCTCTGACCATACTGTAACTTGCAAATATCCTTCCTAAGAAATGGTGCCCAGGACTGAACATATATATGCCATATATGACCAGATGTTGTTTGAACAGGGTTGAGAATAATGGGAGTTCTGAATTTGCTCAGTGAGTGATTGGAGTTTATATAATGTCTTATAATTTCCATTGTTTCTTTCTTCAAGCTATTCAACACAAGAAAGACTTTCTTTTCACTGCCTTTTAAATATAGTATATTGAAACTAACAATGTTGATTAATTGGTTAAAAATTATTTGGGCTCATGGCACAGCAACAGGAGGTTATGAATGACTGAGGGACAAAGAGCCCTGACCTTGCTTATGAGTCCCCTGAGACTGCTTTGCATCCATGTCTAACTCCTTGGTTCTTATTCTCTAATATTACTTCTTGTATGTACTTGGAAAACCCTCCAGTAATGCTCTGTTCTCCCAATCTGCAAATCTTCAAGTAAGATACTTCCCTTACTTATATTCCTATAGCTCTATAAACCACTCATCACTGACAAAAATAGCTAAATGAGTCATTTTTACATTTTCAACATATGTATCATTATGTTAAAAACTAATATGACTTTTAAGTCTTTTCTACTCTTCAATGAAAACTATGTTAACAGCTACTCCATCCTGTATGTATATGTGTATGTGTTTATGTGCATTTAATATTTATTGTTGTGTATGACTATTTTCCCTTCCAAAACTATAATGATAATAGTGCTACTACATCATATCCACAGAGGCAGTAATATTTATAAAACTTGTTTATATTCTAGCATATACTAGACTCAGATCCCTTTTAAGAAAAATCACCCTCATAAAACTGTTTTCCTTGACCTAAGGTCACACTTGTAGATATCATAGAGACTTGCTTATTTATTTTTTGGCGCCACTTAGAATACTATTTGTTACGATGCACTCCCACTGATTCCCAAGATTCTCTACTGGCTTCTAGGGCTGCATTTAAAAGTAGGCGGTTACAAGGTAAGACTTATGCTGCATGCACATTATTGTATTATGATATAATAGAACTTAAATGCCTACAGAAAATGAGATTTATGCTTTGACATTCTTTTGATTTTTTTTTTTTTGTGGAATTACCACATTATCACAAGCTAATCGTGGCTATTAAGAACTAGTTATTACTAACTAGTTATCTGGAGGCACCATTTTAATTTTAAAAAATTTGTCCTTTTATATGACTATTCATAGCTTGATTTCTTTTTCTGAAAACAGCCTGCTCATATCTTTTGACCATTTATCAGTTGGGGGATGGCTCTTTCATACATTTGGCTCAGTTCCTTATATATTTGAGAAATGAGGCCTTTATCAGAGAAACTTAATGGGAAAATTTCCCCTTAGTTTCTTGCATTCCTTGTGATTTTGGGTTTTGTCTATGCAAAAATCTTTTTTAATTTTATGTAATCAAAATTATCCATTATATTCCTGTTATTTTCTCTATCTCTTGTTTAGTCATAAACTCTTCCCTTATTCATAAATCTGAGGGGTAAAATTTTTCCATGCTCCCCCAATTTGCTTATGATATCACTCTTTATATTTAAATCATATGCCCATTTTCATTTTATCTTGGTATACAATGTGAGATCTTGTACAATACTTAAATTTTTGCCAGTCTACTTTCTAGTTTTCGCAGAAGTTTTTCTCACATAGTGAGTTCTTGCCCCAAAAGCTTCGATCTTGGGATTTATGAAAGCTTAGATTATTATGGTCATTTACAACTATGTCATTGTATATCTAATCTATTCTACTGATTCACCCATTTATTTGTTTATTAACCAGTCCAAATTGTTTTGATGCTTACTGTTTTGTTGAAATCCGGGACTACTTTCCTTCACTTTTTTTCATCAGTTCCCTTGATATTCTTAACCTTTTGTTCTTCTAGATGAATTTTATTATTTTTTTCTAGCTTTTATAAAATTTTCTTTTTTTGTTTAAAAAGAAATTGATTTTTGCTTTAGGTAGTTGAGTCAGGATTTAGGCAAATAACAATTTTAATTGTACTTTGGAATACTTTAGTCTAAAATCATAGGGAAGCCAGGAGTAAGGGACAAGATTTTGCCTCTGTTTTAGGCAGGCAGATAATAGAGAGCACAGATTCCCTGAGTTAAAAAGTTATGTGGCCTATAGGCAAATAAGTAGCTCAAGTCTAGTCACATGCCTCACTTGACTTGGAAGTGGCCAGCTTGTAGATAAGGTATAGCTCCCACTTTTTGCTATATCTGGAGCATTCCATCCCCAGATCCCTAGGCTAACATATGCCTGGTTTATTTGATCTCTGACCATCCTCTTTACTCCAGTATTGAGCTTAAAACCATTCATGAACCTTATCTCTTTGTGTCCTTCATTTGTGGACTGACCTAGCTCTGGAATATCTCTGGATATATATTCATACAGAGACTTAAGATCTGACTGGCTAACAAAATGCTTTATAGATGCTGCTTTCTATAAATAATTGAAAGTATAGTCAACAATACTTTTATCGTGTGCATTTTGGCTTTCACAGAGATAGGTATGGAATTGCAAAGCAGGTTTTATCTCTTGGACAGGAAATCATAATATCTAAAATCTTTATTCAGGTATATGTGGATGAATTGATATTTAGATATATGCTAGTTATAATAAAAGTAAAAACCTTTATTTTATTTCTAGATTCTTTCACTTCAGATACCAACTTGGATTTCAGAAGTGGGCTGACTCGAGTGAGCCAGCATGATATAGAGCAGGTAAGGTAGATCCCATAAGTTTGGTTTTTTGGTTTGTTTGTTTTTTGCTTTTTAGAGGGGGATGGCAGGACATTATGACTTACCCAAGGTCACAAGGTTAGTAAGTGTGTCAAGTGTCTGTGGCCAGATTTGAACTCAGGTACTCCTGACTCCAGGGCTGATGCTCTATTCACTGCACCACCGAGCTGCCCCCAAAATCACTTTATCTATCTATCTATCTATCTATCTATCTATCTATCTATCTATCTATTGCTTGCTTTTTTTTGGAAGGGGGAATGCAGGGCAATTGGGGTTAAGTGACTTTCTCAAGGTCACATGGCTAGTAAGTGTTAAGTGTCTGAGGCCGGCTTTGAACTCACATCCTCCTGACTCCAGAGCCAGTGCTCTGTTCACTGTGCCACCTAGCCCCAGTTTTTTTTTTTAAATAAAAAAAGTTAAAATTACCTTAGAATATAATTTAAATCAGATACTCAAATTTGTAAGATACTGAATCAGTCATTTTAAGTGGGCTGATAGTTTTGCTTCTTCTGATTAACCCTATAGCATACTTAGACCCTGAGTAGTTACTAGTTTTTAATGTCCTTGGAAACTTGTCCTTGATGATAAAATAGTAGTAAAACACCTTGCAAGGGTTGTTTTGTAAGAGCAGAATGTTGTCTTTGCTTCATTTTAGATATGCTTTATAAACACAAGAAGCACTCTGGCATAGTGAATAGAAGACTAATAGTGGAATCTGGAAGAGTAGATTTAATGTCTCACCTCAGACACATACTAGTTGTATTCTAGGGCAAGCCACACAGGATATATCATACACACTCAAATATTTGTCAAAGGAGATAGTATTGTTGATATTGGGGTCCAGTTCAGGATCGAGATGGCCCAGCTTTGCACTCATGCCTCAGTTGCTATGCTGTCAGTCTAGACCTGACTACAGTTATGTAACCCCTATTTTATAGAGGTCACATATTTGCATGTTTTTGGCAAAACTAGGTTTGTGACGTCACATGAATTTTAAGTTTGATTATATTTAGGTTTATAGATTTATGTTAGTATCACAGAGTTAAAGGAATGGGAGAAACAGAACAGGAATTTATTAAGCATCTGCTGCGTTAGGCATATAGCTGGGCACTGTGCTATGTGCTTTTACAAATATTTTTTCATTTGATCCTCAGAACAACTGTCTGAGGCAGAGAAAAACTGAGGCAGACAGAGATTAAGTGACTTGCCCAGGGTCACACAACTAGTCTGTATCTAAAGCCGAATTTCAATTCAGGTCTTTCCCTTTCCAGGCCCACCTCTCTATCTACTGTGCCATGCTGCTGCCTAAATAAGGAAAGCAGATTTATAGTTCTAAGACATATACATACATATCTTCCATTTGCTATGCCTTATGTGTATATATACACACATACAGGGAATTCGTCTTTTATATATATATATAATATTAGGACCACAGTAGCCCCAAAAGTTAAAATGCAAAGATTAGATAAAACTGATGACAATGACTTTGTTAGAGGCACCTAGCATTGTAAATAATGGTCTGGGTGGAGTTAGGAAGATGTGGGTTAAATCCCACTTCTGACAACATATTTCTTCTGTGACCGTGGACAACATGGCAACCTCTCATTGCCCCAGGCAACTTTCTGAGAATGTAAGAGATGAGTAAACTGATCTGCATCAGTCAGGGTAATGATTCTCCACACCAGGTGTTTCCAGAACTGATGACATCACAGATCTGGACAGTAGTATACATTATATGTAAGTGATAGATCTGTTAAAAAGAGCTGTCATCATTTTTCCAATCCCCCCAAAACCTCCTATACCATCAGTAATTATTGGGGTAGAAAATGTGGATATGACCAGTTGGTCATAAAGACCAACTTTGTCTAGAAATTTTTGAGCTGTGTGAAATTGTGAAATGATCTTGACATTGTCCTTTTCATTTCCTCTAGCTTCAGATTGAAGCCATCAATGCCTTTGGTGAATCACTGCAGAAGAAGCTTCTGGACATTGAAGGATTATACTCCAAAGTTCGATCGCGCTATTGTTTCATACAAGCACTTGTCAGACGCATTCGTGGCTTATTAAGGCTGTCAAGGGGCTGAAAGACTCTTTATTCTCCTTTCTTCCTGAAAAGATGAAATAGGGGACGTTCTTAATTTCAATTTTATAGACCAGTTTATTTCTAAATTATGGCCAAAAATATTTTCATACTTTTTTTCTTATACAAATAGGTTTTCTGCACAATTCCCATCTTAATACCCCATAATTAAAGATAAAAACAAAAAAATAAAGTTTTTAAAAATTAAATGTATATTCCATCTTTTGAAAAACGACCTAGTGAATGATCCCCAGGGTGGGGGTGGGGGAGCAAAAGAAAAATTCTTGGATTTTATTCTCTATGTAAAACTAAGAGCGTGTTGTTGAAACTTTGTATTTTCCTTCATCACAGTAAAAATAAGAGTGCTGCTGTTTTTCGTTTTTATCCTTGGGGGTAGGAATACAGAGAAGTTGATATAACCATACTATTTTATAAATTAGGCCTTGTTTTGAATAGTATGCTACAGAAATATAAAACCATTCTTTTGTAGTAATGTTTGGTGGGCTGAAAGTGTATAAATTCTGTTATATATGTAACTGGAGAACTTGTCTTGAAATTTCCCAAATTAACTCTGTATTTTTATTTTATATATAATTAACTTGATGGAAATGACCAAAATTTCACATGTCACTGCTCAGTCTGCTTCCTTTCTGGTCACACTTTCTGTCTAGTAAAAGTATTTCCTTTTTCATTTCAATCTCACCATTCTGGTCTAATACTTCAGAAATACTGCTGAGAAGAAAAAACAGCTCCTCTAAACTCAGGTAAGAAAAGAAAAGGAAAACTTTGCTTCTGATGTTACAGATTTTCATGGCAATTAAGAAGATGTAAAATAACTAAAGAAGATACTTATCAAAATGCCTTTGTTTCTCCCAAATAATATTTTGGATTTGATTTGGACGCCCAGAAATACTAGTAAGATTTAGATAGAAAAGGAGAGCTTCTAGGTAACAGCATCAGAAGTGCAGAGGTGGTGAGGATGAGGCATGTTTAGTGACTAGTTTGCCTGGAGCCAGTGGTTTTAGGAGAGTGGTGGTGGATAGACTTGGACATGGAGTGACTTGGTGTTGGCCCACCCACTGCAGGACAGAGCTGTACAAAAAGAACCAAGAGGAGAGAGAAGCATCCTGGGCTGGGGAGTCAGGAAATCCTGGTTTCAAATCTTGCCTCTGACAAATAACTGGTTTTGTAATCTTAGGCAAGTTGTCTCACTATCTTCTCACTGTCCCTGCTAACTCTCTAAATTGCAGAAGACTAAATTGCAGAACTATTGCTGATCTACATTGGTAAAGGGAGTTGAAATAAAAAAGTCTAGAGCAAAAACAAAATTAGGATAGATACAATAATTGAGCTGTGCGGTGACCAAAAATCCCTTACTTAAATAGAAGCAATTAAAGCCAACCTATTTGACTAAGAAATATGATTAAAAATAATACATTTACAATACATATTTATAATAATGTATACTTACCCATCAGTCTTTTGGCAGACACAATGTTGAAACAACCAGAAAAAAGACAGGCAAAGAAAAGAACAGGGAAAGCAGTTGTTTGTTGGAAGCCTAGTTTCATAAGAAAGGTGCCCTCCCAAGCCTTTTGATTTTGAATTGGGTTTTAATTAAGATGGTGGATTTTAAAGTCACTTGAGTGTCAGCTACTTTTCAGTTCAGTTCCCTGAGTACACCTGATCTGAGGCAAGGGTCAGGAACATTATTCTAAGCTAAAGGCATGGAGAAGTAAATGACAGATAAAATTGAGAGAGAAGAGAACAGTAACCTCAGTAGCCTGTTGCAGTTTTGGCATCTAGCTGTATTACAGCGTGTTTCTATGTATCCCTTAGACATCAGAAGTGGGTTAACTTTTTTTTTTATTAAAGCAATTGGGGTTAAGTAACTTGCTCAAGGTTACACGGCTAGTCATTATTTATGTGTGGGTGCTCATTTTCTGAGGCCGGATTTGATCTCGAGTCATCCCAACTCCGAGGCCAGCGCTCTCACTGCGCCACCTAGCCGCCCCTTTAGGGCAATTGGGGTTAAGTAACTTGCCCAAGGTCACACGGCTAGGTTTTTGTTTGTGTGGGTTAAGTGTCTGAGGCCGGCTCCGAACTCAGGTCCTTCTGACTCCAGGGCCGGCACTCTACTCACTGCGCCACCTAGCCGCCCCTCGAAGTGGGTTAACTTCTGTTCTTGTTTCTCCTGCATTATTTGATAAGGCAAGGAAGAGTAGACCATTTTTTGTTTATATGATTTCAGGAAAAAAATGGACCAAAATTTTTTTCTTAGAAGGAAAAATTCAATTATTTGGCAATTTCATTTATGTGATAATAATTTATTTCCTACTGATGCTGGATAAGTGAAGTGTTTATTAGTATATTACCAATGAATTGCTTATTGTAAATTTTTGTTTTTTAAGTTTCATTTTGTTAGGCAAAATCATACAGAGGCCAATTACCTGGGTTTGTAATTTTGGACTAAGTATTGGAAGGTCACTAGTTAAGAGAAGTTTGTTGGCTTCCCCTCTGTGGAATCTTTAAACCTGACCAGCCTATCTCCCAACCAATTTAATTGGGAGCCCAACTCCTAATAATGACAACCCGAGTAGCTTGACGTGCTCGCCACACTGGAGAGGAGGAAGCTAACAATATGTAAAGTGAGTTTGGGTTTGGATGAGAAGGTCTCAACCCATTCTGCATTTAACTTCCATTATTTTACACAGTAGATGTTCTAAAATTGTTTTGAGTTATTGAATATCAGCAAATAAAATTTTATCTTCTCTAATGCCTCATGGCAGTGTGGATGTGGCCTGGATTCTTGAAGAGCATGTTAGCCAGGATTTGGTAGGTCCTACTAAACTGGAAAGGCATCAAATAGAAAGGGGACCCTTTTTATGGACTATGTCATTGGAAGGCTAAATTTTGAGAAACTCTTCTCCAAAGTAGTTATATGGTACAGTCATTAGAGTAGAGGGCTTGGAGTCAGGAAGACCTGAGTTTATTTCCTGCCTTGAACATCCTAGCTATATGACCCTATGCCAGTCCCTTAACCACTCTGTGCCTCAGTTTCCTCTTCTGTGAGGATAGATGAATATAGATAATATCACTTCACAGAGTTGTAAAGATCAAATGAATTAACACATGTAAAATGTTTTGAAAACCTTAAAGTGCCATATTAGCTATTATCATTACCAAAGGTAGATAGATAACAGATGATGAAAATTTTTTTTTTTTGTCCATAGCAATTCAGTTAGACATCTACCGTGTAGAAAGTGCTATGCTAGGCTTTAGGGATATAAGGATAATTATTGCAGTAACTTCCTGATTAGACTTGCTTTAAGTTTCTCCATTTCATCCTTAGCACAACTCTTAAATATTCCTAAAGCACAAATTCTCTACCTTGCCAGTCCCCTTCTAGATGTTAACCGTTTTTTGTTTTTTTTTTGTCATGGAGACCTTTGGCAGTCTGAGGAATCTAGGGACCCTTTCTCAAAATAATATTTTTAAATGCATAAAACAGAATCACAGGATTACAAAGGAAACCACTTAATATGGTTATCAATTTCATGAACCCCAATTAAAGAACAGAAGCCTAGGATAAGTTGGAGACTTTAGAACAAGAGGGGACTAGTCCAGTCCCTTCATTTAGGGGAGACTGGGGAGAAGGGAGATTAAGTGATTTGTCTGAAGTCCCACAGTGGCAGGAGCAGGTTTGAATTCTGGTCCTTAGACTCTAAATCCAGTGCTCTTTCTGCCAACCCAGTCACTTCTGCCTGCCTCTCTTGCCCTATAAAGCTATTCACCATACAACTCCAGCTGACCTTTCTAAGCTTAGTGCACATGACTTTGGTTTCATGAATTCTGCCCTCCAGGCAGACTGCTTTGCTGTTCCTTGAGCATAACATATTATCTCTTGCCTCTTTGACCTTGTACCAAATCATATTGCACTGTGCCTGTCTGCCTTCAGTCTTCCTGATTCCCCTTCAGAGCCTGGTTCATGTCCAGCTCCTACAGGACTACTTTCTAGATCCAGTTGTTAGTGTTAACCCCTTTCCAAAAGAAATTTGTTGTATCACTGCATACATATATGTATGTGTATGCATACATATACATGTTATGTGCATACTTATGTATACTTATATATTTTCATATATATCTGTGCCCATGATTACCCCTATTGGAATATAAATTCCTGGAAGGTGTGGACTTTTTTTTTTGCTTTTGTTTCCCCAGCACCCAGCACAGTGCCTGAGGAAGCAGACTGTTCTTTCAAGAAGCTTATAAAGCCAAATGGGGTGAAAGGCATACTAGTAGGAAAATGTAATAAATACAAAGAGGAAAACTGGTTATCTATACCAGTGGGGGTCAAACTCAAGTGGAAATAAGGACTGATCCATATAGAAGGATTCCTGGGGGGCCACATATTGGCTTAGTCTTAAAAGGTAATGTTATCTATTGTATTTTTTATTTCATTAAATATTTCCCAATTACATTTTAATCTGGATCTGCTGGGGTCCCGTGTGTGTGTGTGTGTGTGTGTGTGTGTGTGTGTGTGTGTGTGTGTTTGACACCCCTGCCCTTAAAAGTACAGAAGGTTAGAGTCATATTCAGGAACGTTCATACCAGTAGACAATCTCCCATGTTTTGTAGTGTATTGACTTGTTATAATATTAAATAGACTTTATCCCGATTTCTGGTTTATTGACAGTTGGCAGTGGTTTCTAAAGATTATAATGAATCAGGATGACATGTTAGCCCACAAGAAATAGCTCTGGACTATCATCTCTCTGGCTCAGTTATTTTTCTCATGTGTAAAATGAGAGTTAGATTAGATTAGGTCTAAAAGTGTCTAATCTTAATAACATCCTCCAAGCATTTCAGTGTCAGGAATGTGTAGTTTGAGTAGGTTACCACTAGATGGTGCTGTTGCTCATTTGGGTAGCCTTAGTTCAGCACTTGTGTTTTTTGGAATCAGGATTTGAGAATCCCCAGATTACATCATATGCAAGTAAAAAAGAAAAAGCCGTAGAATTTTAGACCTCAGTGGAATCTGAGAGATCATCAAGTTTGTAATGCTGATGTGCTAGCTTAATTTACACTTCTTGATGACAGTTCTCTGCTTGCAGCACCATATTTACTTAGAGTATGCAGTGACTAGTTTCCACCGTTGACTTTGTTTTCTTTTCACTGATGATACTTAGGATATCTAGGATTCCTTTATTACTGGTGCTTGGCTACAAAAGTCTCTGCTACTGATCAGTCAATACTTCAAAATGAGAAAGTGACCATTGTTTCATCTTGCTCTCATAATTATTTTCTGTTCCAATCACGACATATGGGCCATAAAGTAAAAGAACAGTTTTGTTTCTTCTGGTACCTGTTTCCCAGATTTTCCTCTCTGATGACCACTTTCATAAAGCCTTTCTTGCCTCACCTCCCCCTCACTTCCCAGCAACTTGTGCATACCCTCCCCAGACTACCTCATATTGATTTTGTATATATAGGCATGCCCCATTTTATTGTACTTTGCTTTATTGCATTTTGCAAATGTTGTACTTTTTACAAATTGGAGGTTTGTGGCCACCTTGCATTGGGCAAGTCAATCAGTGCCATTTTTGCAATAATGTGCTCACATTGTCTCTGTGACACATATTGGTCATTCTCATATTTCTAACTTTTTCATTGTTATATTTGTTATAGTGATTTGTGATCAGTAACATTTGTGATGTCACTATTGTAATGGTTTGGGGGGCACCACTAACTGTGCCCATATAAGACAATGAACTTAATAGATAAATGTTGTGTGTATTCTGACTGCTTCTCCAACCAGCCCTCCCCCGTCTCTCTCCCTCTCTTTGGGCCTCCCAATTCCTTGAGATACAATATTGAAATTAGATCAGTTAATAACCCCAGAGTGGCCTGTAAGTATTCAAGTGAAAGGAAGAGTCAACTGGTGTGGCAAACTTCATTGTTGTATTATTTTAGGAAATTGCCACAGCTACCCCAACCTTCAGTAACCACCACCCTGATAAGTCAGCAGCCCCCTACATGGAGGAAGACCCTCCACCAGCAAAAAGATTATGACTTGCTGAAGGCTCAGATGATGGTTAGCATTTTTTAGTAGTAAAGTATTTTTAATTAAGGCATGTGTAATTTTTTTGGACAGAATATTATTGCACATTTAATAAACTACAGCATAGTTGTAAATAAAACTTTTATATGCACCAGGAAACCAAAAAATTAATCAAAGTGAAACAAACTGGTTAAGTCTTCAAGAGCTAATGTTCTTATTGGGGGAGAGAACAAAGTCCATATACCAACCAGTGGAGCACTCTTTATGTGCTGTTAATTCAAGCAGAGACTTTCTCATCCAAACAAGATCTCAGGGCTCAAAGCAGCTTTTAATTGCATTAATCTAGGTTGAGGGATAAGGGACACCCCATTTACATAAAAACAAAACCTAGGAACTGGGGTGTGCTGGAACTGTCAGTTATCCTGCTGTTGAACCGATCGTTAAATTTTTATGAAATTATTAAATTGTGACGTGAAAATTTCAAGTTTACACCTCAGAAATCAGTAAATTCTATAAATTGTGGCTTGATTTATTGTTTTCTTGACTTGTAGACTTTAAAAAGTAATGAAGAAAATGTTAATAATGTAATAAACTACTTAAAAGTGTGTCATAGGGGGCAGCTAGGTGGCGCAGTGTTATCGGCCCTGGAGTCAGAAGGACCTGAGTTCAGATCCCGCCTCAGACACTTAACGCACACAAAAACCTAGCCATGTGACCTTGGGCAAGTTACTTAACCCCAATTGCCCTCCAAAAAGCAAAAATAAAAGTGTGTCATGGGTACTTCTTTTGGGAGGGAGGTGAGGATAGAGTCAGCTGTTAAACATTTACCAGCATCCAACTAACTGCACCTGTGATTTCAGTGGGACACTGAGAAAGCCTCTGCTTGAATTAACAGCACATAGAGAGTGCTCCACTGGTTGGTATATGGACTTTGTTCTCTCCCCCAGTAAGAACATTAGCTCTTGAAGACTTAACCGGTTTGTTTCACTTTGATCTTTGCATAAGTGTCTGGTACAGTCAGTACTTAACATATGCTTGTTGGTTGACCGTCTAATTGAGCTAGGCCAGGTGTCTTCAATTTATCAAGGGGAACTAGGCGATCTCTTCTTTATGTTGGTATCAAGTCTTTTTCAGCCAGTTTCCCGTCTATTCCAGTTCACATATCAGTCTCATCAGCCAAAAACACCAAACAAAATACGGGTTGACTAGCCATCTTTCTGTAGTTTCTCATCATCATCTTCTCCACTCTGAGGAGCAGTCTCCTCCCTTCTTTGATCCTCATCTCTTCCCCAACATAGCTTTTTATTTAGTTCTTCTGCACCATTCTCAGCTTTGACACTACAGATGGTATTATAGTACTGTGCCATGCTTTTTTTTTTTTATATTTTTTTAATTTTTTTTAATATTTTTTTATTTATTTATTTTTTTTTTAGTATTTGTATATATATATTTGAAACATTTAATGTTACGACCTTGAATTTCAGATCCATTTCCTTCCTCCCTTGTCACCCATTCCTTCTTGGAATATAAGTAATTAAGTATATGTTGTACATGTCTAGCTATGCAAAACATTATCATAGTAGATATGTTGTACAAGGCTGCTTATAATTCCCTCCCACTCATCCCACCCCCCACCTGGTCCATTCCCTACATGATCCTGTCCCTCTTCTATAGTGGGTACTTCCAACCTCCCCTCACCCCAAGGATGCCCTCCCATCCATCATCCCTCCTCTCATCCCCCTTCCCCCTATCCTGCTGCAGGTTGAGATATCCCATTTAGTATGTATGTCATTTTCTCCCTGAACCAAATTCAATGTGAATGTGGTTTTGCCTTTTTAGCCTTCCTTATTCTCCCCCTCCTTTGCACCCACTTCCCCTACATGAGATAGTTTACCCTACCATGTCTCTCCCCATCTCCTCTTGCCACTTTCCTCTCTCACCTCATAGTTTCATCCCTTGAGTACTCTCCCTTCCCAACAAAATCAACCTATGCCCTCTATCCATATATAACTGTAACCATATACACACACATTCACATATGTATTCGTATGACCACACCCCCTTCTTCCATTATTTTCATAGTGGGCAAGATATCATCAGTCACAGATATTGCTTTTCCATATAGGAATGTAAATAGTTCAACTTTGATAAGTTCCTTTTGATTTCTTTTCCCTGATTACCTTCTCAGGCATCTCTTACTTCTTGCGTCTGGATGTCAAATTTTCTATTCAACTCTGGTTTTTTCCTCAAGAATGCTTGAAAGTCCTCTATTCCACTGAATGACCATATTTTCCCCTGAAACAAAATATTCAGTTTTGCTGGGTAGGTGACCCTTGGGCTCATTCCCAGTTCTTTTGCCCTCTGGAATACCATATTCCATGCCCTTCGATCCCTCAATGTAGAAGCTGCCAGGTCTGGGCTATTCTGATTGTGTTTCCACAATATTGAAATTGTTTCTTCCTGGCTGCTTGTAGTATTTTCTCCTTGATCTGGGGATTCTGGAACCTGGCTATAATATTCCTGGGAGTTTTCTTTTTGGGATCTTTTTCAGGAGGTGATCGGTGGATTCTTTCAACCTCTATTTTGCCCTCTGGATCTAAAACATCAGGGCAATTTTCCTTGAGAATTTCTTGAAGGGTGATTTCTAGGTTCTTTCTTTGATCATGGCTTTCAGGTAGTCCAATAATTTTAAATTGTCTCTCCTGGATCTATTTTCCAGGTCAGTGGTTTTTCCCATGAGATATTTCACATTGCCTTCTAATCTTTCATTTGTTTGGATCTGCTTAACAGCATCTTGATTTCTCATAAAGTCATTAGCTTCCATTTGCTCCAGTCTAACTCTGAAGGAATGAATCTCCTCAGTGAACTTTTGAGATTCTTTTTCCATCTGGCAAATTCGACTTTTTAAGGCATTCTTCTCCTCATTGCCCTTTTGGGCCTCCTTTGCCATTTGAGTTAGTCTATTTTTTAAGGTGTTGTTTTCCTCAGTCAGGCTGTTGACCCTCATTTCATACTTTTCCTGCATCCTTCTCATTTCTCTTTCCAATTTTTCCTCCACTTCTCTTATTTGATTTTTAAAGTCCTTCTTAAGGTCCTCTATGGCCTGCAACCCACTCATGTTTTCCCCTGGGGCTTTTGGAGCAGGACTTCTGACCTCACAGTCCTTTTCCCGCTCTATGCCCCCAAAATAGGAGTCTAGGGTTGCATTTTTCTGTTTCCTTTGCCTTGGCATGTTGCCACTTAATTACTTGACTTTTGGGCTTGTTGCCACACTATGGCTTTAAGGACAGATAGAGGAATTTTCGTCCCGAACGTGTGGGGGCAACTTCCGTTTCTGGCAAGCTGTAAACCCACCCACAACTTCCACCCTAGATCACAATCCAGATCCAGGGAGGTTAAAGCAAGAGCGATTACCCCCCAAGACTGATCGCTGGATCTCCCCACGATTTGTAGGCTGGGAGCCGGAAATGCCTCTGAAAACTACAAAATGGCATGTCTCCTCAGCGGCTTCTAGCCCCCAGGGGAGGGAGCTGACGCATTCCCCAAATACAGGTCCCAAAGTCCATAGGACACTAACCTCTTACTTTGTCCTAGGCAAGTCTATGTTGATAATTCTGGCATCTCCACAGTTCCTGGTGTTCTGGGGTTCCTCCAGCCGGCTGCTGGCCCTGCCGCCCTGGGGCTAAAACCTCGGCTCACGTGGACCTGGGCTCGGCTAGGCTCCTGCGCTCTGCGCGCTGCCGGCTCCCAGACCACTGCACTGGTCCTTCCTGCAGGGTGCTGGGCTGTCCTCAGCGGGAGGTTAGCTTCTCTTTGTCGTTCTGTGGGTGCTGGGGCTCCAGAAGATTTTCAGAGTCCTTTTTTACATAGTTTGTGGAGAATCTGGGGGCAGAGAGGCTTGGAGGAGCTGTTTCTACTCCGCCATCTTGGCTCCGCCCCCTGTGCCATGCTTTTTTGTATCTCTCCTCTGTTACCTTCCCTTGTTCCATCTTAAGCTTTTTTTTGAGGGTCTGGACCTGTGATTTCATTGGTATGGGGAACTCCTAAGGAAGTTCTACCACTTTCCCTTAAGGAGTGGGCAAAAAGAGAATAAGCATTTATTAAAATGGCACTGTGTGCCAGGCTCTGTGCTAAGTGCTATACACATATTATCTCATCTGATTTACCAATGCTGATAACAACTGTCACCACTTATAGTCTTAGAGAGTTACTTGAGGCCATGAAGAGGATCGTGTAAAAGGTGTAAATTTAAACCCAGATCTTTTTGACTCTGAAGCCCAACTCTCAATCCCATATGCAAGCACTGCCTCATTAAAACAATGCAAGTTAATTGGTAAGTTCTCTGGACGCTCATATCAGTCCCTTTCTCCATTTTTTTCTCTTCATGGGGATTATTTTACTTTGGGCGTTTGGAATTTTGTTCTTTAGGGTCCATGGGATCCTACCCATCCTTCCCCTGAACCCTTTGAAACATGCTTTTTACAAATCTAGGGTAGATAGATGTAGGGAAGAGAATGTTGTGGAGGGAGATTCAACGAGACTTGGCAATTGATTGGTGTGTTCCTGGAGGGCAGAGGTCAAGTCCTTGATTTACCTGGAAAAGAGCTGGATGTTTAGGCCGAAGACCCAGGTTCCAATCCCAGCTGTTACCCTTTCATGGTGTAAACTGAGGCCGGGCAAGTCACCACTTACAGTGAGGGGATGAGATTAGAATTCAGAGGTCAGTCATCTACTGACACAGCGGAGGAGCTAAGAATGATTTTTACATTTTAAAATAAAATTTTATTGTATTTAATTTCTTAACGTTCTTACCGTTGAGGCTGTACTAAAGCCCGAGCCAGGTGGCCCTCGGACCCTGGTCTGGATGACACTGTCTCAGGTCTGAAGTGTCCAGCGCCCTCCATCGCACAGACCGGGCGTTGTGCCCCAAGTGCCAGACGCCTAAGCCGGTAGCAATGTGCCTGCCCTCGCACAAAGCGTCCAGCATGGGGCGCTGCCTCTCTTTGGGCCTCTTCGCCAGCCCTTTCACTTTTAATTCACGATTCTATGCGAAGACTTGCTTTTGTACAGGGTAAGAGCTTACAACTGCATTAATACTTGTGGGACAAATGACCTTAAGAGGCTGGCGGTGGGAACAAATCACAGCCTCAGTTGTGTAGTGAATCCAATCCGCCACCAGGGGGCGGAGACTTTCCTTTTCAAAACTCTAGGCGGGAAGAGGATGGGGGGGGGGTTAAAAAAAAACCGAAACAACGTGCCTGTGCTCCTGACCCGGAAGGAAACTCCTTTCCTCTTTCCCCGCCTCCTCATTTCCGCCACCCCTCTCTCACTAGAAGGATTAGAGCTTATTGGTCCGGCCTCGCTTCAGCTGTTGCTGCTGCCACCGCCGCCATCACCATGATTCAGTTTTTGGTACGTGCCGGCCTCTCGCGGCCTTTTCTACTTCCATCCTAGCGTCGGAACCGGGCGGGGAAGGGGTGAGGGTGGGGAGGAATAATTGGGGGCGGCTCCTTTGGCTGAGACTTCGCGCGCCCCTACCCTACACTGGGAGGAGCCCGGGTCCCCCGCGGGGCGGGGCAAGGAGGGGCGGGGCTTGTAGTGCGTCTCAAGGCACCCCCCCCCGCCCCCGGCCCCGGACAAGTTTTCCTGGCCTGGGGACCCCTTCAGTCCCCGCGTTAGGCTCCTCAGTCCTTTGTCTTGACTGGAGCCTGCCTGAGGGTTAGTTTCCTCAGACCTGCCCCCCTCTGGATCCCCAGTTCTCCGACGACTTTTGTTTCCCAGCTCTTTGCCAGGCGGGTCTGGTCTGGTTGAGTTTGGTTATCTCTGTAGCTGCCTTACCATCCCTCCCGTCCTCTGAGCGGCTCAAGGCTGCCACCCGATCTGATGTCGCCCTGCCGCGCGTGGAGCTTCATAAAAGACGGTGGAAGTAAATCGAAATTTGCTTTCTTTCCCCGTGCCCTACTTCTCCACCTACCTGGATGCCGCCGCTCCAACCTCGTTTTTCTGGTTCATGCAAAGCTCCGGTAGCCTAAGGAGTTTAAAGCCGATTCCCGTATGCCTGCTGCTTTTGGGGGGTGTGGGACGAGTAGGGGAACGCAGGCAACATTTAATGCAGTTATCCCGACTTGGAGCCCTGCGAGGTGTCTTTGTCACACAAGATGAAAACTAGAAGTAAACAGTGGCTTTAAATACAGTAGTGATGAGGGGAATAAACCTAGGCCTGTCAGGAATTACAGGTGCCTTAGTGTAACCAACACGGAATTTTATGGCTCGCAGATTGCGCAGCTGGAACAGTTCTTACTGTTGTGCACAACTTTTTCCAAAGGGCTCCTTGAGAGAAAATGTACGGCCATGAACGAATGGAATATTTGTCATAAACCTTTTAAAAAAAAACTACAGTTCTTCAAAGGAACTTCGTTGATTTCTCCCCTTTTCAAAGAAGTAATATGTTTAATAGAAAGACCATGCAAGTTTCATGAGTTAAGTTTCCAAATCAAATAATTGATAAAAATAAATGTTTATTTTATGATTTGTGGTCCCAGATTCTTTTTTATTTTAAAAGTAGGTTTATGCCATTTGATTTTTATCACATTTCATTTTCTGACTATTATCCCACACAACCTTTTCTTTGTAACAAAATACCCACATCATTTGATAGCACCCATAGTTTACTTCCTTTGATCCCATGTTCTTTAAGCTTTAGTATTTTATAAGTGGCATATATTTTGAGTGACCAATTTAACTTCATGAAAAGAGAATATAAAGTTTCTTCCCCATAATAATAATCAACAAGTTTTAAGCATTTACTAGAATGAAGCACTATCTACTGGCAAGGAGCTTGCATTCTAATAGGGAAGAGAGGTATTTACATAAATATATAAAACAAATAAGTGAGTAAAAAATACATGAAAACCAGTTGAAGACAAGGTAATTTGGAAGAGAGAGCATTAGCATTTGGGGAGGGATCAGATTATTATTATTATTTTTTTTTAAAGCAATTGGGGTTAAGTAACTTGCTCAAGGTTACTGGCCAGTTATTTTTGTGGGTGTTAAGTATGTGAGGCCAGAAAGGATACTGGTCCTCCCAACTCTGGGACCAGTGCTCTTACTCACTGCGGCCTCTGGACCCCCAACTCCCATTATTTTTTAACAAGAGAGTAAAGCACTGCGTTATTCTTTAAACATTGATAGTGGCTGCTTTGTTATCTTGGACAGCTTGGTGACAAAGTGGTGACAAAGATTCATCTTCTTGAGTTCAAATACAGCCTCAGACACTAACTGTATGACCCTAACCCCGTTTGCCTGTTTCCTCATCTGTAAAATGATTTGAAGAAGGAAATGGCAAACCACTTCAGTATCTTTGCTAAGAAATTCCCAAATGGGATCACAAATAATTGAACACAGTGTACAGTAACAACACTTAGTTGTCCAGGCCATTGCAAAGGATCATTGGCATGACCTGCCCAACTGGACCATTGTTATTACTCTGCTCTCTGCCAGTTTTCTGTAACCTGACAGGTATCCAAGGTGGGTTGGTGGTCTGGAGGCTCCTTATAATATTTTTATGTCATTTACTTGTAGGAAATAATTTAAATGCGTTATTAATTTGCTTCTGTTGTAAAAGGGAGAACTTTGACCTAATTACAGTCAACTTTATTATCAGAGTGAGGCATAACATTGTTATTGTCAACATGAACAGTATATTTGACTTTGAAATAGATTTTTGTGCTTTAGATATGGGTTTCTCTGATTTGGGCTTTAATGGCATTTTAAAAAAATAAAGTACTCAGAAATAGCTAAAACTCTGTCCGACTTCTCTTTTCTCTCAGTCCCAAGGTGTAAGAAGACTAGAAAAATAGGGAGGCACCAGGTTATAAAGGATTTTAAAAGCCAAACTGAGGATTTTATATTTGATTCTGGCAGTGACAAGATGCCACTGGATTGGATAGGAAAGTTGACATGATCATACTTGTACTTTAGGAAGATCAAATGACAGCTGAGCAGAAAATGGACTGGAGTGATGAGAATCTTGGATCAGGGAGGCATCAATTTTAGACAGCCTTCTCTTCAAGGAGTTGAGCCAGAAAAAGAAGAACATAGGATGATAGCAGAGATGGATGGATCAAGCAAGTGAGGATGTTTTGAGGATTGGGGAGACCTGGGTGAATTTGTGGCAGTGGGAAAAATATTAATTTGAGAGCTGTGTAGAAGATGGAAAAGAAATGAGAGAGTCTGTTGTAATATTTAAGTGAGAAATGAGAACTTGAACTAGGGGAGTGAGCTTCTGATTATAGAGAAGGGACTGGATGTGAAAGATAAAGATAGAATTGACAAGACTTGGTAACTGGGTGAGAGGGATAGGAGCAATGAGTCAGAGATGGCCAACTTCAAGGTTGCAAACCTGAGTGTTTGGAGAAATGAGTGTAATTTTGGACATTTTGAGTTTGCAATAATAATTAAGGAATTAATTGGGGGCTTAATAATAATTGGGTTTATTGATGTTTTTAGGACATCCTGGTGAAGATGCCAGCAGGAAGTAAGAGAGAGAGAGAGAGTGAGAGTGAGTGAGTGAGTGTGTGTGTGTGTGTGTGTGTGTGTGTGTGTGTGTGAAATTAAAGTTAGGGCCAGCATATGTGGGTTTGGTGTTTATCTACATAGACATAATAAACTAATGGGAGCTGATGAAATTTGGAGAGAATATAAGAAAACAGGGCCTAAGATGGAACCTAGAAGACATTTGTACTTCTAGGTTCTATCTTAGGCCCTATTTTCTTATATGTATGGATGACTCACAGGCCTGGAACTGTCCCAAGTTTCAGGTTTTTTGTGCAGCTGTTTTCAGAGCTAGTTCTGATAAGTCTTCAGTTCTTCTAAGTGGGATGATGTAAGGAGAGGTGTATTTACTACTCTCCTGGCCTGTGCTCTGGTCTATGAGTAACCACAAGCTCTCTTTTCTGCCCTGGAACTGTGTCCAGGGTCCCTGCTCCTGCAAATGCTACTCCTCTTTGTATGACTTGTGATCCCAAACTACATATGGGCAGTGCAACAAAGTCTTGCCCAGGGCAACAGCAAAGGGTCCCCTGTAATCTTCTGACAGGCTGTCTACACCCTTACCATCTGTCCATGGGCTGAGAGCTCCAGAAGTCACCTTTGTGAGTCAGTTGTTCCCATTGACTTGCCGGGACCAGTTTGGTGCTAGCTTGCCTTGATGTCTGCACACCCCTCTCACCCTGTGAGACAGGTCTTTTCTGCTAGCCTTCTAAGGTATCTTGGGCTGGAAAACTGTTTCACCCTCTTCCTTTTGTGAGTTCTACCACTCCAGCATTTCATTTTGAGGCATTATTTAAAGTTGTTTGGAGAGGAATTTGGGAGAGCTTTTCTCTGCCATCTTGGCTGCGTCCTCTGGGAATAGTAGTCTCAAACTTACTTTTCCCTTTTAAATTTTTATAGTTTTGTAAAAACTCTACCCAAATTAGAAAGAATTAGTTTTGATGATTCCTTGAATTTAGGTAACTCTACAAATTATCACAGAAATTTTTGTGGAGGTCATTTTTAGATTTCTGTACTTTTGAAGCACATAATAAAGTAATTTTGATTAATTAGTGATATGTACTTTACAAAATGGATTTGTTGAGTCATTTTAAACCTATTTTGGTTTAACATATATTTAGAAGGAACCATTAGAATAAATTTACAACCTTTCATGTATTTCTGCTTAATACAGAAACTGTATTTCTGCTTCTGTAATTCACCAATTACACTTGCTTGGTAAGTGGTGCAAGAGTAAGTCAAGTTAACTTTGCTGGAACTTTCAAAAAAAATACAGTATTTTCCTACATGTTAGCAATAAGAATTATGAATAACTTGCATATGGAAAAAGAATACAGATTAGTTATATGAGTCATACATTCTTTCACCCTGTGCATGAGAAATGTCTCTTGGATTTGCTCCTTACCAGCCCCACTGAGCAGATGGCAGAGGGGATAGAGGGCTAGACCTGGAGTCAAGATGTCTCATCTTCCTGAGTTCAAATTTGCACTTACTAGATGTGTAACCCTGGGCAAGTCACTTCACCCTGTTTGCCTCAGTTTCCTCTATAAACCTCTGTTTCATCTATAAAATGAGCTAGAGAAGGGAATGGCGAACCATTCCAGTAACTCTGCCAAGAAAACTCCAAATGGGGTCCTAAAGAGTCAGACATGACTGAAATGACTCAAAAACAACAACAAAAGCTATACTACCACTACTCACTTTGGGTCAGGCTTTCTATTTTTTCTCTGTGTCAAAATCCATGGGCATATAGGTTCCAGATTAATGTCATTCCCTGCTCTCAATTTATGTAGTGACTTCCTTTTGTTGACTTTATCAATTTTGACCTCCTCTCACCCCTCCCACTTCCCTGGATTTTTGGGGTATTTGATCCTACCTGATATTATTGTCTACTGTTTTTCAAAAGGCCTGACTATAGTGGCGAGTTCCTATTCCTACTATCCCTTAATAATGTCTCTTTGTTTCATTATCTGGAATGGTCTTACCACTTTTTGCCACCTTTTTAGGTTCTACCTAGTCTAAGTCCTACTTTCTCCATGAATTATGGAGAAAATTCATATGTATGACTGTATGTCTGTTAGAACCTGCACTGAACTCTGTCTGACATCTTGTACTTACTGTTTCTATTATCACATCATTACCCTTACTTATATCAAACCAAATATTTTTGAGCATCTCCTGTATTTATGATAATATGCTAATACTCTCTTGCATTATTGTTTAACTCTTTTATTTGTATATGTCTAGTCCTCTGAGCTAGATTATATGCTCCTTGAAGGCAGGAACTGTATTTTATACTGTTTTTGTAGTATAGTGTTGGTACATGGGTGTTCAGTACATGTTTGAAATCATAATTGTAGATCCATGCTTTTTGTATGCATCACTTTTTATTTCCATCTTTGCCCCTCTTCTTCAGATCCTTATCTCACATTTGCACTACTCATGTAGGCAGTGACCTAATTAGTCAGCTGATCTCTCATTTCTTCTCCAAACCCTACCACTTTATTTTAAAATGTAAAAATCTCTCTTATTTCCCTGGTTATAAAAAAGGAAATGTCAGGTGGCAGGATTTGACCTTGGGCAATATTGCCAACCCCTATTCTAATTTGTTTTGTCAGTTCAATTCAACAAACAAATTAAGTACCAAATTACTGTATCTTAAGCTGGAAATACAAAAGCAAAACCTTCATGTGCAGAAGTTTACATTCTATCAGGGAATATAGCAGGTAGGTAAATAAATATAAGGTAATTTGAGGAGGGCAATGTCACTGACCCTTGAGGGCATCCAGGAAGATTTCATTGTATGTCTACATCACCAGCTGGTATTAGATGTTTTGAAATGGATGTGTTGTAAGTATTTCAGACTAAAAAGTACACAAAAGAGAAGTCATCTGCATCCCTCTTCTGAACTTGCTATTTCTGTTGAGGTTACCACCATCCTTCCAGTAACCCAAGTTTGCATACTCATCATTTCCCACCTGGCTCCTCTCCTGGACTTGTTCATTGTTTGCAGAAACTCATCTCTCTGAAGGATTGAATCAACTCTGAAACTCACACCTCTTCAGGACCCTTCTGACCCTGTGGCCCCCCCATCCCTTTGATTTGAAGGATGGACATAATCTTCCCATATCTAGCTACCACCTGGCCTGCAAGACTTCAGTTACCCTTTCCCATGGTATCCCTTTTCCCCCACACCCCCTTTTCAGCTTTTTATGTGTTGCATTCCCTCATTAGCTGGAGAGCACCTAGAGGACAGTGGCTGTCTTTTGCCTTTCTTTGTGGCCCAATGTTTAGCACAATACCTGGCACATAAGAGGTACCTAATAAATGTTTATTGAATGACTAGTCAGTGTCATGGTTTGTAATGAAAATGCAGATTTGAAGATCTTCCCTGCCCCTAGGCCCTTTGATTGGCTTAAGAGACTTTGATTGACTTAAGTGACTCTGAGAACCTTCTTTAATTTGAAAGTATACTCTGCCCCCTAATAGGCTGAATGTGGTCACATGGAGCCTGTGGTAGGAGGCTTGGTTTTCAGGAATGACCACACCTTGACGCTGTGTGATTGGGCAGTGGGTCAAGAGGGTGGTTACATTCTCTGAGCCAGGAGACTATATAATCCCTGATTTGAGGCTTTGCTTTGGGGGCTCAGTTTGAAAAGTGTTGTGTGATTTCACCAGATGAGACTCTGGGAAGCTGTTGAGAGCCCCCCAGCTTTGAAAACCCAGATGTTGATGCTTCCCTCTCTGGTAACTGTGATTTGGTATTGATGATGGTTGGACAGTTTGGAAGCCTGTCTGATCTGTCTGTATACTCTGAAGTTCGGGGTGCTGACCTTTCCCCCCTGAACTAGGTAATACATGTTTGTTTGATTAAAGTAAGCTTGTTAACTGATTTTGAGTTGCTTTCCTTTTGAAAAGCAGATCTAAGAACCTGTGTTGGAGCCACCCTGGGGGTGCTGGGGTGCTTGCTGCTGCATGGTTTTACCTATCCTCATAGATCTAATCAGTTGCCAAGTCTTGCCATTTTGCTTTCTGCAGTATTTCTTGCATCTGTTATCCCCTTTCTATTGATAATCCTAACTCGACTTCAGGTGTGCATCACTTATTTCAGTAGACTCCTAATTGGCTTCCCTGCTTTATCCTTTCCCTCTCCAGTAGATCCTATACAGTTACTAAAGTGATTTTTCCTAAAGTGGAGGTCTGCTATATACTTGCTCCCCTTCTGTAAACTACAGTGGTTCCCTGTTGCCTTCAGTATAATATAACTCCTCTGTCTAACTTTTCAAGTCTTTTCCAACCTTCCCTTTCCAACTTTATACATTACTTCCCTTGCCATGTTTTGTGGCCTAGGTATGTTGCACTGCTTGCCCTTCTTTCATCTCTTCATGTCTTTTCACTGACTGTCCCCTATGCTTGGAATGCACTGTCTCCTCATCTCTGCTTTTCAGAATTCCTAGTTTCCTTTAAGGCTTATCTCAGCATTTACTACATAACTTTTTTCTGATGCAATTAGGTGTATAGAGTGCACAGTGGTTAGAGTACTGGGTTTGGAAGACCTGAGTTCAAATGTGGCCTCAGACATTCTCTAGCTCTGTGACTCTGGGCAAATTACTTCACCTATATTTGCCTTAGTTTCCTCATCTATAAAACTGGGGTAATAATAGCTCCTTCCCCATTAGGATTGTTTTGAAGATTAAATGAGATAATAATTGTAAAGTGCTTATTAGCACAGTGCCTGGCACATGATAAGTACTATTAAAAAAAGGTAGATGATAATATAACAGTTTTGCAAATGAAGAAACTCAATCTGAAAGAGGTTAAGTGATTTGCCGAGGGCTACATAGTCTGGGAGTGTCTGAGGCAAGAACTGACTTGACCCCAAACTCTGAATCTAGCACTCTCTCCACCTAGCTGCCAACATTCTCTAATCAGTGTTATTTTGGCTATTTTGTGGAGGATTATCTGGATAGGGAGGAGATTGGAAGCATAGAGGTCAATTAGGCTATTATAATAGTCTAAGATTGGAAACAGGCTATTATAATAGTCCAGTAGGACTTGAACTAATGCGGTGGCTGTGGGAGTGGAGGTAAGGGAGCATGTGACTAGAAATGTGGTGGTAGAAGTGACAGGATTTGGGGGGTGAAGGAGAGCCAAGAGTTGATTATTGAAATTGGGAAATAAGGGAGCTCATGAATAGTTTTAGTTTTCTCAGGAAAATAGGAAGTAAGATTATTTGATTGCATGCAAGCCCCCAGATTAAACATCATATTCCGTGTAGCATTTCTTGCTTAAAAACTTTTAGTGCCTTCCTATTTTTATGACTTTTTTGGTGAGGATTTACTTCTCAAAATTTTTTACATGAAGCTTTAATTAACAGGAGAAGGTGCTGGTAATCTGAGCCAGTAAGGGAAGGGCCTAGTTTACATCCAGATTCTCTTTTCCTCAGGGAATCTTGAGAAATTTTAGAGTGGGGAAATGTGTGGCATGGTACCTGGCTTGGAGATAGACTATATGCAAGGGTTCAGAAGCTACTGGTAGATCCTGACCTACTGGTTGGGAGAGTTGGAAATAGGCTGAGTAGGACATTCTGAGTACATAACAGAGAGACAACTGTATATACACTGAAGTTGTAATTCTCAAATTGAAAGTTTTTGTGTTAGAAAGCAGAGATAACTGTCTAAATAGCTGTAAGAAATCTGGAAATATTTATTCCCAAATAAATGGACACCCGGTGTTTCAAAAGTCCTTTCTAACTTTCCTCAAATCAGAATCTGGTCTTGGTAAAGTTCTTGGGTATATTAGAAAGTATATTACAGGGGCGGCTAGGTGGCGCAGTGAGTGGAGCGCCGGCCCTGGAGTCAGAAGGACCTGAGACACTTAACACACACAAACAAACAAACAAAAAACCTAGCTGTGTGACCTTGGGCAAGTTACTTAACCCCAATTGCCTTCCAAAAAGGGGGAAAAAAGTGTATTAGAAAACTGAAGTTGTGTGAATTATTTTTAAACATTTGATCCTGAATTATTTAGTCTTGGCAACCCAGGAAATAAAGAAAAATGCAGAATGACTAATTCTTGTAAGGCTCCTGCTTATTAAATTATGATAGCAGGGGGGCGGCTAGGTGGCAGTGAATAGAGCGCCCCCTGGAATCAGAAGGACCTGAGTTCGGAGCCGGCCTCCGACACTTAATCCACACAAACAAAAACCTAGCCGTGTAACCTTGGGCAAGTTACTTAACCCCAATTGCCCTAAAGGGGCGGCTAGGTGGCGCAGTGAGTAAGAGCGCTGGCCTCAGAGTTTGGATGACCCGAGATCAGATCCGGCCTCAGAAAATGAGCACCCACGCATAAATAATGACTAGCTGTGTAACCTTGAGCAAGTTACTTAACCCCAATTACTTAAAAAAAAAAATTATGATAGCAGAATGGCAAAAAACAAAAAACCAAGGACAAAGTTGTACTAAGAATTGTACAGCCTCTTGACAGTCTGTAATATGGATTCAGTTGCTATTTCTCTAAAGTGAGATCCACATCCAGTAACCACTGAGTGGACATACTACTGGAGTAACTGAATCATATCAATTTTGGCATTCTTGCTATAAATAAAGCAAGGAGACAAAAGGGAGTTGTAGCTAAGTGGAAAGATGGCTCACAGGTTATTTTTGGAGAGGCAAATAAAGAAGTTGGTAGAGCTGATTTTAGAGTTGGTATGTCCAAACGGGACAATAATTTCTATTTCATGGTACATTTGGTATTTTATTTGAATACTCAATATGAAAGTTTGTAGAAAGAAAGAAAAAGAAAAGAAAAAGACCACCTTGAAAAATAATTGTAGTTTGGGCATTTGATGCAGAGGATGATAGGAAAATTCAGTGAAGGACTTAGTAAAACCATTTAATTTGATTTGGAGAGTCTTAATACTTAGTGACTTAATTACAAAGGTAGTTATAGAAGAGGTTAGCAGAAATGTTGGAACATGGCTCAAGATTAAGAAAAGGAGAAGGACAAAGACTGACTTCAGGGAAAAGTTACCCAACTAATATGAATACTTCCTTCAGAAAAAAAGTGGGAAGGTCTTGTAAACGCCAAGCACCAATTAAGTAATGAAAATGATCCTGACTGTGTCTTAAAGAGATAGGGAACCACAGGTTACATACATCTAATCTGAACTGGCTGATATGTATATATTGTGACCACTGACTTGTTAAAGCAAAGGGTGAGGTTGTTTGACTCAATAAATCTAAAAAAGGGGAAGATTCCAAATGCTTGGGAAACAACATAATATTAACTACAGATGAAAAGTGATTAAGCACATCAGTTGCCATGGACCCTTGTGCCTGCTTTTGTATCTCTACAGGAGCTTTATGAGAATGATCCGCCCATATGTGAGGGGGTCTTTGGGGGTATGGGAGAAGAGGCAGGTTTTTGCAGGCAGTGTTCTGTAGTATGCCACATCTTTGCAATGGAGCTGTTGATCAGGATCCTTCTATGTTTATTAACTGTTGAGGCATTTGAATCGGTAGAAAAGGTCTGCTGCTTTGAAGATTGTTCTCCATTCAGCATGTTATTTTTCATGCTTATGTTGAGACCTTAGAAGAGTCCTTGAAAGGTGCAACAGAGTTAAGTAGGGTTGTTTGACCTTCTGGTTGTTACCAAATGTAACACAGAGCATGTAAACATGTACTTACCAAGGATTTTTGACACTGTCTTGGAAGATGTGAAGTGCAGGGTTCAAGTCAAAGAGAGGGAGTGGAAGTGGTGTAGGATTTCCATGTGTTTCCTCAGGTTTTCCATATTCTCCTGTTTGTAAATAGCATTGTATTGATTGCTTTCAAGTCCCAGAATATTGCAGAGACTTCTAAGTGAAATCCAGAATCAGTTAAGAGTTTGGTCTGACTCCACTGGGGGAGGCCTCGAGGAAGGTGGTAGAAGGATGTTTCTTGTCCAGACTGATATGTAGTTGAGTGAATAATCTTTTAGTTTGTCAGTACATATATCTGTATGCATATGTTTCATCAACTGCAGATGAATAATAAAATGGGACCAGAGGTGAAAAGAAGAATCAAGTACATAGGAAAGTAGCAAATTGTGTAGTGCTTTTAATGGTTGCAAGCATCTCCCAGAAACAAAAACCTGTATTTTATTTTTGCTTATTTTCTTAATGCCTTTAATTTTCACATGAGACTCTTCTGCATATCTCTCTTCCACCCTGTAAGCCTTGCTTTTTAGTAAAGAAGAACCAGTTAAATAAACTGCATATGACTGTGCATACAATAATCTTTACCTTTCTGAAAGGAGAGATACATTTTTGCATCTTTTCTCTGAGACCAAATTTTTTAAAACAAAATTTTACTGATGTTTTGTTCTTACATTTTCCACATATTCCAGTGTTGTTTTGTTGTTTGTCTTTTGTTTTGAAGACCATTGACGTTACAGGTTGATGTCTTGACTCCTGAAAGTGAATTGTATTTAAGGAGGTAGAGTTGCACAAAGTCAGTAGTCTAACTCTGTGAGTTATCGAAATCCAGGGGCAAGACAAAAGTCAAAATGACTGGGAATGGCCCAGGATGTAGTGGATTACCTTGGTGTTTTCAATGACCAAGTTCTGAGTGCTTCACAGTGCCTGTTTTAGCTACCTTCATGGCTATTGGATCAAATTGTTCTCATCTGCCCATTCAGCTGGGGGAAGTTTTCACATGTTTGGGGTAGAGATCCCCCTAGCTTGTTGGTTTTGAGGGCTGTTGGTTACCTTCAGTCTGATTAAGCGTGTTTGATAGTTTTACCAGGGCATGGCCACTGCACATGCTACTGCTTCTTGGGTAAAGGTGGATGCCAAAGGTGGATGAGCAGCCCTGAAAAGGACTTGGCAGCCTTTACATGGAGGTGCTAGTCCTCCTTGAACACCCCATACATCCATATCCCAATGTATGTCTCCTGCAAACCTATCTTTTAAATAGCAATGTTTTTCTGGTGATTCCATATGGCTACAAATCATAAAGCCTCAAAATTATAGGTCACCTAAAGGGCAATGGAGACATAGGTTAGAGCCTATTCCATACAATGAAGAATTATGCATTAAAGATATCATCAAAGATACAGGCCTGGGAAAGGAGGTGGAACCATTAGAAGGGATTGCAATTTATGCAATTTTAGGGAGCACCAGCATTGATGAAATGGCATCCCTAAAGAATTTGGTTCTTTGAAAGCCTGTGGAAAAAAATGGTCAAATTCCATCTTTTTTCATAGCAATTAGAATTGAGGAGTTAAACTAGAAAGTCTTTTAGGTAGCTTCTAGTTTTGAAATTCTGTATTCTAATGATCATAATCTGCCTTTTTAGACTGGCAGACAAGCGTAAAAAGTAATGCTTATCTTAGTATATATGAAACTAAAGCAAATTAACTTTAATTTCAATTAGTGACACATTTCTGAGACATAACCTCTGTCAAAACGTTAAGGTGTATTAAAAAACTGGGGTTTGGAATGACTTCTGTTTGGATAGTTTTATTTATTTACTAAAGTAACTATGATCCTGCTTGCTCTAATTCCCAGGAAAATTGTGAAATTAAAACTCTTTTAGAAATATTGTGAGATATAAGAAGATCGTCTAGAATCTTAAATCTAGAAAGGGGCTGCAAAGATTTGGTCAAGCCTTTTAATTTTTCAGAAGATAAATGAGACTTGGAGGTGACATGCTATATAATAAGTTGTATAAATTATTTTAACCTATGATACTTAAAAATAGCAAAACTTGTTTTTTTAGCTAGCTCTGTTTTGTCTACAAAAAGGATTTGAACAGTTTGGGAGGTGGCATTATGGTGTGGAAAGACTACAATTTCCTAAAAAAAATTACTGGAAAGTGGTATTTTGTGAGAGACCTTTGTGTCCAGTCTTTTTTTTCCCCCCTCTCTCTCAATTTACTGATTCAAACAAACCTGAATTATGTATAAATACAAGTATTTGTTGTTTGGTCATTTTTCAGTTGTATCTGACTCTTTGTGACCCTTTTGGGATTTTCTTGGCAGATACTGTAGTGGTTTGCCATTTCCTTCTCTCCAGTTTATTTTACAGATGAAGAAACTGAGGCAAACAGGGTTAAGTGACTTGTTATACAGCTAGTAAGGGTCTGAAGCCAGAACTGAACTCAGGAAGATGAGCCTTCCTGACTCCAAGCCTGGCACTTTTTCCACCATGCCATCTAACTGCACCACAAGTATAAGAAAAAGCCTTATTTTGTTCTGGCTTATGCAACTCTAATTTTGGCCTTAAAGTTTGACCACCATTTAGTATCATTATTATTATTATATCAAAGAAACTGTACAATAATTCGTTAACCTCTGGTTTATCTGATTAACCTCTATTCTATCCCCTACCCCCCGAATAATTTCAAACATATGGCATTGAGAAAAAGTAATTGCCAGTGATACCACTGATAGAGAATGAACAGATTAGAATTAAAATGAAGAAGGCACAAGTTTCCTATAGAGGGTGTTAAAACGATTGCAAAGGAGGAAGAAAAAAGACCAGTTTGAGCAATTAAGAGCTTTTTGGAGACTTTGGATGTGGAAAGAGCAGTTTCTGTAGAGTGAGCCAGATTCTGGGGGTTGTGGGGTAAGTGGGTAGGTAAGTACGTGGGTGAATATACACATTTCTTTCTAAACAGAAGTTTAGCAGCAAGAAGGAAAAAGAAATGTTATCCTAAAGGGACAAAAGAAGATTTTTCTGGCTGGAGAGATTTGAGCTTGTTTGTTGTTAGATGGTAAGAAGTTGGTTGGTAGAGCAAAGATTGAAGGTGTGAGAGTAGCAGGGTCTGCAGAGGGGATGCCATGTGAAGAGGTTAGCCTTGGCAAGGAAAAATGAGTTCCCACTTTAGTACTAAATGAGAAGACAGAGTGAAATTTCACTGTATCTGTTTATGAAATAATATATGTCCTTTACTCCTAGGAAGATGTCATAGTATTTGATTTGGTGTTAAGTTTTCTTAGCCACCTTTTCTCATAAGTGGAGAGAAGAGGTCAGCACTCTTAGAATTTTTAATTTTAAAAAGTTTTGTCATAAATTTGTGTAAACAAATGTAAATAAGGAACAATCGCCTAAGAATGTTATATAATCTTAAAGAAAAGTTTTAAAGAAAAGAATTTAAATGTTAAAATAGTTTACTGCTCCCTATTGACCTATTTACTTAATAAACTTGTTTTTATTTTTATTTTTTGCTTTTTGGAGGGCACTTGGGGTTAAGTAACTTACCCAAGGTCACACGGCTAAGTTTTTGTTTGTGTTAAGTGTCTGAGGCCGGATCCGAACTGAGGTCCTTCCGACTCCAGGGCCGACGCTCTAATCACTGTGCCACCTAGCCGCCCCTAATAAACTTGTTTTTAAATAGGTGCATTCAGTATGTATGTTCTAATACTGCTTTTGCTTTATTTCTATATATAACTTATTTGTAAATAACACAATACTGTTCAGTTACATTGTTATGCCATATTTTATTCAGTCATCCCCCAAATCTTTGGATACATAAATTGTTTCCACTTTGCTTTTGCAAATAAAGCAACACAGATGATTTTGTGTAGATATGGTTCCTTCTCTTTTTATTTAAAAAAAAAATCTGGGCCATGTGCCTACTACTGGGATCATTGGTTCAAAGGGTGGACAGTCAGTTTTGCAACCCCATTATGTATTGCCAGATTTTTTCTTCAAAAAAGAACATCAATTTATGTCACTTTGGGATCAAATGAAATAATATTTATAAAGTGTTTGATGTGGGGCCTGTCACTTAGTAGGTGCTGTGTAAGTACTTATTCCCTTGTGCCTTTATATCCATAACTCCTACTCCATTTTTTCTTTCAGCTAGGATTTACACTCGGCAATGTGGTCGGGATGTATCTGGCTCAGAACTATGACGTAAGTGGCTGTCATCCAAGACCTTTTTGTCTCTGTTGAAGTATTTTATAGTGATTTACCTTAATTGTGGGTGTTTTCCTTGCCAGAATGGAATCTCAGCAAAAATAAGGAAGAGTTTCCCCTTAAATATTTAAGGGATGATGGCTGAGTGTTAAATCTTGGAGCAAGTCCATCATTTAGTAGATATTTTTCCATTACACTTTTAATACAGCCATAGTGATATCTCTGCCCCAAGTCACCACAAGAGGGCAACTTGTCAGTGATTGAGAGCAATTTCCCAATGATCTTATGCTATAATTTGTTAGCCCTGAGCAAATACCGTTTCATTTAATTGGGGCTGTTCTTCAAGTCCTGTGGAAAATCAAGTAGAAAGGGCATAAAAGACCTTTGGCAGGCTAGTTTTTGTTTCCTATCACTTCCAGTTGTAGGAAGAAATTGTAAAAGATTATATCAGTAATTTTATTTTTATTTCTTTGTTTTTTGGAGGGCAATTGGGGTTAAGTAACTTGCCCAAGGTCACACGGCTAGGTTTTTGTTTGTGTGTGCATTAAGTGTCTGAGGCCGGATCCGAACTCAGGTCCTTCTGACTCCAAGGCCACTGCACCACCTAGCTGCCCCATATATCAGTATTTGATTGTGTTGTGATATAGTTGAAAATAGGGAAAGAGCCTGCATTTTCCAGGAAGCCTCCTTTTTTAACTTAATAAATTTTTGCATATTTAGCACTCAAATAGCAGTATTTATAGTACTTCTTAGTGCCGTGATTCAAGAACTCTTTTGGAAAGAAATAGACTTATGAAACTTATCTCATATGTATATTTGTGAAACTTAGCTGTCTTTGGTGGACATATGGGAAGTGGAGAGGTAAAGAGTATTAGTAAGATGCAAAGTTAACATCTTTTCTTTTCTTTTCAAAGATTCCGAACTTGGCCAAAAAGCTTGAAGAGATTAAAAAAGATGTGGATGCCAAGAAGAAACCTCCTAGCTCTTAATAACAACATCTACTAATGTCGTCTGGATGCTTTCCTTTTCGAAACAAAAGCTCCTATTCTCTCCTCCAGGACTGGATGACTTTCTTCACCCTGAGATACACTGAGATGCCTTTGAGCTAAAATACCCATAACACCAAAACTACCCTTTATTCCTCCTCTTGGACTTCTCTGACCCCTAGACCTGTGTGGGAGATTCTGTTACTTGAATCATGGTGCTTGACTAGGAAATGCTAGTTTTGATTAATGGTCTTTCCCCTTACCTTATAAATTGTGGATTTCTAGTAATTTTTTTAAGTTGCTTTTTATATGGCTGAACAGATGGCAGTAATACTAATTCTCTAATTATGTCTACCACACTGGATGCTTTATAAGCATTTAGTGTCAAACAATGTTGTTCCAAATCAATTAAAACCATTATATGGCAACTGATTTCTGGTGACTTCCGTTTATTTCATGTCACAGCACAGCAGTTTTATAATTGTTTGTGTAACCAGTTAAATAATGAACAAGTATTTTTTTTTTTTCCAGACCTCTTAGTTGTCCAACGGTATATGCTTGGGGGCGAGGGGGAGAGGAAATTGTACATTAAACTTGCTCTTGAAATTTCCTATGCTTAATGTACTTATTTGTTCTATATTGCCTTCTAAATGTGATCATTCTAATTTTAAGGAGATTTAACTTTTTGTAAGTATGTATACTTGAAAGGTTGTATATAAAGAAAATATTTGTTGTACCTTACTTTTCTATTTTACTTATTTCAAAGATATCTTCTCTGAAAAATTTGGCTCAACCCATACAATATTTGTATTACAAATTCAGTCATTTACTTCAAGGAACATTCTACCATTGTGTGCATTTAGTTTTCTTCTATGACCCCTGCTGTGGGGCAGATGAATCACCAATCCACTTACTAATTCAAAAATGTATATTTTGAAATATGCCAGAATTAAATATTATCTTATTAGGAGTTCTACTCTAGTGAGATTTGCATATCTTGTTCTGTTTGGTTATTTAACAGAACTACAAACAGAAAATTATTTTTTCATGCTTTTATACACATTTAGCATAGCAGTATATTTTCTAACTATAAAGTAAGAGATTAAAAAAATCCCCATCAGTACTTAGATATCCAAAGCAGTAGACTCCGAAGTATCATCTCCTTGGGAAGCCAAAAACTTGTCCAAATGATATCCCCATTGCAAATACTGAGTAAGGAGCCTGGTGTGGTGGGAACAGTGTTGGTTTTGATAATCTGGAGACCGGGGTTACAAATGTGTGCCTTTTAGTGCCTGTATAACCTTGAGCAAGTAATATCATCTTTCTAGGCCTTCAGTTTCTCTCTCTTTAAAATGGAAGTATTGAAGGGGAACATCTCTAAGGGCCTTCCAGTTCTAAAAGCTGTGTTGTGTTCTATCAGTATTGCCTTTACAACTGATTTTTAAACCTCACAATAAAATTAGTCTTACTATTTTTTTAGGGTCTGAGGAAGGGAACAAGGGAAGGGAAGAGACACAAATAACTTTGACCCACTGGGATTATTTTGGATTTGGGCCCAGACCTATTGATTTCATTTGTTTGTTGTTCAGTCATTCTGACTCTATAATCCCATTTGGGGTTTTCTCGGCAAAGCCATTGGAAGGATTTGCCATTTCCTTCTCCAGCTCATTTTAGAGGACATGAGGCAAACAGGGTTAAAAGACTTGCCCAGGGTCACACAGCTAGTAAGTGAGGCTGGATTTGAACTCGGGCAGAGGAATCCTCCTGACTCCAGGCCTGGTACTCTGTCCACTATATATAAGTGTAGATCACCTGCTGTTTCTGGGGCAGTGAAAAATTAGGCAGCTTACTCAAGGTCTCACAGCCATTATATATCAGAAGTGGGACTGGAAGCAAGGTCTTTCAGACTTCGGGGCTTTCTGTCTCTACTAAGCTTTACTGTCATTGACCAACTAGTCTAAACCATCTGATTAGAACCACTTGGTTTTGAAAGACTTTTAGCCATTTAAAAAAATTAGATCTCTTCCCATCGGACCACTTAGTAGCCTGTCTATCTTAGCTTCCTTATTTGTAAAATGGGTATAATAGCATCTATTCCTCAGGGTTTTGGAGATAAAAATGAAAATATTTTAAGGTCCTTTGCATATAAATACTAGCTACTACAAACTGTTATTAATAGGGCTTTGAAGCATGTATGTAACTTTTATAGGTTATCTAATGAGTAGGTACTCCAGGTATTATTCCCATTTTACAGATGAAGAAATAGGCTCAGAGAAGTTATAATTTGCTTATGTCTGCACAATTGCTAATTATGGGAGGTGGACTTGAATGCCTTTCTCCTCATCTCAATGTCTAGAATGCTGTCCCCTCTGTCATACTATCTGAAAATAAAGTACCACAGTCCCTTCAATCATTTCTCAATTGATGGCAACAACTTTGCCTCCTGGTTGCTACTACTAGAAATACTGCTATGAATATTTTCGTATGGTTAAGATCTTTTCTCCTGTCTTTGATCTCCTTGGAATTCTATTCCCAGGAGTAATGTTGGGTTAAAGGATTTTTTAGTCACATAATTCCAGATAATTTTTCAGAAAGAATGGATCAATTCATAGTTCCTTCAACAGTTTGTGTGCCTGAGTTCTTAAGGACCTCCAACAGTGACTTATTTTTATCATCTGTATCATCGTTACCACAATTTTCTAGGAGGTTCTAGGGAAACTGGTGTATTGAAAGTTTTCTCCTTACTTCGGCTACAAGACCATCTAGAGAAGGTCTTCAAAGGTTTTTTCTTTACTCAAAAGTGGAGTTTTACTAAATAGCCAAGTTTTGGGTTACCTATACAGGGACTTAGTCTTAGATCCTCACTATTTCTACAGAAGAGCATGATATAAATGGAATGACCATTGGATGTGGATTCTGAAGATGATTTAAAATCTGCTTTTACCTCTTTAGCTATGTGCTTTGACAAGACTTTGAATCCTGGTTCCCTCATCTGTAAAATGGGAGTAATACTTCTCCCACTTAATCATATAGGGCTCTTGGGAGGATCAAATGAGATAATATGTATGTACATGATGCTCTTTTCTAAACTTTATATAGAATGTGCATTTTATGGAGTAATTTGGGAAACACTGCTGTACTCACTGTACTTTTACATTATGAAGAAATAGAAAAACTTAAAATGTTCTGCCAAAAAAAGGGAAGGGTCATCATTTCATTGGCTGAAATTACTAATGCTTTTAGCCACTTCTGGTTTGGTGTTTTATGTTGCTGTAAACTTTGGCTCCCTGCTGCTTCAGCTAAAAGAACAGTTTTACAACACCATTTCATTTTTTCCACCTAATTTACTCCCCTTCAATTTCCATTTGTGTGAATGTAGGTAAAATAGAAGACATCCATATATGAGCATTTTTAATATGTTCACAGAGCATGTACACATATATTTGTAGCACGTAATGTTTTCATTTCCACCAGGCTAGACCTCACCCTTTGGATAGTATTCCAGTGTTTGCATTTCCCCTGTGGTCTGCTCCCTTTTTCCCTGTGCTCTGATTAGCCTCTGCTGAAGGAACATTGCATACTATAATGGAGGAAATGAGCTTTCCCTTATATTTTCTGTACTGTAATTTGCACATAACACTTTTTCTTTTCATTTTTGTTTCCTCTAGCATATTAGTAGTTCTAAGATTGATAATTACGTGAACAAAAACAGGCATGATTCATTTATCATAGATTTTAGTGTACATGATGTATGTACCTGATGCTCTTCTAAACTTTATATAGAATGTATTTAGATCCATTTTCCATCAAGAGAAGAAGTAGTTATCAATGAGTAAATAATACAGTTTTAAATCATGGTGTGTTTTTTCATTAATTGTCAAAAGATTATTTAACATTTCCTAGTTATTTTTTTAAAATTATTTTTATACAGCATTTCTTGCCACTTCCACATTGAATAATAATTAGAAAAATAAAACCATCATAATAAATACGCATAGTCCATCAAAACAAATTCGTTCTTTGACCATGTCTAAAAATGTGTCTTATTTTGCATTTTTGGGTTCATCCTCTAGAAAGAGTAGGAGGTAACTCCCTTAGTGACTGGAACCAGATTAAATGTAATTGGGAAATGTTTTTAAAATGCAATACAACATAGATAATGTTAGTTTATGGTTTCCCCACTGCTATAGACTACAATGTAGCATTTTGGTCCTTGATTGAGATGAACTAGTTTTCCCCTTTATTGCTAGGGCTCTGGGCTTGGGGAAGGAAATATATTGAACCTTAAAAGAGAATTTACATAGATATTCAAATGCTTAAATTACATCTTCTGAGAAATACAGTTGTGTAGTCAGTTGTCAAATATTGGGTACCTTCATCACTATAAGGGATATCTTAAGAACTGAAGAAATGTCATAGTAGAACCCTGGAACTGGGATTCAGGAGACTTGGTACTGGAGGCCAGTGGAAGCCTGAATGGCCACTGTCGGCGGGAGGGCAGCCAGTAATGGGGGTAGGAGGGAGACAGACTGCCCCTAAGGCAGCAAGGGCCCTGAAGTGGGCCGTGAAAGGCAAGACAGGACTGTTTAAACCTCTCTTCCTACCAGGGCTCCCATACGCCCTCTGGGGGCATGATCTCCTCTCCCAATTGAATCTTTCTTTGGCCACTCCAGACAGTCTGCTGGGAAATTAGTGGGGGCCACTGCCGAAGAGAGCTTCTCCCCGCAGATCACTTGGATTGATAAGAAACCAATATGGGTAGAACAGTGGCCCCTGTCCCAAGAGAAGCTCACAGCGCTTAGGATGATTGTAGATACTTTATTATTAGAGGGGAAAATAGAGAAATCTCTTAGTCCCTTTAATTCCCCAGTATTTGTCATCAAAAAGAAGAGTGGAAAGTGGAGAATGGTGATTGATCTTAGAGCAGTTAACGCTGCCATGTTACCAATGGGAGCCCTCCAACCTGGACTACCCACGCCGGCAGCCATCCCAAGGAATTGGGAGATAATAGTGATTGATATTAAGGATTGTTTTTACAGTATCCCTCTTCACCCAAATGATAAAGAGAAGCTTGCCTTTTCTGTTCCCAGTGTTAACTTCCAGGCACCTTCCAAGAGATATCAGTTTAGGGTTTTGCCCCAGGGAATGGCAAATAGCCCAACCTTGTGTCAGTTATATGTGGCAGAGTTGTTAAGGCCAGCTAGGGAAAAATATAACAGTCTTATGATTATACATTATATGGATGATATATTGATCACTGCACCACAGCTGCAGCTGGCAGAGAGTTGTTTGGCCCTAATAACCGAGTTGTTGCAAGGTAAAGGATTGCTGCTAGCCCCTGAGAAGGTGCAAAAGTCATATCCTTATGAATATTTAGGTCAAAAGGTTCTTCCCGAACAGATTGTTAAAGATATTCCTGGCATTGATAAGTCCCAATATAGGACGTTGAATGATTTTCAAAGGTTGGTGGGAGCAATTCAGTGGATTCGCTCAGCAATCCCTATACCACAGTCACTTATGCAGCCATTATATGAGATTCTAAAAGGGGCGTCACAGTCGACCTCCCCTAGGACATGGACCCCCAAGGCAGAACAGGCATTGGAACAGATTTTGCAAAAAGCCTCTGTTTTGAGTCGCCAAGCCCCAGATGAACCTATATATTTTCAAATATTAAGAGATACAGGGCGATTTTGGGGATGCCTCTTTCAAAGACATGGATGTTTAGAATGGTTATATCCAAAAAATTCCAAAAAAGATTATACAAGATAAATGGGAGACCCTAGCTTGGTTTTGTTTGCAAGCCTCTGAGCGCTGTCAACGCGCATTTGGGCGCAAACCTTTTCTTAATTTAGATCTATCAGGAGAGCTCAGTCATACACTTGCAGAAAATTCCCTGCTGTGGGCCACGGTGTTGACTAGTATGAATATTGCGAAAGTCACACCTCCCCCAGTGGTCCGGATGTATAGTGAATTCATTCTCAAACGCCACACGCCTGTAGTGGTATCCGATCCAGTGGCCGGACCAAATATATTTACAGATGCCACGAAGAATGGCCGTGCTGTAGTTCACAACCCGTCACAACCAGCCACGTGGGTATTTGATACCCCATATACCTCCACCCAGAAGAATGAGTTATTTGCCATTATTAAAGCTTTAGAGTTGTTTGATACTATACCCATAAATTTAATTACAGATAGTATGTATTGTGCACTATTGCTTCCCCGCTTGGAACATGCCTATGTGTCTCCAGGATCCACCATAGCCGATCTTTTATTACAACTTCAACATAGAATAAAGTGTAGGAGACATTCCATTTATGTCCTACATGTGCGGTCCCATATATCTATCTCGGGACCTATTTTTCAAGGCAATGATGAAGCCGATAGTGCCCTATATATAGCCCACCAAGATCCTGATCCGGCCCAGCAGGCACACGGTAAGTATCATATCACATTTGTACACTCAAATGGCCACCTTAGGTGTGCCAGAAGCCCTAAAGACTGATAATGGGCCGGCATATACCTCTAGGGCCTTTACAGAATTCTGCCTAGAATTTTCTATCAATCATACTACGGGTATCCCCTATAACCCCACAGGCCAAGCCATGGTGGAGCGAGCAACTCGCAACCTGAAAACAACCCTCTATAAACAAAAAGGGGGAGTATGCAGGGGAATAACCCAAAAGGAATTGGCACAAGCCGTTTTTACCATGAACTTTCTCCAATTTAGAGATGATGGCACCTCGGCCGCACAGAGATTTTTTGGAAAAACTGCGACCAAACACATAGAGCTGCCACCCCCCACAAGGGCCCTACCAGGAGCTAAGATAATGTGGAGGGATGAAGAAGGAAAGTGGCATGGGCCCGTCACAGTGGTTGCAAGGAGACCAGGCCATTTATCCTTTTATCCAAATGAGAATTCTAGTCTCCCCGAAAAATGGATACCTGTACATAGAGCTAGAGATCTTGAATGAACCCAACCCGATTATCGGGATGAGGAGTTCCCTCTCTTTTCCTTTGCAGGGACATGGCCTACCATCCTGGGAATCCTGATGTGTGGAACGGCGATAGAACACCCCACCCCCGGACTCTCGACGCCTCGATGGGGGCCTCTTGGGGCGGGTTGGGTGCCTCTCTGTGTCTCCTCTTATTACTTATTGGGCTTTTATTTTGGTGCATATGCCGTGCATCCACCCGGAATAAGGGCTATATGTTACTTACCCAACAAGCCATCTTTGCGATAAGAGAAGGACAAGATCCTTCAGTTTGGCTCGCCGCCATGGAAGACATGTAACACCTTGGGGTAAGACGGGGCAAGCCCCATGACGGGCAACTTCTCCCACCCAGCCACCTAAGACAGGGCCCGAAGGTGTTGGGTCCCTAGGACGGGTAAGGTTTCAGGGATTGGGGAGACGACCCAAGCCAGGGCACCCCGCTCCCGGCGAAGCTATAAGCTTAGATGATGCGTAATGTTTAGCAAGGCTGCACCGGGCACCACAGCCCTGATAAAACAAAAAGGGGGAGATGTTGGGGGCGGGGATAGGCTTTGCTTTTACTGTGCTAATTTCCATATGAGGGCGTGGTTTAATGTATATAAGATGCTGTATGCGGAAGCATCTCTCTCTCGGGATGTGACCAGCCGTGAATAAACAACCCCTGAAACCTCGGGTGCTCTGTCTGGGTTAATTCCTCTTCGGAGGCCGGTGACGATCGAAGACTCGCCATGGGGATAGGTGAGTAGAGAGGACGGGGATATAATAGTTACAGATCAACCCACCGCCGGTGCCGTAGATAAGGCCCCCGGCAGTTGTTAACTCTCATTTCATACTTTTCCTGCATCCTTCTCATTTCTATTCCCAATTTTTCCTCCACTTCTCTTATCTGCTTCTTAAAGTCCTCTATGGCCTGTAACCCGCTCATATTTTTCCTTTGGGGCTTTTGGAGCAGGATTTCTGACCTCACAGTCCTCCTCCTGTTCCCTGCTTTGATCCTCTTTGCCCCCAAAATAGGAGTCTAATGTTGCATTTTTCTGTTTATTTTGTTTCCTTTGCCTAGGCATGTTGCCACTTAATTACTTGACTTATGGGCTTGTTGCCACAGTAGGACTTTGCCACCAGACAGGGGAGCTTCTGTCCCGAATGTTGGGGTCTTCACAACTTTTGGTTCTGGCAAGTTGGATACCCACCCCAGACCTCCCCCCAGATCACAATCCAGATCCAAGCAGGTTAAAGCAAGAGTGATTAACCTCCAAGACTGATCGCTGGATCTCCCTACAGTTCGCAGGCCAGGAGCTGAAGCCGCCACTGGAGCTTCAAAATGGCGAGTTTACCTTGTCTCCTCAGTGGCTTCTAGCCCCCGGGGGAGGAAGCCGACGCGTTCCCCAAATACTGGTTCCAAAATCTACAGGGCACTAACTTCTCACTTTGTCCTAGGCATGTCCGTGTTGATAATTCTGGAATCGCCACAGCTGCTGGTGTTCTGGGGTCCCTACAGCCGGCTGCTGGCCCAGCCTCCCTGGGGCTAAGACTGCGGCTCATGCGGACCTGGGCTTGGCTCTCCGCACACTGGGCTGTCGGCTCCCAGAGTGCTGCACTGGCCCTCCCTGCAGGGCTGCTGGGCTGTTCTCAGCAGGCGGTCAGCTTCTCTGTGTCATTCTGTGGATGCTGGGGCTCCAGAAGTTGTTCAGAGTCCCCTTTTACATAATTTGGAAGAGGTCTGGTGGGAGAGCACCTTGGAAATGCTGTTTCTACTCCGCCATCTTGGCTCCTCCCCACTTCAGCTTTTTCTATTTGTGAAATGAGGGGGTTGGACTAAACCCCTCAGGTCCCTTCTAGCTCAATCTTATGCCCTTCCCAGGTCTGAAATTCTTTGAGTCTAGAATAGTTTATCTTGGGAGGTTGGCAAGAGAGACATACCTACAGAAGGGGGCTGGGTGAGTAATGATCTTACCAAGTATTGGAGTGTTAATGTTTATAAATTACTGTTTATATGGTGTTATGAAGTAATCATGTTATTTCTCGACAATAGGATAGTAGAATAGATGATTTTTGTATGGCAGGACTAGGAGCCATGGTAAGGAAAGAGCAGTTCTGTTCCCACAGTCCTGGTTTCTATTTTTCATGTAAATTTTCTTCCCCCTCCCACTATCCCCAATTTAAGTGATCTCTTCTAAAATCCTTAAAACATGGAAATAAGAGTAATGTGGGGTGCTGTTAGCTAATAAAAGACTCTTTACAACCCAAAGAATCTAAATAATGATTTTATTTGTGTTATTCATGTGGGAGGAGTCAAACATACTAACAAGGAACTTAAAGCCACTTAAAATAGGCGCAGATGTCTACAAGGGGTTCTTTCAAAGACATTTAGCAAATAACTGATGTCAGTGATTAGAAATACATGATTCTGGTGAGCTACTGGAATAATGAGTGTTCATTTAGTCACGTAGAATACCTATGATGGAAGAAGGAAGCTAGTTCTCACTGAGCTGAAGAAAAGCTTGTATTCTGAAATAGTCTTTTTGAAATATTCATTAGTTACAAACATTTACTGAACATGGGATACTGCTAAACACTAGGGAAAACAAAAAGATACGAGATCATTTGTGCCCTACAGGGTCTTCTAGTCTGTGAGGGATGACAGTGATTCCTCATCAGTCTCTATATCTTTTAGCACTTGTCTTAGCTACTACTATGGGTCTTTGGAAAAGATAAAAGCTTCAATTTCTTCATAGTTTCCTGTGATCCCCTCTAGCTCTCTGTGGGTTAAATAGAGTAAAATAATGCATTTAGCAGCTTTACTGGCTTACATATAGTTTTTAGCCCTCTGAAAAAATGGTCATGAAAAAGTTTTTTTTTCTTCCCTAATCATTGAGAAGGTATTTGTGGTAACTGGAAGCTAGAGACTACCGAGAGAGGGGCACCAACTTCTTTGCCCTTCAGTCTTCTCCCAGGTTGGCATAGTGGAAATGCTGGGGTTGGAATCAGAGGCCCTGGTTTGAAATTCCAATTTTGCCATTGTTGCTTGTGTGATGTTAGGAGAACCTACTTCTCTAGGCCTCCGCTTTCAGTGTCCTTATCTGTAAAATGAGAAGACTGGACTGGACTTCTAAGATCCCTCCCAGCTCTAAATCTCATTAATTCTGAGCACTTCTTTTTATGTTGAGATAGAAAACTGAAAGCATTCTTTTTGTTTTTCTTCTTTGTGCTACTCCTCTAGGGAGAAAAGCTGTGGATAACAAAGGTGGGGAAGAAATTGTAATAGAGGTTCTTCCTGGCATGAGTTAGGACAATCAAATATTTAGAAGAAGCTAAAGTTGCCTTTTAGGATCTGGGAGAGGCACCTGGAATGGTGAAAAATTCTATCAATTTTTCCAATCAGCATTGTTTTACCTTCTGTGCTTATCTACCTGATGACTGGACTCCCCAACCCCCCAAGGCAACATTTAATGCTGTAACATGCTACAGGTGGCTCCAAGTCAGCCCTTGTAGGACAAGAACTCTGCTTCTGGGGGGCAATGAGATGTTGCTTTTAAAATACAGGGCAGGGTTTTTACAGGCAAGACTGTATGTAGCCTTTTCCCCTCAGATTTGCTGGCTTTGGAAAGTGAGAAATTCCTTTTTTCTAGAAGGGCCCTTCATAAAACCACATCTCTGTTTTAAGAAAAATATCTAAAGCCAATGGGTAGAAAGGAATGAGAAAAATTCAAAATTACTTTCTTAGTGACCACTATAAGAAAGGCAGGAAAGAAGTCAATGGAAAATCAGACTGTCTTTCCAGTTTTTTTTTTCCCAGTGTTTTTCTTCCATCTCACATGTGACTGGCCTTCAAAGAGAGGAATACTTCAGGTTGCTTGGCTTCAGGATTGGGTATACATGTCAGTTTCCTTAGCTTGTCGTTTGGCCTCTCCCAGTGCTCAGTCTTTGGTTTGGTGAATTTGTCCATGTGTGCTAGGCCTGATGAGTGATGTTACTGACCTTAGCCCAGACTGGAAAGGTATCCAAATGAAAGAGGTTAATTCCCCAAGTGTTGATAGCCACCATCACTACCACCAGTCCAATTACATTGATACCTAAACCGGCTTTCACCTATAGGAAACAAACCAATATATTCCAGTTATTTCTCTAAACCAGAAGGCACAAACTCACTGGGAGGAAGTGGAGGGGGGAGTGTCTCAATTATGGGAGCTATGTTATTCTGCCCTTGTAATATTCAACTCTACCTTACATCTTCCTACTCCTAAATGTTCTTGTTCCTCTGCTGTGTGTCCTGTTTTTGCCAGGTAATTATGGAAGGATGAGAAAGGAAGGGAAATATCTTAGGAGTTAGGAATTGGAGAGGGTGAACAATGCCAGCTTCATCTACACTATAGGTCTTCTATTGGTCAGTGGAGGTTGCCTATATCTACTTTCTGCTCACCCCTTTATTACTGGAGATGAGCATTGGAGGGAGGACCAGCATGGCACCTCTCTTTCTAGGGTATATCTTCTCAATAGCCTTTACCCAATACCATTTGTGCCATGGCACTGAGCAGAAATATGTGTACAGTGTAGAATGTGGGAGATGTGATGGGAACAGTGTGAGCAGATGGAAAGATTAGTACAGTAAGTATGACTATTACCCCACCCAGGGGAGTTGCCAGGCATATAAAGTATACAGAAAAAAAAATCTTCCAACCTGGCACTTCTGTGGAAAAACTGCAAGGGAAAAGTGTATGCTAGGAAAGTTTTTCAAACAAATGACTAGACATAGGACAAACCTCTCCCTACCATACCCTAGCCTGAACTGGGGAGTTATTAATCATTCTGGTCCTTTGCTATGCTTAGCATGAAGATCTGCTGTCCAAATTCTAGGGCAGTAAAGGCCATTGCTCTGATGCCAAAGTAGGATTCTGAGAAAGCAGGTGGTCTGTTTGAGCATACCATGTGCTAGATTGTGAGGGGGGAAAGGAATAGTTGCCACTAGGCATCACTATCATTGAGTATGTATAGGTAATAGTACCTATAGGAATAGAGACTGGTCCTATGCTTTTACTGGTATAGGGAACTCCCAAGTAAGGAAATTCCCTCTACTAATGTAGAATAACAGCCTTGGAGATTTACCTAAAGCACCCAGAGTGACTTGCTGAGGGTCATAACAGTATGTATCAGAGATGGGGCTTAAAACTATGTCTTCTTGGTTTCCAGGATAGCTCACTATACCATGCTGCCTTTTGTTAACACATCCCTATGGTACTTTTTTAATTTATGAAGTTTTCATATCTGTTGTCTTGTTTCATCTTCCTAAGCACAGGTGGTAGATTCAATTTAATTTAATATTTATTAATCTCTAGCTTGTTGTTGAGTCATTTCCATTGTGTCTGACTCTTCATGGCCCCATCGGTGATATTCTTGGCAAAGACACTAGAATGGTTTGCTATTTCCCTCTCCAGCTCATTTTGCAGATGAGGAAACTGAGGCAAACAGGGTTCAGTGACTTGGCCAGGATCACACAGTCACTAAGTGTCTGAGGCCAGATTTGAACTCTGGGACACGAATCTTCCTGACTTCAGACCTGGCATTCTATCTACCGCAGTGCGTAGCTGCCCAACTCTAGACAGCAACATAGTATATAATGGCCAGTGCAGTAGAGTGGGAGTCAGGAAGACCAGAATTCTACTCTGACCTTGTTCTTACAGGGTATCTCTGGGCAGATCACTTAGCCTCTGTGGATCTCAGACAAGTATCTAGGTGGCTTGGTGGATAGAGTGCTAGAATTAAAGTTAGGAAGAAGTGTGTCTGAATGCTCCCTCAGACATTAGATGTGTGATGCTGGGAAAGGCACTTAACCTCTTTCAGGCTTAGAGTCCTCATCTGCAAAATGGAAATAATGAGATAACAACAAAATACTCAGCAAACCTTAATGTACTATTCAAATATTAGCTATTGTTATCTATTAAGTCATTTGGTAGAGGGGATTCCCACACCGGGCCATCTCTATGCTGATAAAAACCCAGATACTTCATATAGTGGCATCATTCAGTACTACTGCATGCACAGCACTGTACTACAAACTTAGGATAGACACAAAATTAAACTAGTCTACCCTCAAATGGGTACATTTATATTCCGCTGGGGGAGAGGGGTGTGCATGGGAACCATAAGACAAAGTAGAGATTGAAAGAGAGATCAGGCAAGAAGTGCTTTGGGCCTGTTTCCTGAGGGAGGGAGGGAAGTATCACTAATGGATGGGACATCAGGGAAGGCTGCATGGAGGAGATGGTCTTCCAGAAAGGAAGGAATTCTACAAGGTAGAGATGAGGACAAGAGCATATTCTGGGGAATGACCTAGGGGAATGCATGGAGGTGGGAGCTGGTGTGTTGAGCTTGTGTTAAGTTGAGTCTGTATTAGAGATAAGGAAATGAAGTTATTAGAAAGATGAAGGGGCGGCTAGGTGGCGCAGTGAGTTGAGTGCTGGCCCTGGAGTCAGAAGGACCTGAGTTTGGATCCGGCCTCAGACACTTAACCCACACAAACAAAAACCTAGCCGTGTGACCTTGGGCAAGTTACTTAACCCCAATTGCCCTAAAAGGGGCGGCTAGGTGACTCAGTGAGTAAGAGTGCTGGCCTCGGAGTTTGGATGACCCGAGATCAGATCCGGCCTCAGAAAATGAGCACCCACAAATAAATAATGACTAGCCGTGTAACCTTGAGCAAGTTACTTAACCCCAATTGCTTTAAAAAAAAAAAAAAAGAAAGATGAAATGACCAAGATCACATAGCTGGTAAAGGGCTGAACTGGGAATTTACCCAAGGTCTTCTGGCTCTAAGCAGTGTTTCTCTATCCCCCTTGCCTCTCACAAGTGATTGGTGTCTGAACAAACTACGATAAACTATAAACCTCAAGATTGTTCTTGTTCTTTTTGTTGTTGGGGAGAAGGTGTGGACAGGTAAATGGAAAACGATGATGCATTATCCCTTCCACATTACGACTTTCCCCAGTTCAGTTTTGATATATAGTGGGTTGGCATAAGAAATTAAACGGGAATTTGGGGGGAGTTTTGCAGAAGCTGCAATTGACATGCAAAGGCCAGCAGACAACACAGAAAAATACTTAATCCAAATATTACAATAAAGTACTGTAAACACCCCGTAAAAGAAGAAAAAAAAATCAGATTTCTTCTCTAGTACAAAGAGAGGGCCAAAAATTTTTACATGGATTTTCCAAATCATGAGGTGCCATGCCTCTAACCCCCACGATGTGGAAAGGGATAACTGTATTAAGGACTTGGAAATAGTGACCCAAGGTTTCATCAGACTTCTTAGCCTCTCTTTCTGAAAGGCCTCCCTATGGGCAAAGAATGAAATGAACTCTGCATGTTTTACTTTCATTTTTCTAAAGTCAGAATAGTATGATATTTGTAGCCTCTTTTAATGAAAGATATGTTTTTAATGAAAGATATGTTAAGGAAAAGAATAAAAAGGGCACTATTATTTGGGATTTTTTTTCTTTTTGGAGAGAGGAAGGTAGGGCAATTGGGGTTAGATGACTTGCCCAAGGTCACACGGCTAGTTTGTGTTATGTGTCTGAGGTCAGATTTGAACTGAGGTCCTCCTGACTCCAGGGCTGGTGCTCTACTCACTGTGCCACCTAGCTACCCCAAGAGGACTCCCTGGAGGAGGTTCTCTCTCTCTCTCTCTCTCTCTCTCTCTCTCTCTCTCTCTCTCTCTCTCTCCATACATACATACATACATACATACATACATACATATATACATACATACACACATACACACACATATATGCATATATATATATATATATATATATACACACACACACATAAGTATATGGCCCTCCAGAAGAGAGAGTTGGGGGCGAATGCTCCTTTCTCATGGACTTAGAAGGGAGAGGGAATTGGTGCCTTAGGTACCCATAACTCACCATATCTTTGATCTGGCAGTGGCCATAGCTGAAGACAATAGCATTCGGGGGATTTCCCACTGGAAGCATAACAGCAAAGGAAATGCACATGGTCACGGGGATCAGAGTGTAGAGTGGGTTAATGTGGAGAGTTTCAGACTAGAGAGGAGAGAATTAATAGGAGCATTAAGTTCAGAAGGAAACCTCTTCCCCCTGCCCCAATTCACATATTTTGTTGTTCGTCATTTTTAGTAAGTTCTAAATGACCATGTACGTTAACAGCTGCTCCTTGGAGAATGCTACTATAATGTGAGGTTACCATTTTTTCTAAGTAGATGCCGTGTGCTGATGCTAATGAGCCATCCCTGACAGGCCATATACTCTGAGGTTTTTTCACCAGCAGGAGTGGCTTGCATCAAACCATCTACCCTCCCTTTCTCAGAGTCTTTGTGACTGATGGTGTATGTCCATCATGTGATTGAGTATGCTCAGTATGCAACTCTAAGTGAAAATAATGGCAGTTATGGAATTTTGACTCCACTGTCTTGACTTTACCAATACACCCCATCTCTGGCCCAAGGGAAAGAGAGAAAAAGGAGATTGAGGAGAAAATGGATAAGGAATGGCTGGAGAGGTCACAGCAAAGGGAAGGGGTGTAGACAAGGAACAAAAGTAAAGGAAGAGGAGGGATCTTTTTTGGCCTCCTTTTCACCAGCTCTTATGTGGAGTGAGTTCGACTGCTACCATTTTTCTATCATGTGGTATCATTTTCTTAGCTTTAGGCCTTTCCAAACTTCTAGGCAACTATTTCCTCTTCTTTCTTAAGCTGAACCTGGTAGAAGGGCTCTCTCACTGAGATTGGGGTAATTCAATTTTCACCTCCTTCCTATGGTGGTCAAGGGCCTGGATCTATTTATACTGGGGTGTGTGTGGCCTCTATGAGGATTCTTCCCATGTTGTTCTGCCCCCTTCTTCCCTATCAATGTTGCCTATCATCTCGTTCTGTTCAACATATGTGGTTTTATCAATGGAAATGACTCTAAAGAAGATGGATGGTTACCCCCTAGGACTACCTGGCTCTTCCACCTGATTTGCCCCTGAAACCTCTTATAGATGCTGTCTCCTCAGCCGGAGTATGAGATCCTGATCTGTTTTGCTTTTCTATTTGTCTCTAGCATAGAGCATAGTGCTTTGCACATAAGGAGTACTTAATCCATGTTTTTTCAATCAGTCACTATGGAAAGGGGATCCCAGCATTGCATTCAGGCTGTCCTAATGTTTATCTCTTGGTCCCTCTCCTGTCATTTAAGCCTATTTCTTTATAGAAAGTGACTCAGAGGTGTGAAACTCTAAAGGTTGTAGGAAATAATCAAAGATGGAAGAGAATAAACTCTCACCCTTTTGTCCCCTTCCCTTGATCTTGGCTTCCAAACTGGGGCTGTGTTGGGCAGTTTGTCTGGGGAGGTTGCCCCTTGTTTCTACTCACCAAGCTGCAGAGGATCGGCAGGAAGATGGTGATGGTCGCAGGGTTGCTAACAAACTCAGTGACCACAGACACCAAGATGCAAGCCAGTAGGGTGACTGCCCATGGTGGGAGGCTACTCAAGGATAACATCTGGTGCCCAATCCATGTGGAGAGACCGGAGGACTGAGAGAAAGGAGGGCAACAGGGTAAGAGGGAGATGGAAAAGTGGGAGATGGACAGGAATCTTCAAGCTGGACTCTTGTAAGGGATTATCAGAGGCTGTATAGGCTACTTCTGCCCCTATATTGATCTGACTCCATTCCCCTCATTCCATCACCTTCCATGGCAATAGAATTCTGTTTTAGAAGCACTAAGTGGTACAGTGGGTAAGAGCTCAAGACCTGGAGTCAGGATAGAACTGAATTCAAATGTAGCCTCAGACATTTAGCTGTGTGACCCTGGGCAAGTCCCTTAACCTTTCTCAATCTCATTTTCCTTATCCATAAATTAGGGATAATAATAGCACAGGAGTGTGTTGAGGATCAACTGAGATAACAGGTATAATTAAGTGCTATATAAATGCTAGTTTTATCATTAAATCATTCTTGTCACCAAGGAATTCCTTCTTGTGATGTATTTCATGTGTGAAAATGATGCTGAAAATGATAAAGTGAATATCACACTGAGACAAAAAAGCTAATGCAGTTTTAGGCTGTGATAAGAGAAGTGTGATGTCCTGGACTAAGGTGTTTATAGGCCTGCCACACTCTGGCCTGGTCAGAACACATCTGAAGTGCTGGAATTAACTCTGAGCACCACGTTTTAGGAAGGAAATAAGTAGGCTGGAGATTATCCAGAGGAGGGGGTCCAGGGAGGTGATGGGAGGCTTCAGGATGGTGTTATACAAGAACTGGGGAAGCAAGGGAAGACCATTAGCCTGAAGAAAAGAAAACTCAGGAGGGACATGACACTTGTCTTCAGTATTTGATGGGCTCTCACGAGAGAGACAGAAGAACTCATTCTGCTTGGCTGCAGAGGGCAGAATTAGCAGGGATGAGTGGAAGTTTACTGTTACCTGTTTCTAAGCATATTCTTTTATTCTGTTAAAAGGTTGCTCTGATCTTATTTCTCATAAGTACCTGTGGTTGACCCTGCGCTTTGCATCTCTTGGGTCCCTTTGTTCAGGGCATGCGGCAGTTAGCTTGCACAGTGGATAGAGTGTCAGGTTTGGAGTCAAGAAAATGTGAATTCCAGTCTGACCTCAGACACTTACTAGCTCCGTGGCACGGGGACAAGTCATTTTATCTCTTGTTGTTCCAGTTTCTTCATCTCTAAAATGAGGATAACAATAGTGCCTATCTCCCAGATCACAGGAGATGATATTTGTGAAGCCCTTAGCGTTGTGCCTGGCAGGCACACATAGAAATGTTAGCCAGTGTTACTAGCTCAGCACAGCTCTGGAAGCCACACAGGGTCTTGAGGGTGACCTTCCCAGTGCACAGCTGCGTCCCAACCCCCTAAACCATTATTAGACAGTTTGCTTTCCCTAACTGGGGCCATAATCATAACCATCGGTGCACATCCAACTACACTTACAAGGGTGGAAGGACTATGAACTTGGATCTTTAAATCGGCCTCATCAGATAGACCATTTATCTAATATAGCTCCTCTACAATTGCTTATGTTAGAGAAGGTGCTGAATTTGGAGTCATGGGACCTAAGGACTTCCACTCACTCCCCAGGTAACCTCAGGCACCACTCAGGCCCTCCAGGCCTCAGGTTCCTTATCAATTAAAGGAAGGAGTTGAGTCAGCTGACATCTAAGGCCTCCAGCTCTAGATTCTATGATTCTTTATACAAATGTTTTAATACTTACACATCAAAAAGACCTCAACGGACAGGAAACAATGACTCCCAAATAAAAAAAGGTAAGATTTAACAGTGACAAGTTATTGAATATAGGATTTAAGTGTTTATTGTTTGAAAAATCAATTGTACAAATATAGCATGAGGGAGTCTGCTTAATAAGCATTTCATGAGAAAGTGATTCACTTCTCAGAGTTATTATTCAGAAAAGGCTTTGAAAGAAGGAAGGAAGCAAACATTTATCATTATGACCTACTATGTGTCAGTCACTGTAGTAGGTGGTTTTTAAATATTGTTTCTTTTGATCCTCACAACAACTCTGGAAGAAGCTATTATTATCCACATTTTGCAGTTGAAGAAACTGAGACAAATGGAGGTTAAGTGACTTGTCCAGGGTCACATAGCTAGTAAGTTTCTGATGCTGGATTTGAACTCAGACCTTCCTGACTCCAGGCATGTCACTCTATCCACTGCACCGCCTAGCTGCTAAACCTCAGAGTGCTATATAAAGGTGAGTTTTTTGATGTCATTATTATTTTAAGTTGACTACAAGCTTAGCCTGAACCAGTATGAACCAATAATGTGATGTGGCCACCTAAAGGCACTACCCTCTTTAGTTGTGAAAGGGTGGGTTGTCTCAAATTATATCTTTAAAACAAAGTGCAAACAGAGATGTCCAACTGGTCATGTTCTCATCCTTAGAAAAGTTGGGGAGCGGCTAAGTGGTGCAGTGAATAGAGCACCAGCCCTGGAGTCAGGAAGACTTGAGTTCAAATCCAGCCTCAGACACTTAACACTTACTAGCTGTGAGACCTTGGGCAAGTCACTTAACCCCAATTGCCCTGCCTTCCCTCCTCCAAAAAGCAAAAGAAAAAAAGCACAGGAGATCTCAGTAGCCTTCTGGTAGATTTCTATTCCTGGCTTTGCTGCTGTCACTACAACCTAATCAAAGTCCTGGTAGCTGTTCTCTACAGAGCTTTGGGTGACTCTTTTTCTTTCCTCAACTAGTTCTGTTCAGGGCTTACAATTTTTCTGTCCCTCTCAACTCCTGCCTTCATACTAGGGGATTTCAACTATACATAATGACTCTCTCTCTAACCACTGGGCTCCTCATCTTACTCACTTCCCACCTTAGCCACATACAAACCTCCCAGCCCCTTAGGCTCTAAACCTGGGTGTCATCCTCGGATCTTCACTATCTCTCACCCCCCATATCCACCCATATCACCTTTGCAGCATCTCTCAGATATGCTCCCTTCTCTTCTCTGAAAGCGCCACCAATCTGGTGCAGCTCCTTACTAACTCATATCTAGATTACTGCAATAGCCTACTGGTGGGTCTGCCTGCCCTTTGTCTCTCTCTTCCCATCCGTCCTTCATTCAGCCACTAAAGCTATTTTCCTAAAATGAAGGTCTGAACATGCCAACCCTTATTCAGTTATTCACTCCAATGTGTTCCTGTTGCCTCCAGGATCAAATACAAGATGCTCTGATGGCATTTAAAGTCCTTCAATTGCCTTATTCCCCAACATGTGACATCCAGTGACACTGGCCTCCTTGTTCCATGAACAAGACACTCCATCTCTCAGCTCTGGGCCTCTTATTGTCCCTCATGCCTGGAATGCTCTCGATCCTCCTCTCCTGGCTTCTCCTCCATCACCTCCTGGCTTCCTTGGCTTCCTTTAAGTCCCAGCTAAAATCCCATTTTTTTTTACAGGAAACCTGTTCTAACCCTTCTTAATTCTAGTGCCTTCTTTTCTTAATGATTTCCTTTTCATCCTGAATTTAGCTTATTCATACATATGTGTTTGCTTGTTGTCTCCCCCATTAGATTGTGTGCTCCTTTGTTCCATTTTGTATCCCTAGCACTTAGCACGGTGCCTAGCACATTTTGGTACTTAATAAATATTGACTGATTATGAAATAGACTTTTATTCTCTTTCTCTCTCAATTCCAAGAAATTGCCAGTTAGATCTCTCCTCCAAGCACTGAGATACCCAATTAAATGAAGTTTCTATAAAAAACATTCAACAAAACAAACCCAGAAAATAAAAACAAAATGTTACCTTGCTTCCAGATGCCAAAGCATAACCTCCTCCCACCAGAATGACAATTTCCCAGGGCATGGTCTTCTGGAAGTCCTTCCATGTAATGATGGGTTCCATTTCCATCGCATCTTCTCTGCTCTCTCCTGAATCTGATGTTTCATGGAAGTACAGAACCTATGTTAAAACCTAGACCAACACACAAAATAACCACATCTGACAGCACACGTGCCATAGCACACGTGCCATAGCACACCCATAGTTTCCTATTCTGCTATTTTTAAGTCTATTCTCTGAGACCACGAGTGATCCTTACAATTTATCTTAGTTTAATTGACATTGGGTGTTGTTTTCATTTACATCCCTATATAATGTAGTCCTCTGCCATTATTGATCTTCTGTTTCTGTTTACCTGTGAAAGCTTCAGAATTAGGTGTTCTTTGACCATAGTCAGTCCTTAGGATCTAGTGTCCCCCACCACAGCTTCCCCTCTTACCTTTATCTTTTTTTCCAAAACAGGGTTTCTTAGCTGGGATTAGGAAGAGGAGGAAGCCAAGGAAAACAGAGACAGTGGCATCTGTACGGTAGCCTTTCCTAGCAAAGAAACAAGTATGAATGTCACAGATGCCACAGGAAGGCCTAGAGGTGTAGGGTGCTTTCCAGGGATTTCTGGGTACCTTTGGAATCCTCTGGATGTTAGGTCTCTTCTCTTGAGTGCTCCAGAGATTGGCTGAGTCAACCTAATCTTCTGATTTTTTTTTTAAATTTTAAGAAAATTATGTTTTATTTCTTCTGTTTTACAAGAGAAGAAATCGAGATGCAAAAAGGTCACGTACCTAGTAAGTGACCAAGTCTGTATTTAATTTCAGGTCCAGGTCCAGGTTTGTATCTAATTTGAGTCTACTTTGGGTATGATCATGCTGTATGAAGTTGAGCTGAGAGGCTTAATTTTAGCTCCTGGTTAGCTTAGAAAAGGGAGACCTAGGACTGGGAGAAAAGCTCAACCTTGCTGTCTGCAAGGGCTGGAAGGACTGTTCTGCGAAGATGGAAACAGACAAATTCTCTCCAGGGTAGAGAATCTGTTACTTCCAGGCCACATGTAACCCTTTAGGTTCTCAAGTATGGCCCCTTTGAATCCAGACTTCACAGAACAAATCCTCTTAATAAAAGTATTTGTTCTGTAAAACTTGGACTCAGTCAAAGGGCTGCACTTGAGGACCCCGAGGCTGCAGGTTCCCCACCCCTGGCTTAGAGCATAGAACTAGGATCAATGAGGCAGTTGTTAAGAGCTGAATTTCTACTTGATATAAGGGAGAATTTCCTGAGCGGCGGAACTATCCCAGAAAGGAATGAGTGGCTTTGGGAGATAGGAGATTCCCTCTCCTTTCAGATCTCAAAGCAAAGTCTGAATGATCATTTCTTGGCTGTATTTAACCCAACTTCTTCCTGGAAATAGTTACTATAGAGGATTTGACTGGCAATGGGAATGGTCTCCAGAAATGTGGGGTGCCACCTACCTTGAAGGCAGAACATAACTTTTCAGTAGTGGTGAGGATGGGAGGTGAGGGAATCAGACGGTTTTGGTTTATCAGTGTGAGCCAGTCTTTTAGGGCAAGAAGGGGTTAGAACCTTGGTCCCAGGAAATAGCAGCCTGACTGGGGAGCAAAAAGAGACGTACTTCCTCAAACTGGAGCATGAAAGTCAAGCTGAGGCCTAGTATCAACCTTGTAGGAGAACAGTAATAATAATAGTGGCATTTGTGATGAAAGCAGCTTATATTTATGTCACATCATATGCTTATCTTTTGTGTAATTGTCTGATTTGCTCCTCCCAACAGCCTTGTGATGGAGGTGGTACAAGTGTGAGATATTCCAAAAGTCTTAGGCTATTAAAACTTTAATTTATTCAAAATTTCAATTTGAGTCATTGTAAAATTTTAATTTTATTAACATTTTAATTTAAGATTTAATGACTTAAAACTGCATTAAGACTTTTGGGACACACTATTAAGATTCCTATTATACAGATGAGGAAATGAGATTCAGAGAAAGAAGTTAATTGATTTGTACCCAGGGTCACACGTGATAAATGGCATAGAAGAACCTGGATTTCCATTTTCCATCATCGAATTCCATTCTGTTTCTCTTTTAGAATGTTGGTTTTTTTCAAAGAGCAATTCATCTGTGTATAATAACCATTGTGTCTGGTTTACAGGGGCGCCTCATTTAATTTCATTGACTAGTTTATTGAATTTTTTAAAAATGGGACCTGCACTTTAAAATGACAAGGTAGGGGACAGCTAGGTGGTGCAATGGATAGAGCGCTGGCCCTGGAGTCAGGAGGACCTGAATTCAAATTCAGCCACAGACACTTACTAGCTGTGTGACCCTAGGCAAGTCACTTAACCGTTTGCCTCCAAAAAACCCAAACAAAACCCTCCAGCAAGGTAGGATCATAAGATCATTGAATGAAATAATCAGTATCACCTGACTGGAAAAATTTTGGTGGACCAAATAAAATAAAATGTACCTAGCTGGGACTACAAAATAGAAACGGTACACTGTGTCCTCCAGACATAGCTTCCCAAAGGGTCAGAATAAGAGGAAATTGGCAAATTGCTGCAGGAATGCTTTAGGTTAGTAGAAAAAAACTTTTTTTCTTTGTTTAAAAAAATGTCTTAAGGAAAAGAAAAAGAAAGAAAAGAGGGTCCCTGAGGCATCTTTTTTAAAAATGGAGAGAAAAGAATAGAAGGAAGCCTGTAAGGAAAGCTATAGCTATATTATATACTTAAAGCAAGCTGTACTTCATAGTCTTTTCTCTATTGTCTTTTTCCATTCATTGACATCCATGCAAATGCCCATTCTATTTGATTTTTAAAATTCTGAACAGAGATAAAAATGAATAAAAATGATCTTTTCATTGATGCTTCTTGTTTTTTTAAAAATCACATACATTTCCTTCCTTTTCCTTCTCTTATCCATCCCTTGTAACAAAGATTGAGAGGAAAAAAAAGGCCGTTCAGTAACATATCAACCACTTCTTGATGGGAAAGACTTCTAATATGATATATAATATATAATATAGGAAATATAATATAATATATAATTATAATTTTATAATATAATTTTTTTTGTTTTAGGGTTACTTCTGTATTTACATATTCTGAAAATGTTCTTCCCCACCCCCACATTTAGGGGCAAACCATGATATGGGCCCAGCAGGCCCAACTGTACCATATGCAACCATTTTACCACTTCTAGGTCAGCCAGGTCCTTTCTCAAGGACCCACTCTCTGTCCTTCATGGGTAGGAGCTCAGAAGCACCTGTGTATTCTTGGGATTGTGGATGGGAGTCTACTATCCTCAAAGTCCCACTGAGCACAACATATTTCCCTCTTATCGACAATTCTATATTCTCTCAGATGTTTGTGATATGTTGGTCTGCAGCCATGGACTGCAAACTCTCCAACTGACTGAGGAGGAAAGAAGTATGTGGGCGGCACTGGGGGTCCACAGTCATCATGGAGGCCAATAGCTGCCAAATGCTGGGGAATGCCTGGGGCTCTGGGGAATGTTGAGCTGGTTCTGTACTGCCAAGGCCACACTGTCTCCTTTCTGGAACACCATGTCATAGGGGCCTTCCCCAAACATCATAGCATACAGCATGCAACCCAGGGACCAAATATCAGTTCGTTCATCAATGACACAATGGCTCTGTACAGAGAAGAGCTCAAGGGCATGATAGGAGATGGTACAATGCTGTGCTGCCCAGTCCTGCAGGGCTAGTGCCTGTTGGGAGCCTTCCACATGGATTCTTGCCTGATTCATGGAACCCAAGTCCATTAACACTGGCTGCCCATCATCTCCAAGCAAAATATTGGTTGGTTTCAGGTCCCTGTGGGCATAACCCTTGGCATGAATGGCCATCAGGCCTCTGCAAATGCCTAAGAGCAGCAGCAGGATTTGATCCTCCAACAGGAAGTTGCCTTTGTCTTTCAGCCCTTCCACTTCATTCCATAGTGTGCCCTTCTTGAAGAAGGGTGGCAGCAGCCAGGCCTCCTGCTTGGAGCCCCGTTCTGTCAAGCAATAGGCTTCGAGGCGAAGAATATTGGGGTTCTGGAAGAGCCGGTGCATGTCAGTCTCCCTCTGGGCCTCTTCCTGGTCCTGCTGCTCATGGCACAGGATTCGCTTCAGGGCATAAAAGTGCCTATCCTGCAGTCCCTCCACCAGATCCACGTAGCTGAACCCACCACCTCCCAGTTTCTGTATGAAGAGGTATCTCTTGTCGATAGTGAGGGTCCCTCGGGAGCAGACACACAGCGTGTGGCCCATGGTGCCTTAGTCATCCTAGGGGCAGGGGCAGACGTTGCCCACCGATGGGGGCAGTGATGAGCAAATGCTCTGGGCGTGGGGGAGGCGGTCCAAAGGGCTGCGAAGGGATCACGGGACAACCGGACTGAGGCCGAGCCCAAGGGACCCCGGACGGCCAAGGCTTGCCCAGCTCAGGGGGAGGCGGCGGAGGGCAGAGACCGGACCGACTGCAGGTCCTTGCTCCCGACCAAGAGCCCCCCCTCCTTCAACCCCTCCTGTACCCCAGGTGAGAAGCCCAGGCCCAAGGCTTCCCGGGGGGGCCCAGGGCGCCTCGAGATCGAAGAGGGGGCGCGGTAGGCAGGGGGAGGGGAGCCGGCGCCCAGCCCCTTCCCTCCCCCCGCCCCCCCGCCCCCGTCCTCTCCGGGCCCTGTCCCACTCTGGAGCCTCATTCCCCCGGCCCCCAGCCCTAGGGATAGCCGCCGGGGGGATAATATAATTATTATAATATGATATAATATTATGTTATATTATATATATATATATATATATATATATATAAATAATAAGATGTTGAAAACGGGAGGTGCAATTTCTCACCTCCTCTCCAGGGCCAAACTTTAAGCAGCATTCTTCTATTTTTGTTGGTGTTGGGGGCATGGGGATGGAATTTTAATGCTTAGAAAAGGCCCAGAATTCTCTTGCTTTCCTTTCTATCCTTCTCTATGCCCTCTCACGTAACAGTAAGAGCAGATATGTGTACTAAGAGAGGTTGTAGGATTCTTTTTCTGAGAGATTCCTGAGAAGGGGTTAAGTTAGTTCTAGGCTGATTCTGTTGGAGAAAGGGACAGGGAGAGTGGGAAGGGGAAGAAGGGAGAAAGAAAAAGGTGGCTCTGGCTATTCCTTCCATGAAGAAGAAAGGGAATGGGCGATTGTTCTGTGAGGAATTAGGGGCCCCTGTTCACAAAGAGGGAGATTCTACTACTTACTTCTCAAAGAATGAATCCCAGCCAGGGACAAAACCAGGCTCCCGGGTAAACCAGAGCAGGGTCATCAGGATGAAGAAGAATCCAGTCACCATCTCAGGGTAGCTAGAAAACAGTAAGGAAACGTCCTTTCACTGATCCCCAATCCTCTAATTCCCTCATTCCATTACTGGAATGGTGTAGCATGCTGGGAAACAGAGGCTCTGAGCAGTTAAGACATTTGCCCAAGGTCATACAGCTGGTAAATGTGTGTGTGTGTTAATTTGAATCCACAGTCTATGACTAACAATCCAGCATTCTTTCCACTCAATCACTTTAAGCCATATATGTTCCCCGACAATAGAAGAGCCATCACTAACCATGATTTTGGTCATGTGGAAAGAGTTGATAAAAACTGCTGCGGGCCGGTACATACTTAGAACCTATTTGCAAGACTGTATTAAATATTTCCTTAGGTAGTTAACATAAAACAAAAGCCTTTCTGTGCCTATAAAAGTAAAAGCATAGATTTACAGAGAGAAGAGATCTAGTTTAGTCCAGTATCTAGACTTGTATTGTGTTAATATGAAGAAATTGAGATCTAGACAGCTGAAGTAACTTATCCAAGGTCACTTGGATAATGGGTGCCAGAAGTGGGGTTCAGATCTGGGCCCCATGACTTTAAATCTACTGCTCTTTTTGCTGAGCCATCCCCGCTGTCCACAAGTGATGGTTCAGTGTCAGGCTGTAAAAATTGACCGAGGGATAATTGAAGATGGGTTCTTTGAGGCTATGCCTCATGTTACAGAAGGGTGGGTGAGCTTCCTTCCCTTCTTTCTCCACCTTTCACCTGTTATGGGAATACACTTTGAGAAATGTTTTTGGGATGGTAGTAGTGAGGTCATCTGAATGCTACCTCTGGAAAGCCTGGGTTTATAGAAATGGAAAATCCTTGAACTTTGAGACTCTCAAAATGAGCCTCAGGCAGCTAGGTGATGTGGTGGTGGTGCAGTGGTTAGAGCTCCAACCGTGGAGTCAGCAAGACCTGAGTTCAAATATGACCTCAGACACTTATTAGCTGTGTGACCCTGGGCAAGTCATTTAACCTGGTTTGCCTCAGTTTCTTCATCTATTAGATGAGCTGAAGAAGGAAATGGCAAGCCATTCCAGTATCTTTGCCAAGAAAACCCCAAGTGGAGTTATGAAGAGTCTGATATGACTAAAATGACTGAATGACAACAATGGGGCAGCTAGGTGGCACAGTGGATACAGCACCGGTCCTGGAGTCAGGAGGACCTGAGTTCAAATGTGACCTCAGACACTAGCTGTATGACCCTGGACAAGTCACTTACTTGATCAAAGAAAAAACAAGCTGCCTTCTGTGTTACGATTATATGTCATCTCCTGAAGGAGGGGAGGTGGCTTTTTTTACCTAATATCTCCCAGTTTTTCATATTCTGCTCGAATCCTCCTTTCTGACAGCTCTTCCCTTTTAGTCTTCTTCTTTTTACTCAGGGAGCAGGTTTCTTTAAAACTGAGGAGGGTGAGAGAGAGGCTCCAGGTTAAGGAAAGGAGAAGTCAGAAGGCAGATCAGACATCCAGCTCCTCGCTTTCTGTGGTCCTATGCTTGCTTCTCATTCCCCCCACTACATTCCCTCTTCTCTAGTCCCACTCTATTACTAAACTGGAAGAATGAAAAAGCCTTTATTAAGTTATTACTATGTGCAAAGCATTGGAGATAGAGAAACAAGGCAGCTCACATTCTAAAACACAACTGTTGCAAAACAAACACACTTTGGAATACAAATGTTCCCACCTTTCTCCATGCCACATACCCTCTCACATATCTACCCACCCAAGTAATTGTGTACAGTGTTTTCCTGATTCTGCTCCTCTCACTCAGCATCAGTTTATGTAAGTCTCTGCAATTGATGGGCATCCTCTTGATTTCCAATTCTTTGCCACCACAAAAAGAGCTGCTATAAATATTTTTGTACATATGGATCCTTTTCCCACTTATATGATCTCTTTGGGATATAGCCCTAGAAGTGGTATTTCTGGGTCAAAGGGTATGCATTTTTTTTTGTCTTTTCTTTTTGGAGGGGGGAAGGCAGGGCAATTGGGTTAAGTGACTTGCCTAAGGTCACACAGCTAGTAAGTCTCAAGTGTCTGAGGCCAGATTTGAACTCAGGTCCTCCTGACCCCAGGGCCAGTGCGCCACTGCACCACCTAGCTGCCCCAGCTATGCACCTTTTTTATAGCCCTTTGGACATAGTTCCAGATTGCTCTCCAGAATGGTTGGATCAGTTCACAACTCCACCAACAATGCATTAGTGTTCCAATTTTCCTATATCTTCTCCAGCATTTATCATTTTCCTGTTTTGTCATGTTAGTTAATCTGACAGGTGGGATGTGGTAGCTCAGAGTTGTTTTGATTTGCATTCTCTAATCAATAGTGATTTAGAGCATTTTTTCATATGATTATAGATATCTTTAATTTCTTCCTCTGAAAACTGCCTATTCATATCCTTTGACCATTTATCAATTGGTGAATGAGTTGTATTCTTATATATTTGACTCAGTTCTCTGTATGTTTTAGAAATGAGGCCTTTATCAGAGACACTGGTTGTAAAAATTCTTTCCCAGTTTTCTGTTTCCCTTCTAATCTTGGTTATGTTGGCTTTGTTTATACAAAAACTTTTCAATTTAATGTAATCAGAATTACCCATTTTGCATTTTGTAATGCTCTCTATCTCTTGTTTGGTCATAAATTCTTCCCTTTTCCATAAATCTTACAGGTAAACTATTCCTTGCTCTCCCAGATTGCTTACAGTATCAGCCTTTATATCTAGATTGTGAACCCATTTAGACTTGATTTTGGTATACGGTATAAGATATTGGTCTTATGCCCAGTTTCTGCCATACCATTTTCCAGTTTTCCCAGCAGTTTTTGTCAAATAGTGAGTTCTTAGCATCCTCATTTTACAGATAAAGAAACAGGTCCAGAAAGGGGAATTGACTTGCCTACAGTCACATAATGATTAAGTGCCAAATTCAGAGCTCTATCTCCTATGTAATTCTAGAATTTAATGCTGTGGAATTTATGAAAACTTGGCCTGGGCTAGAGCCTATCTTTGTACAGCTTAGGAAGAAGCAGTTTGCCAAGCAAGTTAAACAGTACTGCAGGGGGCACAAGGAGAACAGCATTTTGATGGACCTTGGGAGAATCTAAGTCTGGCCTCAGATACTTACTAGTTGTGGGATATGTGGCAGGTTGTTTAGCCCCTTTCTGCCTCAGTATCCTCCTCAGTAAAATGAGAAGAAGGATATCCTCTACCTCACAGGGCTGTTACGAGAATCAAATGAAACAGCGTGTGCAGAGCACTTTGTAAACTTTAGATCTCTGTACGAATGCTAACTATTGTTGTTGTTCAAAGGGAATTTGTTAATTACAAATGGCTTATGTATTCACTAAACAGGATAGGATTTGGAGTCATATTTTCAATGATAAGTTGGAGTTACTCTGTTTTCTGAAAGTCATTGATCTGTATTTCTTCCCTCCTTCCTTCCTTCTTTCCTTCCTTCCTTCCTTCCTTCCTTCCTTCCTTCCTTCCTTCCTTCCTTCCTTCCTTCTTTCCTTCCTTCTTTCCTTCTTTCCTTCCTTCCTTCCTTCCCTCCTTCCTTCCTTTCTTTCTTTTTCTCTGTATTTCTTTTTCAAAAAATCTCCAATTCACTCATATTAGGTATGGCTTCTACTAAAATTAGTTTCAGTTGTGAGGGTTCATTGTTGTTATTATTTCCAATTATATCTGATTCTTTGTGACCCCTTTTTGGGTTTTCTTGGCAAAAATACTGGAGTGGTTTTCCATGTCCTTCTCTTGTTCGTTTTATAGATGAGGAAACTGAGGCAAACAGGGTTAAGTGACTTGCCCAGGGTCACTAGTAAGTGTCTGAGGCTGGATTTGGACTCAGGTCTTCTTGACTCCAGGTCTGGTGCTTTGTCCACTGATTCATCTAACTTCCCTAGTGAGGGCTCACAGAATTATAAAATTTGAAGATTGGAATGGTCATCTCGGCCAACCCCTCTCCCAAAAGAAATCTCTGATATAACAAGTGGTTATTACAAACTCTGTTAGAAAACTTCCAGTGCCCAGAACTACTCCCCTGACCCCTCCATGCTCCCCTGAAGCCAGCCAGTCTACTTTTGGGCATCTCTTAATTGTTAGAGTTTTCCTGATATCAAGCTTCTATTTGCCTCTTTGCATTTTCTACCTATAGCTCCTCAGCCTAAGCCTGAGGTCAAACAGAACATGTCTAATCTGTCTATTTCAGTACATTTGTCCCTTCTGAGTCTTCTCTTTTTAGATCAAAAATCCCACTTCCTTCAACTGACCCCTACCTAGCATGGACTTGTGGTCCTCCATCCTGATGGCCTTGTTCTGCTCATTCTCTGCTTCATCTGTCCTTTCTTCTCAGTTTGTGGTCGACTCCATGTAGTTCCTGACCACAGTCGACTATGGTGGGCCTCATCCTCTTATTCCTGGAAAATCCCACCTTCTACAGGAAGCCTTTCCTGAGCCTTCTCAATTCTAGTAGTGCCTTCCCTCTGTTGATTATTTCCAATTTATTATGTATATTATGTGTTTTTACACATTTATTTGCATATTGTCTTCCCCAGTCTCCTGGAGGATAGGAACTTTTTTTTTTAATCTTTCTTTCTTTCTTTTTTTTTTTTTTTTAAGCAATTGGGGTTAAGTAACTTGCTCAAGGTTACACGGCTAGTCATTATTTATGTGTGGGTGCTCATTTTCTGAGGCCGGATTTGATCTCGGGTCATCCCAACTCCGAGGCCGGCGCTCTTACTCACTGCGCCACCTAGCCGCCCCTTTTAATCTTTCTTTATATCCTCTGTACTTAGCACAGAACCTGGCACATAGTAGACTCTTTTTTTTTTTTTTGGAGGGCAATTGGGGTTAAGTAACTTGCCCAAGGTCACATGGCTAGGTTTTTGTTTGTGTGCGTTGTGTCTGAGGCCGGATCCGAACTCAGGTCCTTCTGACTCCAGGGCCGGCCCTCTACTCACTGTGCCACCTAGCCGCCCCGTAGACTCTTAATAAATATTTATTGACTGTATGGCTAGTTAATTTTAATCAATGAAACAGCTAAGACTAGAGGGGAAAATTCCTGGCTTCCAATCCAAAGTACTCGTTTTAGGTTTATTAAAGGTTTATTAAAACCTTTAAACCAGAAATGTCAGAAAGTGGCATTCCTCAGGAGCACAATGCTAGGACCGTTGCCATCTCCTCCTCAGTGCTTAGCACAGAGGAATCATACCAGTCTTGTATCTGAGAGGGCTTGACAGGGTTTCTAAATTAGGATCTACTCACTTGCAACCCAAGAACAGCCAGTGCATCCAAAACCAGCTCACCACCAGCATGATGAGGGAGATGGGAAAGCTAAAGAGGAACCAGGTCCCAAAGTTTACCACCTCAGCACTTGGGTACTGGCTGGAAAAGAAAGAGTTGGATCAGTGACTAGGACGGTTGGGAGGATGAAGTTCTAAATGGTACTTTGGTGTTAACAAGCTCTGGAATACAGACATGGTTGGGATGATGCCTGTATGTATAGACTGACCTATCCCATATCTAGAAGTCAGTTAGCCAACAACCTCAACTCTTTAGGACCTTGGTAGGAACTAGAAAGTAAGCAAAAAATGCCCTGAGTAATCATAGACAAAAAGAACAATTATTGAATCTTCTCTCTGTCTCTCTCTGTCTCTGTCTCTTTCCTTAGATGTGTAATTTCATTGGTACAGAGAATTCCAATGGAGGGTATTCCCCTGACAAAGGCAGATTGACCTCTGCTCCTTAACTTAGAGTCTTAAAAACTGCCTAGAGCTGTGAAGTGACTTGTCCAGGGTCACATAACCAGCAAGTGCCAGAAGTTATACTTAAAATCATGTCTATCCACACTCTAAGGCCAGCCTTCTATCCAAAGAAAAACTTTATATATTTCAGAGTTGCATTTGGGGCTGTTTTTGTTCTCGGAAGGCTGGACTGGAAAGGATGCCTAGACAGACTACTGTGCTGTTTTGTAGTTAGGCTCCCTGATGGCTGAGATGTCCCTTTTGCTTAGCCACTAGGAATCCATGCTTCACAATCAAGTCTTTTTTACTCCCTAGAAAGATTGATGTTCAGACCCTGACATGGTATTTTGTCGTCAAAAGGCTACAGGCCTGCTCTGTTGAACCCTAATATATGCCTTTGGGATCAAAGGTGGCATTATTCTACTCTGGCATCTTCTGCCTGGAACAAAATTCCACGTGACTTACTTGTTGAAGTGTTCTAGGAAGATGAGGCTGGTGGATGTGCCAATGATGGTGGTCAGGCCCCCAATGGTGGCAGCATAAGATATGCTCAGGGACAGGCACTTGCAGACCATATGATCATGTTGGGATCTGTACTTGCCGTTCAGCTCCAGTTTCCTAGGGTCAGGGGGCAGGACTAATAGCCGTTCCTGCCAAAGGAAATGCACTGTACCCCTCCATCCCAGTTCTGGCTGCCTGGTGTAGAGAGCATCATAAGTAATGGGGTGTCCAGGGTCATACTCCAGCAAAGACATTTACCCTTCACCTCCATCACCAACATCACCTCCATCTCCACCATCACTAATACCAACTCCTTCACCACCATGATCACATTACCTCCATCACCACCACCAACCACAATTACTACTTACTACTATTACTGCTACTGCTACTACTACTACTACTACTACTACTGCTACTACTACTACTACTACTACTACTACTACTACTACTACTACTACTACTACTACCACCACCACCACCACCATCACTACTACTACAATACCTCCTATCTGCGAGCACTATGCTAGAAACTGGGGATACAAAACTAGAAATGAAACAGCCCTTCAATCCTCATGGAGCTGACATTCTATTCACAGAATCCCAGAATTCAACAGCTGGAAGGGACCTCAGAGGCCATGTAGTCCAACCTGTACTTGAGTAGGAATCTGCTCTATGGTTTTCCTGACAGATGTTCACCAGCAGAAGCCAGTGTGATAGAATGGATAGAGTGCTGGACCTAGCATCAGGAAGACCGAGGTTCCAATCCCACCTTAGACACTTGCTCACTTTGTGACTTTGGGCGAGTTAATTATCCTCTCTTTAGCCTCAGTCTCTTAATCTCTAAAATGGGAATAATAGTAGCACCTACCTCAGAAGGTTGTTAGGACAGTCAAACATCTTAATGTCAATCGGAAACTTCCAGTGATAGGAAACTTATTAGTTCTAGAGACAACTCATTTTCTTTTTCAGACTGCTCTAGTTGTTTAGGAAATCTTTCCTTCTGGTAAACTGAAATCGGCCTTTCTACAACTTTCACCCATCATTACTAGTTCTTACTTATGGGGTCAAGCAGAATGAGTCTGACTACCCTTCCATGTGTAGTTGGAAGGTAGTAACTACTGTAAAGATCAAACTCCTTCTAATTCAGGTCAGAAAAAAGTCCTGGTTGGGTGAATCCTAATGGATTGTTTTTGAAGTGAGGAAGGAGTCTGCCTTCAATCAGAATGTGTCTTCTTGGCCTGGATGATATGTAGACAAGGGAGGGAGGTTCTTGAGTTGGTCTACGTGACTTATTGCAGAGCTGTCAAACATAGCCCAGGAACACTCTCCAGTGTGTGTGAGAACCAGATTAAAATGTAATTGGGAAATAGTTAACAAGATAAATAAAAATATAATAGAACATAGATAATGTTGAGATGTAGTTTTCTAAGTTAATATGCTACCCCAGGGATCCTTCTTGATGTATGGTTTAGTAGCCTCTATTTCTATTTGAATTTCATGTCACTGACTTATGGCCTTATTGCTACTGAATTTACCTGGCTCATCTGCTGATGACACACTACTCTTCTCTACCATATGTATCCTTTTCTTCCTTCTTTTTCTCTCTCCCCATCTCACGGCATCTTTTTTCCCCTTTCCCTATTCCTCTCCTCCCTGGTCTGTGCTTTAGGCCTACCAGTAGCTACCATAGGCATTACTTATCTCTATTGGTGACTCTAAGGCTTCAAGAGTCTCCTGATCCTTAGTCTAAAGTAGGGATGAGGACCTACTGCCTTGAGGCCACATGTGGCCCTCTTGGTCCTCAAGTGCAGCCCTTTGACTGAATCCAAACTTCACAGAATAAATTCCCTTAATAAAAGGATTTGTTCTATAAAACTGGTCTAAAGCCTGGACCAGAGAATAAGGTGGAAATCTCACTCACCTTTCCTTTTCTCTTCATTCCTTGGCCCTGGCCCATTGTTGGGCCAGATTGTAGAGGGATAGGCCACTTTGCTTGGAACCAATGCTATACCTGTCTTACTGGGGAAGGACCTAAACTGGACCCTTCAAGGCTTCATTGGGCACACAAGGGTGAGCCACAGCCATCTGGGCAAAGAGGACCTAGATACAGCACTACTAAGCCATATAGCACCTGATCTTCTGAGGTCTGCAGGGAGAGTGGCCTTCATGGAAGATGTTTGCCCTCGAGACATGCTTCATACATGAAACAGGACTCCCTTTGCTCCCTTACCTGAGGCGAGCTCTGTCTCTTGCTCTGAGATTTCACAGACTTGATAGGGTTGGTGATCATGTGTACTCCATTCAGGTTCTGTAGGAACAAGAGCAGTGAGCCTGATAGGAGAGGGATGTTGAGGGTGAAGTGTCTAGGTGAGTACTCCTGAGACTTGGGATGGGTGTGGAAAACAGTGCTTAACTTTGTGGAGTCAGTGGGCTAGAAGCCAAGGAAAGTGACCATTTGCCTGGGATTGTCCATCTCTGGTCAGTTTGGCCTCCATCTTGCTAAGAAAAATGCTTTGTAACCTTTAAAACCTCATGTAATTATTACTGCTGTAATAATGCTGTTGTTAGTTCCAAAACACCCTCATTGTCAAACACCAAGTTAGAAGTCTGGTAGAAGGTCTCTTGCTGATCCTAGTTTTTTGGAATTTTATTTTTTAACTCTTGGTTCTTTATTTTTTCCTTTAAAATAAAAAAAAATCCTTCAAACCCAGAGTTCTTTAATCTAGGATTTGTGGGCATGCTTTGATAATATATTAGTAAACTGTATTTCTGTATAATTGGTTTCCTTTCTAAGCATATATATTTTATTTTATACATTTAAAAACATGATACTGAGGAGTCCATAGACTAGACTGTCAGATGGATCCATGACAAAAACTTTAAATTGCTTAACTTATAGTAATATATGTATGTATGTATGTGTGTATATATTTATGTGTATGTATATATATTATATCTATATTCCCTTAAAGTTCTGTACATATTGAATTTCTGAAAATGGAATTATTTTAAATATAGGGAAGCTTGTTATTTAAAGGGTCATTAAAACTATTTTTAGGACTATTAATGCTATTTAAATGGAAAATCCTTTTTGGAATAGTAATAAATGTTCTTTAAAGTAATTAATAGTATTCTCCCCCCACACCTCAATGTATCTTTCTTACAAATCTGGACTTTCTTATATTAGGTTTGTGAAAAATGAGATGTTCAGTTGTGTCTAATTCTTTGTGACCCCACTTGGGGTTTTCTTGGCAGAAATACTGAAATGGTTTGGCATTTCCTTCTGCAGCTTATTTTACAGATGAGGAAACTGAGGCAAACAGGTGCCCAGGGTCACACAGTAGCTAGTGTCAGAATAGATTTCAGGAAGATGAGTCTTCCTGATTCCAGGCCCCACACTCTATCCAATGTGCCACCTAGCTTCCCTGTGAGATAATTTGTACTTTCTGAAGTAGTGTTCATTAATATAAGTTATTTAGTATTGACCTGTAGTAGAAAGTGATGCCAGTCACCAACTTGCCAAGAGTTGGGTGCTTTTCCCTACTCCTCCATTTTTGAGTGGTTCTTTGCCTTCATTAGACAGAGAAAGGTGATGATCTTGGGGGCCAGGGAGGCTGGGCATTGCTGCCTCCCTGATTTATCCCACTGGCCTGATGAGTGATTCCAGGGCACAGAAAAAATGAAAAGCAATACCTTGCTCTGCATCAGAGGAGGGAAATCTGGGGTGGATGAGCTGGAAGAAAAAAAATGAACAAGAGATGAGAGAGTACATTGGGCCAGACTTCGTGGGGCCTTAGGAGGTCTCACTTCTATTCATTCTTGACACTCAGTATTGAATTTTTTTAATTTGGAAAATCAGCATTCCTTAAGTAGCTATTATATCAAAGGCTCTGTGCTCAGCAATGACCACAAATATCCCAACTATCCAGATGTTTGCAGCTAGGAGGAGGGATAATATGTCTGTACAAATAACTAGAGATGGGATTGGACCTGTGACTGCTAGCTATGCTAATGCAAGTAGGCACCTTCTCTGCAACTTAGAGTTTTAGAGAATTCACTAGAACCCTAAGAAGCTGTGACTTGACCAGGGTCATGGAGTCAGAATATTCTGAAGTGGGGCTTGAATCTAGATCTTTCTGACTTCAAGGCAAGTTCATTATGTCCTGCTGCTTCTTGGTAACTATAAGTAACACAAAGAGTACAGCTAACTATAATGTAAAATAGAATATAACAAGTGAACAAGAGACATATAAAGGGTGGCAGAAACTTTGCCCCCCTTCCTGTTGGAGAATGGATGTACTCACTCTTCATTGACAAAAATGAGCTCCAGAGAAGGGGGTCCATTTTTTTCACCAAGACCTATAGTTGGAGAAGAGGAGGAAGAGCGAAAGAGAAGAGAGAAAATATTGGGGCATCAGGTGACACAGGGCAATAAGTGCTTTTTTAAGGGTTCTGAGCTTGGTGAGAAGGTATTTCAAGCCTCCAATAACATTGATCATTTTCTTTTCCTAACTCCCAGGGTACCTTGGTGGATATCCATGCTTTCCTTCTCTGCCTTGAAGGCTCAGAGGGATAACATACATAGATGGGCTTCAGGTTGGGTTTTGGACATTTGAAGGAGGAGGAGTTTGTAGTGTCAGTCATAGGAGGAAGAAACAGGAATTGGCAGTGATCATTCTCAAGGGAAAATGCTCAGGGTTCTAGGGGGAAGACTGGAAAATAGAGCCATACAGCTACGTATGTAAGTCATAGGAACAGGGAGATATTTCGGGGGAGAA